>CM042446.1:14947653-15045153 GCA_023631565.1 Gymnocephalus cernua | reverse complement strand
AGTACCTCAGAACCAAGTACCTCAGAAGGTAGCTGGGAATCCCTCCAAGCTTCACTTCAGTAGGCCTCTACATAAGATCAGGACAGCTCCAACTTCCTATGTCATCCGTGGTGGAGGAATTCAAGGTGGCAAAGTGAAGAGTTGTAATGACGTACAGAGACTCCCAGGATGAACAAATAAGACATGCAGGCGTTACCCAAGATCAGGATGCAAGTGGGCAGCCGACACCTCTGTCGCACAAGCTGAAAGCATGCTGAAGCTATGTGACATCAATGGAATGCAATGCACAAGAAGACAGGGTCTCGGAACTTCCCATTTCCAACAATGGGGGAAGGCAGACACCAAGGAGAGGAGAGCCATGATCCAGGAGGAAGCATGGAACCTGGAGGAAGAAGGATGAAAATCAAGGGCTGTGGAATTAGCATCACAGGGAGCCTGGACCGAATGGGACCTCCACAAAAGGAAGATCACATGGGGGATCTATCGAAACTGGAACCTTTCCGCATCTCCCTCCTGCTGCGATCAGTATTTGACACGCTCCCGACTCCAACAAATTTGCACAAGTGGGGTATGAGTGAGGACCCACTGTGCAAGCATTGTGGGGTGAGGGGCATCATGGCGCACATTCTGTCAGGGTGTAAAACAGCACTCACCCAAGATAGCACCATGACAAGGTGCTCATGACACTCTAACACCCTGGAGCAGGAGAGACACAAGAAATGGCAAACACATGGGAAACAAACATCATTGATCAAATTTGTGAGGGAGGGAGAAAAGCCATCAACCACAGCAAGAACAATAAGAAACAACCTACTACAAAAGGCCCAATCATGGGATATGAAGGTAGACCTCGGAGGAAAGCTGCAGTTTCCCCAAGTAGTCCAGACAACCCTGAGGCCCGATGTGGTTCTGTTGTCTGAAGAGGCGAAGAAGATCATCCTGATAGAACTTACAGTCCCGTGGGAAGAAGGGTGCGATCGAGTCTTTGAAAGGAAGAGTGCCACGTACCAGGACCTTTTGCATGACTGCAGAGGGAAAGGATGGCAGGCATGGCTATTCCCAGTCGAGGTTGGCTGTAGAGGATTCCCTGCCCAGTCAGTATGGAGAATGCTCACAGCCATTGGAATGACAGGAAGTGAGAGGAAGTCAGCAGATCGCAGGATGGGAGAGGCAGCAGAAAGAGCCTCCCGCTGGGTATGGAACAGGAGAGAGGAGCCAAGCTGGAAGCCAGGAGGAGGAGATGGCCAGTGATTTGGCAACCACTGCTGACCCACCAATCGGAGGGTGTTACGGTTCAGGGTCGAAAACATCCAACGAACGTTGGACACCTCCCGGCCAACTCCTCCCGGCCAAGGCCAAGGCTACATTGACCAAAGGTGAATGAAGGGGAAGCATCTTTTTAGATGTAATTACTCATATAATTTCATTTAAAGTTTAGTTTTTTTTCAGTCATGTTATAATAAACAAATTGAAGTAATATTTGAGGTGAAACCAGGCAACATTAAAGATTCATGTGTTAGACTGACCTACCCACCATATAATCAGAAGGCTGCTGTTGCTCAAGCGATAGCAGGCCCAACATGAAAACGAATACACTTTCAGTTAATTGTTTTAACTAAAAGTACAAAATATCAACTTATCAATTTTTTTGGGACAAAAAGTTTGGAAATTGTGGATAACCTTGTTTGTTAGCTTTCAGAAAAGCATACTGTTAGGCTATGTTTATTGTTGAAGAAGATCTGCGGGGTGTGCTGCCAATAAGGGTCAACTTTGAGGGCCCCTGTCTCCTGAATGGTTGGTCATTGTGGTTAATCAGACCCTGTTCTAACACTCTCTACTTTAGATCGAAACTAATTGTTCAAATCAAAAGGGGTGAGGTCAGAAAGTGATTGATTTCTGACAGAGTGCCCCATGAGCCAACTTTCTTTTGAGGTAAATGTAAATTCCAGTCTACTGGGAAGGTCATTGAGAAGGACCCACCCTAATGAGCAATACAACTACCTTTTTCGTCCAAAACAAACTCCAAAGTGCACACACTGCTAAGTTTTATCGTTCTTTTAAGGTAACATACTGTTAACATGAAAGTGTGGTGAAAGTGTTGGATGAGAGTTGGGGCATAAGGGAATTGAGATTGGTTTGGTGTCTAAATCTCAAAATGTAAGCACACTGCAAATAACATCACATAGGCCTCCATTAAAGTTAATTTGTCCCTTTAATTAATTTCACTTTGGTAAAGATACTGCAAAACTTTGATTTGATTTGCAATCTCACAGCACGCACGCAACCAGACAAGACAGTAGGAGTAAGACATATGACAATATAATGTCAGTGTTCACTTGGTCTAAAAAAAAACAACAATATTAACTTTTTTAACTATGATGTGATGAGTGTGGCATGAGCTGTATTCAAATAATTTCTCTCACTTTAATCATTTTTAGTAAAGACCCAAACGTTTCCAAATTACCAAATAGACATAATGTTAGCATTAAGTCCTATTTTAAAAGGCTGGTCAAGGCCGTCAGTATCAAGATTTCTAGTCTGAAGATGGCATCCATATGAATTACCTCTCCTCATTTGGACCACCCAGGAGTGTACTTGGGAACCACGACGTATATATAGAGCTTGCTGACATATCAAGTTAACTTTGGGTGTTGTAGCCTATATGGCTTTCCCTGCAGCTTTCAACTGCGGACTCGAACAACTTATGTCTGCGCGACTTGCAGTGAGAGAAGTTGCAATAAACTACAGTAGCTTGCTAATCAGGCTACCTCCCAAACCTACACTACAGTCACAGTGAATTCTGGGAAATATGTAAAGACGCGCAGGTCGATGACAACCACATCACGCATTAAGGCAGAATTACTCTCCTTTAATGGTATAGGTACTTTGACAGGAGGGTTGTTATGGTTTTATTTGTTTGTTAACGTGGACAATAAATGGCCCGCTTGCTCACAAAACTTTAGTTCAATTTGCGTAGTATTTTATTTACTTAAAACGCAAAGCATGAAAACATATGCCAGTCTGGCTCAATATTCTATTTCTATGGCCCAATCTAGGGAGGAATGTGCCTAAAACATATGAATAACGTGCCTTCTTCATTCGCTTGACTGTAACATTCCACCTCATCCCTGTGTTACATGGTAGCAATATACAGTTACCTCTGAGGTGGCTGTCTTTCAGTACTGGCTACTGCCACATAGTGGTGCTCCATCTCCATGTTGCTCACCCTGAAATTGTTTCCTTTATTGTGGTTTTATACACTTAGATACATTGGTTATGGTTGTTTTTTACTTCGAGGACATTTTAGTAATTAATTTGAAATTATTTTGAATGTTTGTTACCCAAGAAAGTTGACTTATTTTGCGAAGTAGTGTGCTGTCACAGAAATTAACTTCTTCAAAATTATAAAAAGGTAAAATATAGTTTTTATTATTCATATTGAAATACAAAAATGAAGATACATGCATTGGTAATGGCATAAATACAGTAGATCAACATAAAAAAAGTATTTATATATATAAAAACACAGGAAAAATCAGGCTCATGGAATCTTCCACTGTAACAGCTCCTTTCGTTGGTGGGAAACAACCATGTGCTTGTCATGTACAAACAGATATTATTTTCATCTTATTGTACTGAGCAAAAAGAAGTAAAAGCAAAGAAACACATATACATTATACCACATACACGTGTACTTTGGTCAATAAACAAAAAGCAATGCCAAGAGGCAGGATGATAAATGCACTGATCAGTGGACTGGGTCATTCAGATGTAGTATGAAATATGATGTACAATATAAAAGTAGCTTTAGTGATCAATGTGGAATAGTCAGTTTAACAAAAACATTGAATTAGTGATAAAAAGCAATACAAAAAAAGCTAGTTGACCAAAGCAGCACAATGATCAGTCAGTTCTGATGACTAAAAGCCTCTCGAGTGAGTGCGTTTAGTGTACCATAGATTCCTTCTGCCCGACATCTTAGGAGACAATTTAATCCTACAAAGGCTCTTTCTCACAAAACCACTGAGGACCATGTGTCCACATAAGTGTGCTTTCTCGCCACAGGCAGTTATGTAGCTCTTACAAATCTAGATAATATGGATGTCAAAATACTGTCACACAATAAAAAGGCACAAACAGGAGTTTTGAGTTGATAATATATCATAGCTGTTCACACTAGTTTAAAACTAACTACAACAAAATGTACAAATATCACAATTGTGGGCCTTATAGGTCATTATTCCTCATGCTTATTTAACTAATGCTTTATACTGGAAAATAACAAGCCTGACACTGTTTGAACAGAGCTTCATTTCTGAGCCTATGGTGACACTATTGTAAACCCAGCACAGTAACACACACACACACACACACACACACACACGCTTGCAGTAAATAGAAGTGTACATAGAGTATGCACACAAAACAGGCACTTCTTAGCACATGATCACATGGTGCATGCATGCACATCCATTCACACGGTTAAGACCTCATAATGCCCCAGTAATGATACATGAAATTAAAATCAAGATGAAAAAATGTTGAAAATTAAAAATACATTTGCTCAACTAATTTTACTAGCCAAAATGTCTTCTGTAAAAAGTGATTAAAACACACTTGAAACGGTCTAAAAATGAATACACCCATTGCAAAATTGGCTGCAAGTTCTTCCATGACATGTTAAAATTGTTTAGGCGTTGTATGGCACTGAGCAATTCTGAATACATACATATATATATACATATATACATATACATATATATACATATATATATACATACATATATATATACATATATATATACATATATACATATATACATACATATACATATATATATACATATATATATATATACATACATATGTACATATATACATATATATATATATATATATATATACATACATACATATGTACATATGTACATATATACATACATATACATACATATGTACATATATACATATATATATGTACATATATACACACATATATATATATATATACATACACACATATATATATATGTACATATATACACACATATATATATATATATATATATATATATACATACACACTATATATATATATAAAAAAAAATTTTTAACATATGTATGTCCTTTACAGTTTAGCAAAACCTTGAGGTACACCTGAACTCACTCCAAGGCACAGTGGTGCACCATGGCACATTTCAGTTCTCCTGAACGTCATTACGTCTTTGGGATTGAACCCGATTGCCTAACAATTTTCAAATTATTATCTGGTATATATCTACAATTTCACATGACTGCTCAACATACGACTGTAAACCCTCCCCGTCTTGCAAAATTACTGTGAGGAACTCATGGCTGCTGTCTCTACACAACAGAAACTGTGTTCATTTCTCAGCATAGATGACAATAACATCCATCCGGACACGTAAAAATCCAAGGATTTAAAAAAAAAGGAGTAGTAGTCCTTAAAGCCACAAAGAGTCGCAGCCCGTTTGCGTATCCCGCTCCTTCACTACACCATGAACTGCGTATAACCCTCAGCGCCCGTGACAATCACATCCATCCAGATCCTCATGGCCTCAGGAGAGGGAGCAACCATGTAGTAGACTCTGTCATGAGTCTTTACACTGAAGGTCAGCGAGGGGTTTGGGCTCTGGAGGAGACAAAGGAAAGGGGAAGGATGAAACGACAACAAGACGGAGGAAAAACAAGAAAGGCAGAGGGATGATATATGGTGAGTGGGAGACAGAGAGAAGTAAATTAGAAGAGAATAAATTCTACTTTTCAAGACAGAACGTAATTTGCATGCATTGCTTTTGTAACACACACACACACACACACACACACACACACGCACACGCACACGCACACACGCACCTTATGTGCATTCTTTAAGTGATCATAATACACTTCTTCAATAGCTTGGAAGTAGATGACTCCTTTCAGCTTGGCTTCATGCTTGTCTGCAGAAGACAGAACAGTTGCTATGACAAATATAAACAAAATGTATAAATACAAAGTTTGTAAATGTACTGTAGCGAGTTTCATTTATATTTCAAATGCATGTAAAACATAGGAAACACATAATATGAAATGTATTTAAACATATCTGTGAAATACTATGTGGACGCTGTGTACACACGTCTGTGTATTTGCATCTTCATGTGGTAGTTTTTCTCGTGCCCTACCTGAATAGTAGGAGAGCGTGCGTCGGTTGCGGTCAAAGACGAACCAGCGTTTCTTCCAGGTTTTGATTTTGCCTCCCATTTTAATCAAGTAGCCACGGCAGGTCTTTTCCGAGATGGATACGTGGAAGCACGTGTCCGGGCTGTGGCCCGCCGACTCAATGTGAGCCCGCAAGTCAAAATCGTCCTTTCGCACCGGCAGGTACCGTGTTAGCGGCCGAGACTGGAGAGGAAAGAGTGAATGGGTTCATTGAAAAGGGGAGGGCACTGGTTCAAGTAATGGAAAAAAAAAAAAAGCAACGTATTTCTAATTTATTTTGTGTTTATATAATTCATGCAAATCATGCAGATGTGTATGTTGGATAGACTAGAGTATAAGATTCTTTCTTCTGCTGCCAAGAGTTGATGGTCCAGGCAAGAGAACAGAAGATGATGGATGAAGCTTATACTAACGACTGTCAGCACAGACATGATTGAAACCATACAGAGAGAGAGAGAGAGAGAGAGAGAGGGACGTATGCATGAAACGTACAAAAAGTTAGCTACAGAATCCAGATGGAAGGCTTTGTTGAAAAAGTAAAAAAAAAAAGTTAGTTCCCTAAAAAGGCGACATCATTCAGAAAGAATAATCACATATTGAGAAACACTTTCCAATCATAAATGAATATTTTCGACTGGAACACAAATAGTTCACGCTCCCGTGTTTCCCGAGACGGTCCTGTTTTTCCTCCCTACCTGTGCCCTCTGTTTCTCCCGCAGTTTCACCTCCCGGTCAATGAGTTTCTGGCGTCTGCTCGTCTCCTCCTGTAGCCTTTTCTCCAGGTCCTCCCTTCTTTTTCTCTCCTCATCCAGCGCCTGATTTCGCACTTCCATCTCTTGCTCCTGAGGAATAATTGAAATTGTTACAAATGTTTAAAACACACAAACACCCATAGAAATTGGGAAATGTATGCCAATTTCGCCATTTCTGAAGAATTTTAACAGTTCAAAGTACAGTAGTGTCCCTGTGTCTTTAAGTTCAGGGATTTATCACAAAAGGCAAATAAAGGGACAGCATTCATGCTTTTATATTTTCGGCCGGTCCCTACCAATAACAAACTATGAAACAGTGAAAACAAAAAGATGAAATCATTGCGATTAGGATTTCAGGACGTACTGACCTTGTGTTCGAGGAGGCGGCTCTTCTCTGCCTGGGCTTCTCTCAGCAGACGCTCCATCTCCTCTAGCTTGGCCATATTTGAAGTACTGGCACTGTAGCACACAAACACATTCAACACACATCAGGAAAAGAAAAAGAAAAGAAAGCAGAAACAACTTTTTTTTTTCTGCACAGTAAACTACTTTGCGTTTAGTCATATGGCTGAACCTGAAATCCACTGAACATGTAAATAAATAGAGCAGTTGCCAAGTTCGTGTGTTAAAGCTGCTACACCAGCAGCCAGCGTGACAAACTGACTCCATTCTGACATCCACACGTGTTTTTTCAGGAGTAACATTTTCTGAGAATCTCAGTGTCGGTGCTAGGGTTGTACGATTCAGAAAATGTCACGATTCGATTCCGATTTTTAGGCTCACGATTCGATTCAATATCGATTTTCGATTCAAAAACTATTCTCGATTAAAAAAAGCGATTCGCAGTATATATATATATATATATATATATATATATATATATATATATATATATATATATATATATATATATATACACACATATACACACATCCCTTAGTACAATTATGTGGATTTTTTATTTAGTTTATTTAGTACCTTTTATTGTCCATATTATTCATGTGGATTTGTTTGTTATTTTATCATCCTGTTATGATGTATGTGTATGTTGTGTGTGATGTCTGTAAGTTACTGGGACCTTGAATTTCCCCTTGGGGATCAATAACGAATCTATCATGTGATTGCAGTAGACATACAATTAAAACAATTTTATTTGAATTTTTTTTTAAATATGAATCGACTTTTGGAATTCTATGAATCGATTTTGAATCGGTAGAGCTTGAATCGCGATTCGAATCGATTTTTTTGCACACCCCTAGTCGGTGCCACAGTCGTGGATGTAAAGGTTACGGGCACTGTGGTGGAGTATATTGTCTTAATTAACGACTAAGCATAATCCCAAGTTTGAGAAACAAGCCCCTTATGTTAAACCTTCATGTAATAATGCAAGTTCAGAGAGAACACATGGCGTAAAGCGTTCTGTTTAGCATTCCAACTAAAAGGCTACACTCCTGAGAATACTCCTGATTATTCACTGTTTGTGTGTGTGTGTGTGTGTGTGTGTGTGTGTGTGTGTGTGTGTGTGTGTGTGTGTGTGTGTGTGTGTGTGTGTGTGTGTGTTTGTGTGTGTTGAATCTAAGAGGAAATCCACTAGGAAAGGAAGCCTGGATGCCGAGGCAATCTGAGGATGGCACCATGTCACTTTCCTCTCTCTCTGTCTCTCGGTAAGACTTTCTGACTCTCTGCTGAGTCTTCGGTTTAGAAACAGCAAACCAAGTCTAGCTTTAGGTCTCTCACACTGCAGATGGTCTACACATGACGTGCATTCTTGACTGAATCACTGGGAAGGGATTTGTGTACATGTAAACAGTGTTTTTTCTCTGCACACACACACACACACACACACACACACACACACACACACACACACACACACACACACACACACACACACACACACACACACACACACACACACACACGGCTCTCGCTCTTATCCTGAGCCAAAAGGAAATGGATACCCAGTGTTGATCTGTGATGATGTCACAACATTGTTAAGACGAATGGTACACATTAGACTCAGTCTAAACAAATCCGGAAGGAGGAGAGGGATGGAGGGAGGGAGGGAGGGAGGGAGGGGGGGAGAGAGAGAGAGAGAGAAAAGTAGGGTACCTCAAGAAATCGAAAATTTTTAAAAAGCATCAGGAGGGAGGGTAAGAAAAACAAGAGCAAGCGGAGAAAGAAAAGTGCTTTCCCGCTCTCTGTATTCTTTCCTAATGAGTTACTGGTTTCATATGAAATCACCACATCTCTCTCTATATTATGCCATACTTTTACCTGAATACCACCAGTTTACATACTAGTGAAGTTTGGATGTGAATACTACCTTAAGTCTGTTGATTATTTGCAGGAAGTTAGTGTGTTCATTATTAATCTTTTTAAAAACTACACGCCATCCAAACCTAAAATAAATATGATGACCTGTGACTGCAGTACACGCCATATTTTAGTCTTGTACATGTATTTAGACTCAAACTTATCTTACATCACACACCCTGATATATACATACATACATAATATATACTGATACAAACATATAAATATATACATAATCCAACCAAGCTCCAACCTCACTGTAACATCAATCCTCTCCCCTCTTCCTCCCATCCTCTTGATATTCTCTTACCTCAATCGATGAGAGGGAATCGCACTCATAGTCATTGTAGACCAGCCCAGTTCAAATCTATTTATTCAAGTATTTAGATTACTTGAGAAGAAGTTTATTTCTCTTGCTCGCACCCTTATATCTCCAGAAAACAGGACACATCACTGACAAGATACCAAAAATTCCAGGTCTATCATGAAACTACTTTTTTTTTTCAAGCACCGATCCGGCTTCCAACACACACACACACACGTCTTCCAATCCGAATCTAAGCTGGGACAACACAATCCAACTGGAACCATACTGAGGATCACAGAGGCACTCTGTTCCAGGAAAACTTGCAGAGGTCAATCTGCAAATGGTCTGGCACTGTGCAAAATCTATCTGCAGAAACAAGACCATACCATTCAGAGAAACAAGAGGAGGGGTGACAAATGCAAGCACTGAAAAAAAGGAGAGAAGGAAAGCAAGCACACATGGTTTTAGTCCAGACGGGGGGTGGACCCCTAAATGTACCTCCACACTCGGTTTGCTCAGTTCATCTGAACCTGGGGGTTGACTGTACACACAGACACACACACACACACACACACACACACACACACACACACACACACACACACACACACACACACACACACACACACACACACCTTCATGTTTTCCGTCTTCCGTAACTCGATCCTTGGAGCACTAATCAAGAAAGAGTCACCCTTAACTCATATAACACAGACAGTTCTACACATCGTGTTCTCCAAGGAGGGACCATGAAAGGCAGGAAACCTCTGCCTTGCAGCTCCACACACTTTTTGAATTAACTCACTTTCTACTCTCTTTGTTGCCCCCTCACCCCCTTCGTACAGTCAATGCTTCATAGTATGAACACAAAAGGGATATTTGGGGGTTTTCGATTTTTCAATTCTTGGTCTGTCTCTTGTCATATTTTAACTTTTCAACCTTTTTGTAATTCACTTGGGTCGTGGTCTGTCAGATTTTTCAAATCATTTCTAAGGCTCTGGGAGAGTATTGTTCATCAGCATGTATGTTACACATAGAAATATTCAAGCTTAAAGGAACACGCCGACTCTGAGCAGAGCTGCAAGCATATCACTCCGCCCAAGTAGCGCTCAGCAGAGCTGCAGCGTATCACTCCGCCCAAGTAGCACTGCTTCCCTTTCTGAGAATATAGTTCCCAGTTTGTATACAGTTAGAAGATGGCTGTGTCTCATGTGACGTTATTTGTACACGCTGTGACTATACAAATCACAACATGTAAATAGGAACATGTTGCCGTTATTTTGTCACTTACTCGGAGCAGTAGGCTAGTTGGAGCCGGTTACCTCCAGGATCTGTGCTAGGCTAAGCTAACGGTGGAGCAGTCAGAGTTACGACACGCACGGAGATGAGAAGGGTATGTATCGACTTGTCTAACTGTCGGGGTTACGGTGAATAAGCTAATGTCCCAATAAGTCGGCGTATTCCTTTAACTTATTTTACACTTAAGTCAGAAATACACACCGACGGGCTTCATTTTTTTGTTTTTTTTCTGTTCCTATTATACATACACAAACAACACATGCCGTGCCATGACACTTACCTGGAGACATTATCAGGTGAGCAAGCAGAGATGCTGGTTTCAATGGAGTCGGTACTATCCACACTCATTGTGTCAAAGGCCTGGTTGTCACGGTACCCAAAGGCATCGAGGTAGACGTTGGTCTGGGAAGCTGCTCGGGAGCCGGGCTGACCTGGAGAAACACACACACATAGAAAGAGAAATAAACAGCATTAGTTAATCATGTTAGTTATTCTTGTTATGCATGTGTGCACACTTGGGTTGTACCTGTCTCTGTCACTCCATCTGGAACAACAGTTGGCCCAAACTGCTTCAACTTTGGATCACAATTCCCCGCCACTATGAAGCGCTCTTAAAAAATACTCTTGTTAAAATGAGTCCATATAGTAGGACTCACAAATAAACACTCTGCAAAACGAGCACATGCAGTGCAGCAGAGACCAAAAAGTAGTTTAGGCAGTCCAAAGATGTCTGGAAAGAAAGTGAGATGTCCTCAGAACTAGGAGGAGGAATGACGGCAAAATGATGGTGCAGATACTGGAAAGAGGGACTAATTCAGCCTCTGGGTACAGGAAGAAACACACAAAAAACCTGATACCATCTGCTCCATGCAGCAGCCCCACCCATCTGATGAGCCAGATCAAGGGACCAAAGGGACTGAGGGACCAGATATACGTACCAGTGTCCGGGAAAAACAGCAGTACTATTCCAACACAACAAGGCACACAACATTTCTTCTAAAAGTGCAGCAATGAAAGAGTCATCTCTGAAAGATCAAAACTGGTTAATGCGTGTGGTTAGTCTGCACATCAATATTTACGTTTTCTTTCAAAATAGTAACACGTTAAACTTGACATGAGAAAAAAAGCACAGGGTCCTTGAGGTATTTCCTTCATCTTTCAGCAGCTAAATCTGCGTTCAAAACCAAATGTCAGCACACACCCAAACAGAGGGCAAAGGGATTACTCTCTGTGGTGAGTGAACTGCACATTTTCGTAATGATGGGAAATGGCTGGTTAACGTTTGTGGCAGGAAGTTGACTTAGAAGAAATCTACTTCTAAGGCTATGTTTAGACGGAAACTATCTGAAGAGAAAACGCAAAAGTAGCGTTGCGTTATCACTTTTTATTCTGTGTTTAGACGAGCGCTTTGGGGGGGAAATCTGCGTGCATATGGTGACGCAAAAGTGTGTGAAATCTAAAGTAGTATGCACACCAGGAGGCTAGGTGGTAGTGTGAAGCACTGCCACACAACACCACCAAGTCCGCGCGCCGGCGTAGAGCCTTCCTTCTACTTCTCTCCCTAGTAGCTGACAATTTTGTCTGGACAGACGAGGAGGTGGCACAACAGGGCGTGGACTGGGAGCCCTGCCAGTCAAAATATATAGACATATGGACCGAATCTCTTCAGCAGTACCCTGTACCTGGAGGGACGTCATATCCACACCAGAAAGACGCTATCTGTAAAAGTCAGATACCATCAAAGCTGAAAGCCATCCAGACCAAGTATAGGCAGGCTGCCAACGGCGGAGTGGCCATGGGCGAGTAATCACTCTATATTTTGATTTATGTAACGAAATATGGGATGGGTCGCCAACCACCACAACAATAGAGGCTGCGGACTTTTGCGTTTTTACCCTTTAGACGGGAACGCGACGGTGGAGCGTTTTTAAGATTTCCACAGGGTGGTTTCTTTTTTTTTTGCGTTTTGTAAGCCCCAAAAACGGCGTCGGCGTCTCAACTCAAGGCACATCTGATAAAATATTAGAACGTTTTCAAGTGTAAGTTTAAGTGTGTGTCTTCACAATCCTCACATAACTATTTTTAAATTGTTCATACTCAAACCAGCACCTCTGCTTTACTCGCTCACACACAAACACAGTACTCTACACACCACTTGATGGAGCAGCTCTCCTCCCCTTACATTCCTGCACTATCTCCGCTGACAGATAAACAAATGAGAAACGTTGTGATCCAACAAAACACAATGAGGTGCACACCCACACAATCCATAACAAGGATAGATGTTACCATATTAGGTGTACTTTCATGTGACAACCCAGAGATGAGTGTGTTTGTTTGCGCAAGTGAAGAAGACATGAATAAGAGAGAAAACTGACAGATAAAGATACAGTAGTACAGTAGTCTTTGTAAGTAAAGTTACATGTATTCCCATGTATTTGTGTACCTACATGTACTCCCTTTAACAGTATATACTGTATGGTTTCTAAGTTTAACTTTATTATGAGGATTCCCATTAGCAGACGCCTAGACAACCAGCTTGTCTTCCTGGGGTCTAAAGCAACATTAAATCAGACAATATTAAAACATTTCAAGACACATACAGGTAAATAAAAATAAACATAACAAACTCTAACAAGTATAAAATATAAAATAAAGTAATTGTGCATGTGTACCTTTACGCAGACGTCGAGATTCAGTTTCCTTGTTGGACAAGGAGAACATTCTTGGGAGAATGCTGCCACAACTTGTGCTCTGTACCAGGGGATGATGGGACTATAAATGACCAAGAAGAGACCAAACCCACTTACTTACATGTGTCAGTATTATAAAAGAAAATATGTATAATATGTATAATACACCATACAACTGAATGTCAAACTTGAGAAAATAAGCTAGATAGACCCAAAAAAAAGTATAACATAAATGAATGTTTACTGATTTGTGTCATTTATGCATCCATTAGCATCTACATGAAGGAGTACCTTGGTAGGGAAGCTGCGCCCCAGTGTTGCACACGTGAACTGGGGGGTCATGGTGGGTGTGGTTTTCTTCCTGGGTAATGTGTCACTTAGATGGAAGCCACCTTCTCTCTCAGACCTTTTCCTCTCTTCCAGCAAACGGAAATGCTGATCAAACACAACAGAGGGAAGGGATATACACCGCTAATTGATTATCAATTATTCATCGTTGGCATTCA
The DNA here is from genome assembly GCA_023631565.1 of Gymnocephalus cernua. Classification (NCBI taxonomy): domain Eukaryota; kingdom Metazoa; phylum Chordata; class Actinopteri; order Perciformes; family Percidae; genus Gymnocephalus; species Gymnocephalus cernua. The sequence continues at coordinate 15,031,054 of CM042446.1, read as the reverse complement.
TCTTGATCAAACTAATGATCAAAATGATCCAATTTAATTTTAGGTCGTCTAACATTGTCCCACTTCTTTGAGGAAAATGTGTGGGATTTAAAATGTTGTATTTTATTTTTTTCTTACATATATCAAAAAAGACACTGTGGCAAAAAAAACAATGCATACTGCAATTCTTTAATCCATATTATTTATTCATGAATACTAATTTACTCATAAATACTGATTTATTCATATATATATAAATAATAAATACTGAATAAGTATTAATGTATTCATATGAGTATGACATGGGATGGGGGGAGGATCAACATTTGTAACATTAATAATAGTAATGGAATTTACATGAATAATTATTTATTACTTATTATAATTACCATCAAACAATCAAAGCAGTAGTGTAAAACACACATCTGGTTTCTACATTGAGTTTATACACAAAAACAAAACCCAAACGCAAAGTTGCTGATACACACACGCGCGCATTACCTGCCTGTGTCGGTGGTGGTGTTTTTTGACAGGGAGGGGAGGTGGGGGAGAGTCAGGGAGGGGGGAGGGGTCTCGATATGACACCATGTTCTCTGGCCAATGGACAGAGGGTGTTTTGGGGAGGGGTCGGGGATACAGATGGGAGAGGGAGGAGGAGGGACAGTCGGCAGGAGAGGAAGAATGACAGAGCTTTGAAAAAAAGAAAGCAACACTGTCAGAAAACTGAAATAGTGCAAAAGAAGGAGGGAAATTAGGGGAAAATACCAACACTCTCATGCACGCGCACACACTCTGCGTCTACATCTACGGCTGTGTACTTAAGTACATACGCAAGCCCTTAACACCACTACACACACCTCGTCCTCCGGTGGTTTGGGGGTGTCGTCGCCTCGGGAGGGGTTTGCCTCGGACTCAGGAGAGATATTGGCCAGAGTGGGGGCGGGCTTAGGGTCTCCCCCAAGCTGTGAGTAAAGCTCATTGATTTCACTGACTGTGACATAGCCCTGGAAAGTGTCATGTGGACAAAGGGGGGGAGAGAGAAGGCGTGAGGCATAGCATAAAGTGAGTCAGCCATATTAATGACAAATTTTAGAATTAGTTGTTAGAATGATGCAGAACTTGGTGGTGATTGTACCAGTTTCAAAGCAAAAATGAGTAGTAACAAGTAAGTTACTTACTTAAGACACTGTACTGTTAGCATTCATTGAGTGGAGTACATAAGACAATGTTACCTCAGTATTAATACATGTGAGTAAATGCTGTGCCCAGAATTAATGAAATAAGTTTTAAATTCCTGCAAACGTCTTCCCTTCCTGCATTGCAGGGACGGGCAGTTACAACAAGAAACTGAGAAGAAGAAAAAAAAACAACCAGGAGGAAGAAACAAAAGACAGGAAGGAAGGATAAGATGGATTTAAACAGACTAGCTGGACAAAGAAGAAAACAGAAAGGGACGTATTAGTAAAACAAGACAAAAGTACCTCTGCGTTCTTGAGAGAAATAGAGGAAAGGAAGGATGAGAGGGCGCACAAGTTGACTGGAGGAGGAGAAATTGTGGCAGCGGTGGTGTCACGCCAATGATGGCTAAAAGACTGACACACATCAGCCAGAGAGGCTGTATCCTAGCAGAGAAGGAAACCCGGAAGATTTAAAATGATGAGTGCCCTGCCCACTTTAAGAGTCTTAAGGAGTTCAAAGAGGAGGACAGTCCTAATTTTCTTGTGTGACAGCTGTCAATCAAACCTACCTCTCTTAGAGTGAAACCTCGGCCACCGGTGAGGTCAGCATATTTCCTTTCCAGCATGGTGAGGTTTTCTTTCTCCTAATAGACAGAAAAAGGATACAAAGGAAATGAAAAGCAATGTTCAAATATCAGGATATTTTTGACCAAATGAATCCATGTCAATATTGTAGGGTTGACAATTGGTGCTTTCACAAAATATTAACACAATGAGAGTTTTGATAACTAACCACCAATAATGTGGATACAATGACTAAGTGGGTAAAGGCAAATAATGAAATAGCTAGTAAGTCTAGTAAGTTCAGAAAATGGCAACACTTTACTGTAATGCAGCCTTTATAACCAGGAAAAGACAACACTTGTGTCATATCACGATGTTACGATATCCAAAATTTAAGAGGATATCTAGCCTCATATATCGATGTCGATAGGATATCGATATATTGCCCGGCCCTAATAGGCATGCAAACATGAATATCCTTGTACCCTTTGCAGCATTGCTTCGAGGGTGCTCCTCTCCTTCAAGAAGCTCTCCTTCTCTCGCTGAGCCTGCTGGGTAATCTGTGCTGCCTGCTTCTTTAGCGTTAACAGTCGCTCCTGATGGAAAAGCAAAACAAGCTTGTTTAAACGTGGATTTTCAATCAAAATATAACATTGCGATATTGTACCGTATATACATATACACTTTTTCCACAGGCGTGACTCATTCAAAACATGCAAACAGACGGCTGTTACCTTGCGAGTGACAGTGCTCCGCTGGTAGTCTGCGATCTCCCGGAGAAGCTGTTGCGTGTGGGTCTCCTTCTCCTCGTCCTGCCTGCTCTCTCTCTCCAGTTGCTGGAACTCCAGGTCCTCAAAACGCTTCGACTCTGCATCGAGCACCTCGCAGTCCTGACACACAAACACACACAAGACATAATGCACAGGTAAACAGGAGAGACAAAGAAATGCATGTTAACAGGACAAACCTCACCAGACAATACTGTTATAGCACATACACCTGATAAAAACAAACAAATATCAAGACCAAAGGACTTGTACTCACACACGCATACACAGGGGATGTACGGCAGTTAAATGCATGGCAATACATGGATTTAATAACGTTATTATTAAAAGACTTGCAGTGTAGCACTGAAGCAGTAATATATTTATATGGTTCAGACACATTGTGAACACTTGACTGATTGATGTTTTATGGATCAATTTATATTACAATTAACAATTAGTATGACTTATCCATCTGATCAAGAGTACATGAACAACGTCACACATAAAAAACCTAAAACCTTTGATCTAATTTGAAAATTGCCTATTTAAAGGTTTGAGTGATGAGAATTTGTCCCAGTATGAGTGACATCCATAGACTGTATAAAATAGGTGACATCATATTCAACGTATTCATTATAAAAACGCTGTGAGATGAAACTACTTTGAGACAAACAGAAACAGGCAAGCAATTATGTATCGGAAAGAACGTTACACATCCCACAATACACTGACACAGACAAACCAGACACAGATCCCTGATGTTTCGTCAACACGTATCTGTCATGCAGAGTATTACAACAAACCATAACACGTGTCTGAGTAAACATGCAACATGTTACATACTGTAAGCATTCCATCCAAACGGCAAATCATTTTAAAGCATTGTCTCTTCAAGAAATCATTTAAACAACATGTTATGTGGGAGCACCCGGAGAAAACCCATGCAGGTTAGGTTGAGAGGTGACTCTAAAATTGGCGGTGAGTGTGAATGTGAGTGTGAATGGTTGTCTGTCTTTATGTGTCAGCCCTGTGATTGACAGGCAACCTCTCCAGGGTGTACCCCGCCTCTCACCCAATGTCAGCTGGGATCGGCTCCAGAGGCCCGCGGCCCTCTAAAGCAGAAGCAGGTATAGCTAATGGATGGACATTAGCACAAAGGGTGAAGCATTTGACCATACGCCCAAATGTCAGTGTTTTCTATAATAGCCAAACGGATCTTAAAGCCAAACTCTTGCGATTCTTCATACTTGTACAGGCTCAACCCTTCTGGTGAAATAAAGAGATGTGTAGACAAAGAGTTAGACATTGAGAAGAGAGAACATTAACCAGGTAAAGATCATACAGTATGTGGTTGTGGGGTGATGAGCAACTTAGCTCAGGAAAGGAAATGGGTGCAAATTCACATGCAGGTTCAAGTATGCGATTATCACATGTCTCTTTTAAACACCTGTCCACATAAACTGTATGTTTTGAGTGTCAATATGCATTATGTGCACATACATCTTTGTCCTGGGTCTATCAGTGTACACATGCACAGTTGTTACATTTCCCACATATGTTGAGTTCTATGCTTTTCTACGTGTTATGATTTCTCTGCGTGAATCATATATACATATCTTCTTGTGCATGTGATTGTCAGGTATGAGGGAGTGTATGTGTGTGTGTGTGTGTGTGTGTACTGACCCTGGCCAGCTGCTCCTGCAGGGGCTCCTTGGTGGCCTCAGGGCAGCTGTCCAGCTGGGAGCGCTGCTCACACACAATCTGAGCCAACCTCTCTACTCTGCCCTTTTCTGCCTGTAGCAACTCGCACGCCTGGCATACACACATGTACATAACACACAGACGCACATACATGCGCACACACAAACACACATGAACGCATGTACACATTTGTTTTTGTGTACATACAAACAAGGAAACAAGAGACACACATGCACACGCACACACACATGACAGAGAGAGGATGGCAGCGTTAGTGGGACTGGGGAGCCACAGTTAGTCACTACGGCGACCAGGTGAGCAAGATTAGCCTAGAGGGAGGGAGGGGAGGGAAGGCTGTAGAAATAAATCTACAAAAAGGGATGGAGAACTGGTAAGGTAGTAGAAATGACGGTAGTATGAATAGTGTCATGAATTCTTTCTCTTGCCTTTTTCCCTGTGTTTGTTTGAATGGAAATGACTGAGGGCATGGATGAGATGGAATGGCTGAGTAGATTAATGGTCCCTATAAATAACAACATATACACGCAACCGAAATCTGTACAAGCACTCAACTTCACCTGCTCTTCAACACTCAGCACTTATCTATCTGATCTTTTTTCCCTCTGACTCACTCAGTATCATGATGTGGTTTTATCATACGCAGTATCTGGGGTCGGCTGTGGGGTCCGTGGAAATTTCACAATCAGGCTAGGACTCAATCCAACAGAGGAGAACATCTAAATGCCACACCAAAGCATGTGCACACAAACACACAGAGACCCACAACTAATTCAGTCCGTTTATCCAATTACACTCCCCACCCTGTCAATGATACCACATATTGGTGTACACACAGACACGCGCACACACACACACATGAGTGTGTATAAGATAGGATCACTTGGTGACCGCTATACCCTGGGCAGTATTAGCAGATATATATTTGGACCAGAGACAGCATGAGAGGGATTAACACCTACCAGTTAGTCACATGACCCCTAAAATGTACGAGAGCCTCAGAGTAGCATATGCATTTTCAACACCACATGTACACATACACTTTAGGACGTTAAATGCATGTTGGTTGGTTAAAACCCATGTTTAGTGTACAAAATGTTAAGATTTATTTCCATTAATTACAGAATGTGACCCCCCCCCCCCCCCCTCTGCTTGATACTAATATCACTTACCAACTCTTCAGCAAAGAAATACAAACAATTTGCCTTAGTCTGTGGATTAATGCTCTCTGCTTTTGGTCTCTGTGTCAGCCATTATGAATCTCTGAGAAGCATCCATCTAACTCATTGTTAAATACCTTTTCTTTTTCCTGCTGGGACTTGGTCTCTAGGTCAGCCATCTTGTGGTGAAGTGCTTCCAGAGCATCTTTTTCCTGCTGGAGAGCAGCTACTTCTGACTCCTGCTCAGCCTCCACCAGAGCTCGCTCTAGCTCCACCTTGGATAAATACACACCAGTAAGTAAGCCATTAGTAGGGATTGTATCCTTATTAAAACCAGAATGTAACACTAAATGATAATGTGTGAACAAAATGCTTTACTGATTTGAAAAGAAGTAGACTCCTTCACTTCTTTTAAAAAAGGACTTCTAGACTTAACATTAAACTATGAATTGTTAATATGGACATTACTGCTTCTGCGTTTGTCCGCCCAAAATGCCATCGTCCCTCATCCCTCACTTCTCTTTACCTCTTGAGCAGATTCCTCCATTTGGTTGTCCAGCTCTTTGATCTTTTGCTCCAGCTCCTCCATGTTGTTCAGCACCTGGATCCTCTCCTCTTCAACATGCCTCACTTCCTGCTCTGAAGGCCTCGATTCCTGTCCGCGGCGACGGGCTGCATCATCTAGAGCCTGGTAACAACATAATCAGCAGAGTCACAGACTGAACCATTGTTGAGATGTAGTTCAAACTTTATCAAAGCCAATATTGGGGTTTAATGGTAATTAAAACAAATCGTATATTACTGCTAAACATTATTTACATTCACAGTACTTAACAGTACACAGTTATGCTGTGGTTAAGCAGTACTTCCTTTGGGCAATGAAAATGTCTGTTCTTTTGCAACAAACAAATGTGGGCAGACACAAGCACACATCCACCCACACACACCAGCTGTCAATTCTAAATTGTAACACTTATCCAGCTCTAATCTAATGAATGGGCTGTAAATATCTCCCATCTCTGTGCATGAAGGATGTGTATGTCGATACTTTCCAAGTATTAAGAGGAGTGATCCTTGTCACTCTCATGTTTTCCAGAAAGAACAGGGAGCATAAACACTTCCCCCATCAATCCTGATTAATCTTTTAAGAAGCTGACTAAAGTCAAAGGTGCTGCTTTAGCAGCCTTGTACTCATTTCATACAGGCGATGTGTATGATGCGGAGTGTACATTTAACATGCATTTGACCCAATCAAAAGAGACATTTGTTAAAGGATAATCGTGTCGTCAATTTTCAGTGACTCCAGTCTGCAACTGTAGATCCATATGCATTACTGCTTAACCACAGAATGACACAGAAATCAAAGTTTATTCACCAACTTGTCTGAAAGGCTCATTGTTGAAGGTAGTTGATGGATGCTCCGCTCTACAAGTCCCTTTGCATTCTCAATACATTAACAGGACTCTGTGTACATGTATGTTTTATACATCTCTGTGCATATAAAAAGGGGTAAAGTGACTCTGAGTCTGAAAATAACAAACCTGTCTGTGGCTGAGTAAAGTCATGTAGCAGTCCCTTGTTCAAATCTTCATAACAGCTAAACATGTGATATTAGTAGCATTGTTTTTAAATGTGTACAAATAAATCTCTTGTACCTCATTGGTCCTCTGTGTGCGTGGAGAAGGCGAGGGGGCGAAGCTTCGCAGACTGAGAGCGGGCGATTCAGCCCTGTTGTCTCGGTGACCGCTGCTGCGCCTCCGTCGTGCCTGTAGATCGTCATCATAGTAACCATTCTCTGATCCAGGGGATAGCATGTGCCCATCCCCTGTCGTTCCATTAACAGCTGAAGAGTCAGAAAAGACCGAAGGTGTGTCGTCATCGTCGTCGTCGTTCAGTTGAAGCTTCTGAAGCTCCTGGTTGATCTTATGGAGATCCACCGCAGCTGAAGTGGGACCTGTAGCTGTGCCACCTCCATCTTTCTCAGACCGGCCCAGCTCCGAACACAGAGACAAGATGGTCTCTAGCCGCTGTCGCTCCTGAAATAAGCACACACACAGACAAACACACACGTGGATGCGTTACAGTATGTGCAAATGTAACTGCGTCAACTCATTATTAATGTTCTTTATGACGTTGCCTAGGATAGGCCATTTGAAAAGGTGTAGTTATAAGGGATTCTGCCTGAATTTAAGTTCTATAGGTTATTTTTATTAGCAGGCTGTGATAACGTTACTACCACTTTGTGGTAGATACCTTGAGAAGTTAAAGTAATAAAAGTCACTACTATTTAAGTTCAAACTCAGTCAGCCCACTGTCTATAGAGTGTTGAGGGTGCTGCACAAATACAGTATAACCCTATGTTAATTAATTATTAAAAAAGCCCTGGTAGTGCTGGATGTGCGCACTGAATAAATTACAATGTTACAAGGTGAGATATATCAAACAGAGCAGTCAATTCATGACGGACCTAAATGTACCTAAATTGAAGTCATGTTTCTATTAGAGTCAGATGTTAACTATTCAAAACCAGTAAACAAACAACACATTTTGCACTTTTTTAAACTGATTGCCATTTTATTTCGTCATATGTATATACATATGTGTATTCAAATTGGTTGAAATAAATGCACAAGTTCTGTTATGTTCCATATTACTGAGAAAGAGTCCCAACAGCTCAGCTGATATTATTTCTTTCCATCATAAAATCAAGTTTCCAATGCTCAAGTTACCTGGGGAAGCATCGCAGAAGTGAATTCCTCTAGTTAAAATGTCCTTGTTTAATCCCAAATATACCATCCTGTTTTGTTTATAATTTAATCTAGTTTAGCATATCATTTGTATAGTCTAGAAAGATTATTTCCTCTCCCTGGAGCAAGAGGTTCCCTTTCCACAGTTCAGCCTGCCTGAACACAGATATATAGAGAGCTATGGAGGCTGCAGAGAGTCAAAATACCCCCTCATAAGATCAGCAGCAGCTCTTCTCTGGGGGGGGGGGGGGGGGGGACGTATGTGTAAGTGATATTAGAGATGGAAAGAGGGAGGTAAGAAAAAAACGAACATAGGACAGAGGTGTGTTAATGTGTTTGTGAGTGTGAGCGTGAGAGAGAGCAAGAGTGAGGGAGTAACCTAATGAGAAGGGGGACAGCTGTCAACTACGGTCGGAAGTGTGCATGAGAACAGGCCATGACTCCAAACCCAGGAATGTGTCTGTGTGTACTGCCACTAAAGAAACAAGACACTTTCCAGGGAAATGTACTGTACTCTAGGAAGCAATCTGAACCATGTGAAGTTTGGACTATAAAAGTATTGAGACAGTCATGTGCCTGATTAGAAAGCCAGAAGAAAGACATCCTATTTAGAAAAAGCATTATAGCACTACACATACATTAATAATAAGATCATCTTTTGTATCTATGTGTGAATGCACACAAACGTGCACACCCCTTTTCTAGTGAGTAATGTGAACCAGGAGCTGAGGCACAGCAAGACTGTGTGAGTTTGTCACCTTGTTCTATTCTAATGGACAAAAGCCTCCGTGGAGCCCTTATAGTAATCAGCTGTCAACTAGAGACAGACAGAGAGACAGAAAGAGAGAAACTTGTTAATATGGACTGATGGAATATGTTAACCAAAACATAAACAAACCTTACCAAATACATCTAAGCTGTATATCCTAAATTACATAATGGGTAGCCCAATTTTGTTACACCATAACATCCCAAATAGCTTTTTATGCACGCAACCTAATAACGTCTCAGCAAAGAGAGAATGCAGTTTTCCTGTCCTGCCACTAGAGGGAAGACAAGGTTAAGACAATGCTATTCTGAGCTTGAGCCGTTAACTTGGAGACTCTGCTTGTTGCTTTCTTACAATACACAGCCCACATTGATTATTTAGAGCTATTTTTTTCAAAACATAGGTAAAAAGCAATCTTTCTGACACTTAAATGTCACACTCAAATCACTTTTTAATCAAGCAATTTTGAATGCATATTTCATGTGTCTAACAGGAGTTCTTTTTGTTGTTTTTGGTGGTTGTAAATAAAACCCCATCATATAGAAAACTGCTGGGTTGAAATAAATGTTCCCTCTTGATATTGGGCAAAGTGCAAATTGGCTCTCAGAGCAGGAGAGGCAGGAACACTATAGCATAGCTTGCAAATATAACTATGATGAAAAATATCTGGAGGCTAACCAAAAGCCATTTAAAGCTTGTGAAACACAGTTTGGTTTGTACAGCTTCCAGAGAACTATTTCCCCCAGTTTAAGAAACACCAGTACACTCAGCAGAATATGGCTGTGTGAAGGAGAGAGACATTTAAAGGAGGGAGGAATTGTGGGATTAGGAGTCCAGTTGTCATTATATGCTGAGCATCTGTGTGTTTATCCACCTGCTACCATACAACTCCACTCTCTAATCTTCGTGGTTTCTTTAAGCCACATCTGACTGATGTGTTCTTTGGCTTTTCAGTGGTCCGAACCACAGTGGGCAGGCCTCCCGATGACTGACATAAACACGCACCGCGCATACACGTACACAAACACACTTGAATTCAAGCACAGGGTTAAGAATAGTCCTGTTAGTATGGGCTACCTGCCAGAGGCATCTGTGGAGTAGTGAACCTCACTGTGTGTTTGTGTGCGTGTGTGTGTGTGTGTGTGTTAAGATCCCTGGGAGAGTATGTTTGAGGGGACAAGGAGGAGGTTAGTGTGAAGAGATGCATTCCTAAACTCATTCCATTTTTTTGTTTGTCACAAACAACAGCAATCGTCCACTGCAAAATTTAAACTTGTATCCATATCTTTTTTTCAGTAACCTTAACAGCAGCAAACTGTTCCCCTGCCAACAGTCTGTCTGCAAGCATAACTTATACATAACACCAGATGTGGTCTGTTATTACAGGTGATATCTACATATCTTTACAGTACAATTTGTTCTGAATGACAACATGTGGCCATAATTTGAATTGGCGGATGATGGCCACATGTGCAAACACACTCATACTCACCAGTCTCTCCACCTCCTGCTCACGGAGTCTTTCCTCTTTTTGGTGCTGGTGGTAGTCGGTCAATTCCTCCTTCCCACTCAGTGAGCTGATACTCCCCCTTCTTTCCCTGAAACCTCCAGATGGGGTCACTCCTGCCTTTCCAAATGACTGTCTCCTCTCGCCCAGTCCCATCCCAGGTTCCAGCCCTGCCTTCCCAAATGAAGACCTCCTCTCTCCAAGTCCAAGCCCCAGGGCACCAGCGCCTACCCCTCGCCTCTCCCTCTCCCCCATAGACAGGCCTTCTCCTGGGGAGACTCCACGGCTAGCCAGCCGTTGCAACTCTGGAGGGCTGGAGCTTGTGGAGCTGATGGAGCCCACAGAGCTGGTGGAGGTCAGGCTGAGTTTTTTGGCAACACGAGGAGAAGAGGAGCCCCCCGTCCTGGATGGGATGATCACATCAGGTGGGGCGGCTGTGGAAGAGATAGAGGGGGTAGCGGAGGGCAAAATCTTAGGGGAGGAGAGGGAGATAGACACAACACTTTCTCCTTGTTTTTTGGTCTGCATTTGATTCCTGTTGGAGGAAAGCTGGCTGGAGTTACTAGAGTTGTAGTTGAGGTCAGGGCTGGCATTCTGGCTGTTGTTGTAATGGTCTTTGCTAAATTTGTAACTGCCAGCAACATCAGATCGCCGTGGCGGCAGCGTTGACAAGGTCAGGACTCCGTTGTTGTTTTCACGGGGAGATTGGGAGGGGCAGAGGCGTGGCAGCGAGCGACTGTGCCCTCCTCCCATTATCCCACTTAGCGAGCCTGCTGAGTATTTTCTGGTTCTATTGCTGGGCGATGGCTCTTGGTTGCCATTGCTACGGCGGCCAAGACGGGGGCTTGATGGCATGCTGGCTGCACCTCCTGTTGATGGAGTGCGAGATGAGGAGGAGGGAGGAGGAAGAGAGAGGAGTAAGCTATTGCTTCCATCAACAGAAACGGAGGAGCCTCCGCCATTCCATGTGGACAATAAAGAAGTTGAGCCCAGGTTGTGCAGCCGCCGGCTATCGCCAATGCCGAAGTTGTCTTTGTTGCGACTGACTGAAGAAGAAGGGTCCGACCGTCGTCCAGATTTCAAAGACAATGGCGCACGATCTGAGCCATAGAAACGCCTTGCCTGGTCCTGATAGGCTGATGAGGATGTAGCAGGACTTGTGATAGGTGTGGTGGGAGGAGACTGAGAGATAGAATGGAAAAAAAATATTACAATTGGAAATACAGTACTATATACCAGTATAATGCATATACAATTTGACAGAGGTTGATAAAGACACAGATATAGAGAAGCTAATGGTGAGGCTTTAGAATATAAGCAGACCTCCAGTCTCCCTAAAGCTTTGTGACAGAAACAAGAGTAATGAATACATCTTGTGTTGCCAGTTGAACACTGTAGTACTGCATATCCCATTCCCAGGATAATGAGTAAGCCCTGGTTAGCCATGTTTGGTCTTGTAGATATGAGTAAACCTGGCAAGCCATGTTTACCCTATTCAGGCTAACCTTACAGATTCTATAGTCCCTACTGGAGCATGACGTAAAAAGCAGAATAATAAATCCTGACGACGGCTGACCTGTGTCACGCTGAAGTAGGAGGGGTTTGCATTCCCGTTGGCTCTCAGGCTGTTCTCCAGGGCAATCTTTTTGCGCTGCAGGGTGTCCATCAAGTCTTGGAGCTCGGATGCTGATCGCATGCCCCTAGAACTGCTGCTGCCGCCCACCACCGCATGGCTATAGTCACTGCTAAACTTCAGGTAGTCTGGAGGTGGGAGAGAGATCAAACGGAAAATAAATTAAATGGATAATATGGGAAAGTGTAGACACACAAATATAGGTGAACATTCACGGGTAAGACAAACAAGGAGATGCAAATTAGAAACACAGAGGCATATGGAGGGACATTGTGTGTAAAGAGAAAGAAAAACCAGAGGGCAGATTGAAAACGAGAAAAGCAGTATGACTGCGATACGCAATACAGATATAGAGAGATTGATTACATTTCTTTATGTTCAGTTTGTGGAAAATTGAGAAAAAAAGACTAGTAACAGGAGAAGAAGAAGGGAGAAGAATGGAAAAGAGGGAGGGGCACAGAGTCATAAATGGTGGCAGAAGACAGAAAGAGGGGGGGAGGGGGGGGGGGGGGTATTTATGTACCTGAAGCTGCAGCTATTCATAGATGGGGCCCATGTCACAACAAACCCAACCCAAACAATCTGCAACTGGCAGTAAATCACCCAGAACAGGAGTCAACTTACACACTGCATGCAAATACGCTACTCTACATTTTAACTCTAACACGACTTCAGTTCCTTGCTGTATGATTTTGGGAAATGAAAAAGACCACAAAATATCCTGGAATACCCTCAAGAGGCCCCCCGCCCTTCCTAAAGCCTTTTATTTAAAGCAGCCTCAGCAGAGAGGGGGTCTCCTCCCAAACCTCAACTGAATCAGTAAGATTTAGCAGGAAGGAAGTCCAAACCAAGACAAAAACTATTTTTTACGTGGTAAAAATATTGCTGAGGTCGGCAGGAGTATTTTTGGTTAATAGCTCTAGTTCTACTTTTCTGTGCAGACCTCCAAAAGAAACCTCCCTAAATATTATCCTGTCATCAAAAATGTAGGTGAAACACTAGGAAGAGGGCAGGAGAAAGCAATGTGTGAGAAACCTGCCCAGTGTGTGTAATTCATCTGTGGCTTTATGTGGAAAAGGAGCTATTATAATATTCAAGTTTAGACCACCCAGCGTTTAACTGTTACACACGCCCGCACACACACACACACACACACAAAGAAGCTTCCCTACAACCTACAACTCGGGCTCCGCCTGAGAGAAACCCACACATGTACAATATGCCAAAAGCGTACATATGTGTTGAAAAATGTAAACATAACTGATAATATTCAACTGCTATTGCTTAATTGAGTTAAATTGTTAGAGAAACAGAATTCCTAAAAGCGCACATCATAGCTGAATATAAGCCTGGGTGAGAAAATGTCAAACCTTACATGGTCGAAAAGAAATGGGGCAGAAAATGAAAGACATCATAAGATCTAGACACACACATACGCACGCACGCACACACACACACACACACACGCACACACACACACACACAGGGTGTTTGTGTCCATACATGGGCAGATTTATACAGGAGGCCTGGCGTGCATCAACTCTCATCTATCGTGACTATTCTCTTCTATGCCCAGCTCATTTTGCTTCACCTAGGAGCACGTGTTCGAGTGTGAGTTTTGGCAATCTGGAGGATTAAGGTCAAGATTTTGGCTGCCAAGTTTTGCTAACTCTGTGTGTGTGTGTGTGTGTGTGTGTGTGTGTGTGTGTGTGTGTGTGTGTGTGTGTGTGTGTGTGTGTGTGTGTGTGTGTGTGTGTGTGTGTGTGTGTGTGTGTGTGTGTGTCAGAGATGTAAGTCATTTCTACATCAGAGAAGCAGTGGAGAGAGGAGTGCATTCCTTTTGTCAAGAAGTTTAAAGAGCAAGGAACCACTGATTACGGTGCGCACACACACACACACACACACACACACACACACACACACACACACCTTGTTCAAAGTCCGATCAATCACTAAGGAGACAGCAGGGTCCAGCTGTATTAGCAGATGACAATAACATTCCAGTATGCTTTCAATTTAAGTTTAAGCATGTGTGTGACAGTGAGAGTGTATGTTTAGGAAAGACATATGAGAGGGCTGCAATAAATACCTGCCCCCACCCTACCCTTCAGTCTTTCAAACACACATACTCAAAACTAACATCCCAATCTCACACACCTGTCTGCGTCGGGACTACCTGTGACTTTACCCGTAGACCCCGATCAGGGCACGCGAGCAAAGATGTCCGTGGGGACAGATGTTACATGAAAAGAACAACCTGAACTGAACTACTGGGGGAGATTGAGAATAGGTGAAAAGCAGAACAAAATAAATGGAAGAGATGACGAAAAAAGGAGGAGGGAGGTGGAAGATGACTTGCTGATGTGGGAGAACAAAGACAGAGAGGAGGATCAAAGAAAAAAGAACAGGCATCAAGTGCAGGTCGTGGATCAGGGAAGGGGGGTTAGCCTCCCTTTGTCTGTCTGTCTGTGTGTGCGCGTGTGTGTGTGTGTGTGTGTGTGTGTGTGTGTACCTGTGTTGTAGGCTAAAGCTGACACAGGGCTCTTTTGTGGAAGCATGCTCTTCATTCTGCTTGCCTCCTCAGGATGGTTGAACCGGAAGAAGTAGGACTTACCCAGACACAGGGAATAACCTGAAGAGAAAAAACCCAGACACACAGGGGAAAATTAGAGATACAACTCGTATTTATTGAAACAGAGCTTGAGTACTCTACATTCAGTGAGAGTGTGGTATAAAGAAAATAGTGCAGACTTACTCATGGATAAAAAAGTAATTAAAAACACGTCATTCTTAGAATTTGTTTTAGTGTGGCACAAGCATCAGAAACACAGAATCTAGACCATGGTGACATATACCTTAGGTATACATCATCATCATACACTACTGTATGCACCAAGAGGCAGTTGTAAGTACAGCTTTAAATTGGTATGAGCCTGGAGTATTTATTCACAGCCAGAAACACACTTGCACACACTTGTGCACAGCCAGCCATTCCAGACCACAGTGTTTGCTCTGGCCATCAATTAGCCCGAGAGGGCCAGGTATTAAACAAGATGTCAGGGTCACAACCTCTGTAATACACACAGACAGCCACAGCTGTCCAAATACCTCAAAAGGGAAGGGAGAGAGACAGCAGTGCTGACACACACACACACACACACACAGGAGATCTGACGCAGGAAAAGTGAAAAAATAAGAAAGACAGCAAAAAGAAAACAAATGAAAAGACTACACGGATGCAAAAAAAAAAGTGAGTGGGCAGCAGAGATGAGAGAAAATCACAAGAGTGGAGAATAAACTAAAGAGTTCCCTTCTCATTTGTCTGTCTTCTCTCACACACACACAATCTGTTTGCTCTCTCCATTCATCCCCCCCCCCCCTCCCCCGCCCCCGAGGGTAGAGCATTCAGATAAGCATTACAGTAAATCTCCACAAAGTTAGCATGTGTGTAAAAGGCTAAAAAAGCACCTCCTTAATAGCTCCATTACAGTTACATCAGATTCCTTGGACTTGAAGTCACTGAGGCAAGAGGGGGGATAGCGAGAGGGCGAATGGAAAAAGACTGAACGGAAAAATGTCAACGTTGTTTTTCTTTCTTTTCCCTTCTCTCATTCTCATCTCTCTTTTGCCCTGTTCTTTCTCATTCTCAACGTAATGTCCAGTTTCACCAACATCTCCACCAAAGGTGTTGCTAATCGAGATCATTTGAGATTATAGTTTAGCTTAAAGAGGTCATGTCTGTCTAGACACTGCCATAGAGCGCCTAGAGAGCAGAGTCTTTGCCTTCAAGGCTGTACGTTCTCAGCACGAGGGGGGGGCTGAGTGCACTGTGGTGAGATGGAGCTAACACCACACACACATAAAGACAGTGTAAGAAATGTTTAGTCTACACAGCTGGACTGTGAACTTCATAAATACATACTCGTGTAAACACAATCGTGCAGGTTTGGGCGCAAACTGTGAAGCAGTGGCATCATGATAAAGAGATCAAAAGATGTGTGTCTTGTGCGTAAAAGAAGAGAAAAACACACACACACACACACACACACACACACACACACACACACACACACAGTGTGTGAGCATGATCTAATAATGTTTCTCATTGTTAGACATGAGTAATGCGTGTGTGTATATGTCTTCAAAATGTTGTGCATGCTCTGTGCATCTGTGTGTGTGTGTGGGAACATGTCTTGTAACAGTGTCTGCCTAATGACTCACATTAACTCTCGGTATTTAGCAGAACAGCAAACACACAGGCATGCGCACACACACAAACACACACACACACTTTGCCAGCAGTCAGCCCTTGTAAAAATCTAATTTCCTATACCCTCAATAGCCTCGCCATGTGCTACCTTTAAAGTGGAGGGTAAAGTGTGTCACCCTGATTTGTTCAAAGCCCCTACCCCTCCTGTCTATCTAATTTCCTCTCAGTACTTCTTAGCTAACACAAAACCACTAGCTAATCCTCTCCTCCTTCAGCATGAACAAATACGAGCAGTGTGTGTGTTTGTGACAGAGAAAAAGAAAGGAGGATGGAGAAATTCTAAGGATTAAAATATAAAACCTGATGATTCAACTTGTATATCTCCTCTCATTCTTTCAGACACACACACACACACCTGGATTATTAAAAAAAAAAAAACCTAACCTTTTCCTAACCCTTATTCCTAAAATCCATCGGTGATAAAAGAAAAAAGGGAACACAGACAGTCTGCCACATCCAATCAAAAATCTTAACTGCTTGCTCACAAACTAAATTTAAGTCTGCTGTCCTAAATAACTCGCACAAAAACACATGCCCCCCCCCCCCCCCCCAACTACACACACAAAGACATACCATCCACAATAAACATGTTTAATCTCATTCACATGTTTACTATTTACCAGCAAATTGAATTTGCCTCCCACGTCAAAAGCACGCGCCCCCCAACACACACGTATGGACAGTACCTCTCCAACGACAACTTGAAATTAGTCTGTATATACATTTATAGGATAATTTAAAGTTTGCGATCTACAAAGTCAGACCTCAGAGTCTTTGAGGACACAGATGTAGGAGCTGTATCACGTCTGGAGCCAATTTTTTGTTTCCATGTAGATCTGAGTGAACTAAACTACACTCTCACCACAATGTTATGGAAGGGGAAACTCAAAACTGTTTCTCTATTTGGTTAACATAAGTGGAGGAATTGCCAGATTGAGACCATTAAGTTAGAATGAAAAATAAACCAATGACAAAGATCCCATGTCGAACATGTGCTTGGATGAAACTCACTTACCTGCTAATTGGTTAGGTTTGAAATGCAAAGTAATTGCGCACAATTGTCTGTAACCTCGGGACACAGTCAGAAAAAGATCCCCCGTTTTGATTTTTTATCAAAAATGCATGTTATTTGAAAAACTGGTTGCCTTCAAAATGTTGTAATGATCCCTTAAATCGACATGGTACTGGACTAAAGCTGAATTTACTCATTCATGAAAAGATGTGTAAACACAAGGTCCCAGTGGGAGTGTAAATTGGCCTCAAAACCACAAATGAATGCTCTCTGGGGGACAAGGGCCCAGCAGTAGCATAAAAAAAACAGACTGGTCTTTCTCTGGGGAGTCGGTGTAGATTAGTTCAGTCACAAACACAAACGCACGCACACACACACACACACACACACACACACACACACACACACACACACACACACACACACACACACACACACACAATCTGGCTCCTCACCAGAGGCTCAGTAGATATCTTCTCTCTGCTCTTTCTCAAATCTCATCCACAAAGCATCAATCCATTGAATCACCCTATTTCTCTCAAGCGAAGGTTGCAGGCCTGAGGACAACCACAGGTATACACTACTACACTACTACAAACAGCATCTAATCTATCAGAAAGAAAAGAAAGGTAAACACAAACACCATGCAAACGGATACACAACAACAAATTGAAAAAGAAATTGCTTGAGGCAGGCAGGAGAAAGACTTGTGAACACAATAACATCCAGGACAATGAAGCAGGTTTTGTTTTCAGGTGTCAGGTATCCTGACCACTGAGCCTGTCCTCACAGCCATAGGCTAGTTGTCTCCACGTGCACTCACACCAGTCTGTGAACTTGCCAGCTAATTCGTGACCCTAAGGCATGCACACCAATGTAATTTCCATCAAAAGGTGGAGACAATATGCTACACCCAACAGGTTGTACTGTACTTATTTGACTCCAAACGTTGGCTGCAAATAAGAAATTTGACTTTCACCACTTGGTGGCTTTGACTGCACTGAGTAGCAGCACTGATTCATTGTAATGAAACACCCCCAAACATTGGCTGCAGATAAGAAATTCGACTTCTACCACTCAGTAGCTTGGATCGCATTGAGAAGCAGCACTGATTCACACTTCCACTCCTTAAACAACAAGCCATGTGAAGCTGTACTTTACATTTATTCCATTTAAAAGAAGAAGCTAAAAGGCTAGTTTAAAAAGAAGCATCAAGTTACAAATAAAAACAAATAGAAATCAGTTCAGTTTAGTGCATTAGCATGTCCATTGATCTATGGGGACGGATGGGATTTAATTAGTATTTGTGATGGCTTCTAATTAGTATTTGTGATGGCTTCCATTGCAGCTAATAATTTTGATTTTTAAAGGAAAATCAATAATAAGGATACGGGTAGCCAACTCTAATGTATCGATTGAGGGGAATAACATTGCCCTACCTGTTTACAGAGCATGTGAGTCTGGTTTCAAAACAGTGTGTTCATAAAACACATAATTAAGTAATACTGTTGTGAATGTGAATAAGCCATCCTTAGCATCAGTGAGAAAGAGAGAGAGAGAGAGAGAGAGAGAGAGAGAGAGAGAGAGAGAGAGAGAGAGAGAGAGAGAGAGAGAGAGAGCTTATCGAACACACTCACCTCATAGATAGATATTATCTCCAAAGAAACTAACGTTACACTACTAACTTACTGCTGTAACGTTAACGTGTTTAGCGTCGTAAGTACAATACGTTAATGATTTCATTCAGGAAAATAAGACTAAGTATGAAGTACCTCAAAAAGTTGAAGTGCGCCAAAACAGTGACTGGGTAAATGTAGCTAACGTGACTTTGTTAGTTTTGTTAGAAGAGTTAACGTAACGTTAGCATAATAAAAGTCCTTTACAAACCTTTTGAGTCCCATTCAGTGAGCACGTATCACGACAAGAAGAACTACTTTTACCCTTTAAACGTTTAACAAATTATCATGACAAGACCTCAAACTAACTTCTTCTAGAAATGTAAAGCTTAACTTATAAAATGTAAAGCAAAACTTATAAAATATTTATCTACACCCCTGTCCGGTCCATGTGTTGTTGTTTGTCTCCCTCCTCAGCCACGAGATGCCTCTTCCTCACCGGTCTTGACTCCGTATGGAAGAAAGTTTACTGCTTCACCATCCACGAGTCTGAGTCCAGGACTGTACCAACTTTTTGTGAAAAGGGGTAAGAGGCTCAAGATATACGACAGCAAACGATTTAAAATACTGTCGAGAAATCCAATATCACTATTCAAAGTGTATGGCAACAAAACGACGATTAAAAGAAAAGAAAACACGAGTGTAAGTAATTCAAACTATATATAAACTAACAGCGTAATACGGCATCACCCCTATCTGTATTTGGTAGGTTCAAAGGCTATCCGAGAGTGAGGTATTTGGTGGACGCCCCCTCAGTTTTTCTTTGTCTGCATACCTATTTTCTTTCTCTTTTCTTTGAAATACCTTGGACCAGTGTAACCCCAAATAGCTGGACTATAGAGACTGATTTTAAAAAAAAACCTTGATAAACTGGTGGTTGTCTTCTATTATAATTACAAACTAATTAATTTAAGAAGTCATACATTTAACTTCTGAGACAAAGCAACAGTAGAAAAAGGGCAGATAAGAGATTTGAGACAGACTCACTGGCTACAGAAAAAAGATATTGGGAGGAAGTAAAGCAAATAAGAAACACTTTTTTTATTTGCTCCCCAGCCTGAGTCAAAAGTCTCTCCAACTGTTTTTTGTTTCTTTTTAGATGCTTTGTTATCTCACTTGCAAGCATTTTCAACACAACATGAACCCATTGACAACTACTCTGTCTTTTATTGGGCAGATTGTGTGTATGTGAGACAGAGAGAGAGAGAGAGAGAAAGAGAGAGAGAGAGCTAGTGGTTATTTAGAGCAGCTTTGTTTTGTTCAGCAGCTAGATTTGCATTTGCTTTAGACCGGTGTGAATGCTGGGAGCTTGAGTTTTATGTCCAAACTCCATTTAAATGTAAACTGAAATGCAGGAATAGATATTATCCCATGAATAGTTTTGTGCACGAGAAAGAAGAAAGCCTGCAATTACACTGCTTGTCACTGTTGTTATTGCCACACAATGATTTCCAAAGCTGTTATTATGCTGTATGAACCTATTGCTATTCAACAAGTGACTTCCAGCTGTTCCAGTGAGTTATACAAGTAAAGCTGATGTGATTCCAGGTCAAGCTCCGAAGTCCCAAATACAGAACAGATCACTTCCTAAACATAGCTAATCATCTCCAGACTGCTCTAGTGTGGATGTGCCTGTGTGTGTGTCTCTGTGTGTGGTTAGACTAACTCAACCCAGAGAATCTGAGGCCAGTGGATATTCCTGAAAGATGTTCTCTCTCTCTCTCTCTCTCTCTCTCTCTCTCTCTCTCTCTCTCTCTCTCTCTCTCTCTCTCTCTCTCTCTCTCTCTCTCTCTCTCTCTCTCTCCATAATTTTCCAAACCATGCCCTTTTGACTTTTTTAACCCCTTTTTTATCTTTCAGTCCTCTTCTCCACCCCTGCAACTTTACAATGCCCTGGCCTAGTGTGTGTAGACACACCAAGATGATGTCAATATTTGAATCAGCCAGGCACAGCGGGAAGATAAATAGGCCTGTCAATATTTAACTTAAAATGGCCAGGCCACACAGGACACAATGGAAAAGGAGAAAGGGGTACACAGAAAGGATGGATTCATGGAGAGGGACAAGATAGGGCAAAACAATGAAAAATGGAGAGCTCTGCATCTGATCCAAATCCAGAAAAAAGGGGAATTTAGGAGAAGAGAGAGATAAACAGATCAAGATACTCACAGACAAAAAACAGACACGCGGACAGGGTAGGACAGAAAGATAAGAAGAAAAATGTATTCGAATTTGGGAGGATTCTCTGTCTGCGTGTGTGTGTTTTGCAAGTTTTATGCAGTCTCCTGTAATACAATTCGATGTGCAGTATATGCTCTGAAGTTGCTGGAAGCTGTGACTCACTGTAGCAGCTAGCTGTTCCAAACCACAATGAATTAAACCATACCAGAGGTACACACACACATGCACTACATCATTCAAAGAACATACACAATCATCGTGGGAATGCTCACACACACATACATAGGTCTATACATTTATGTGGAAAAAAAACACACACACACACACACACACACACAAACTATACACCATGTTGTTTCCATCAGCACAATGTTAACTGTGCCCATATGACTCATACACAAACTGAAAGGAATGCAAGTTAACCAAACCACAAACTAACCACTCTCTCTCTTTCACACACACACACACACACACACACACACACACACACACACACACACACACACACACACACACACACACACACACACACACACACACACACACCACCTATTTTATTGACCAGTAGGTGGCAATATATCAAAGCTTGTAGACACCTGTGTGTGCCTGGTTTTGTGCAAGCAAGTGAAATCAATGGACAGTAGAGGGTATATGGGCCTTCTCTCAAAGTAAACTGAGCTATACCATGTGTGTGTGTGTGTGTGTGAGTGTGAGTGTGTGTGTGTGTGTGTGTGTGTGTGTGTATCTTACCCTGTGTGAGTGGTGTGGGCACAGTGACCTGCACTCCATCCAGACTGCAGAGGTGACCACAGGGGTCCAGGGTCACCACCCCTCCTGTGTTATAGGTAATGATGAGAACATAGGGGTTTAGTAATACATACCTTCAGGCCAAAATAAAGCAACTGCAAATTGCTACATCATCATTTACTCAAAGGCAATTTCCCTGTTGAAAGATGACTCCTAACTACACTACCAATTTTAATTATAACATACACACAAAGGCATGCTATTTATATATCGTCACTACAAGGCTTTTGCTCACATGCTTAGCGTAGTAATTATACAATAAGTATCACAAAGGAACAACAAAAAAACATCAAGAGTGTAATCCATCACTCTGCCTCTCCCTGTCTCTTCAAAGACAAGTTTCTTTCATTCACACAATACACTGACGATGTACTGAAAGATATTGAGCTTGAGTTCACTCAAAAAATTATTCTTTCTTAAACAAATTAAAGATTTGTTAGGTTATTAGGTAATTTTAACGGATTATTTTGCAAGTTTTTGTGTTTATTACATACTGAGATGGTATTACTGTAAGCAGATCATCTCTTTACAAGTTTGACAAAATGTTTTTTTAAATTTTGTAATCTCACTTTATTGGCAGATTTGTTTTCAGTAGGTGCACTATTAACAAAAGTAACATTTTAAGATTATACACTAAACCAAGCTAATTAAAAGCCTGGTCTGGTTAAAGGAGGCGCCATTGGCCCTTGCACACTTAGCAATGTAAAGATGCAAATTCTAGTACATACTTTCCAGTCCTGAAAAGATAAGAGAACTGTGTTAATTCAGAGGCCTGCCAATATTATGAATTCATTTCGTAGAAAGTGAACTGACATCAACCTTCATTAATAATGACACAGTGCTCTGCCTCGATGCCGGGACCCTGGATACTGATATCTTGAGGAATCGGAGCATCTTCTCGGCCTATGCGTGTCACCCCTGCAACATCAAGCAATATGCATAAACAACAGGAAAATAAAATAATATGTAATTATAATTAGGCTTGATAGTGTGGCAGTCATTATAGAAATCATGGACAACATCTTTACAAGTAAAACTAATACAAAAATGCATATATCTCTTTGAACCATATGGGTGGTCTGTGATCCTGTATTATTAATTTCATTATTCTTCATTGGACACATTTTGGAGAAAAATAGACCCGCAGTTCTCCTAAAATAGCTTGTTCACATTGTTGGCATTCCTCACTGAAATGGCAGGGCGTACACCAAGCTGGAAAATGTGTGGCAATGTGGTAGAGGTTACGCAAGAAACGTAACATAAAATGTCCCAATGCCAACTTTAGCATCACAATCAGCCTTTGGACTTATTTGTAAAAGGTTTACCTAACATTTTAATGCCATCCACTGTGTAATACTGTAAAACATTGTGTTCCAAAGTGGCACACTTAACGTTAAAGGAGAAACCAACCAGTTTATCTGCATTACTGAGGACCTATTTTATACAGTATATGTGGATGAATGGCTTACTACAGTTAATCATTTGTCATACTGACCGCAGCTTCATTTGAAAAATGAATAAATCCATCCACTTTTTTCACTGCACTGTTCTCATGGCTGAGAGGAGGCAAAACAAAAAAGTGTCTGTCTCTCTGCATTAGGAATATAATGAGAGCTTTGTGGTCCGCACAAGACATGCTAACTCTACAAGTGTATGTAAGAGGCACCAGTGTTATCTAAGGACAAATACTCACCAGTGTTATCTAAGGACAAATACTCACTACATTTTACAGTTTTTTACAATCACTTTGGTACTAATTTCAGAACTTTGACGTCATTTTTTAAAACTCTAGACACAAAACTCACAACCAATGATCAAAATACACATTTTTAAAAACTCTAACACTTTTTTCAATTGCTTGGATACAATACACATAAACCAAAGATCATTCACGAGATTCATTGTCACCAATTAGTGTGGAGCATGAACCAATCAGACTACATTATCTATGGATGTAATATTTCATCATCATTCTTTACTGTAATGTACTACTGTTCATCAGACACTGTTTATATGGTCCCATGTACCACCTTTGAGACAATTTACAGTATTTACAGTACTGCACTGTATGCATGCAGGTCCTTGGAATTGCTTGTCCAATTCTGCCAACTCATTACTGATGATTGAGATATTTATATATATACTGTATATATACATATACATATATACCACATTGTTCGCCATGCCCGAAGGTTTTTTCCAAGATGTTTGGCTAATTGCAATGTAGATGAGAACCTGCGGCCAAATCCACAAGACAGAGTTGATGAATATGTAGAAGTACAGTAATCACTTCTTTGTTTTGCTTTTTACAGTACACGCAAGTTGAGGAACACTGCATTTGATGTTTTACAGTACTGTCTTTTCTTTTCTATTTCCTAGCTAATTAGTTTTGCTTTGATTCAAATAAACCTATGTTGTGTTCGTACTGTATTGTTTTTCATCAATACATTTCAGGTTTTGTTCAATGATTCCACTGTGTCTGTAGTATTCTCTCTACTACTGCAGTACTTTTACAGGGATGTATTTACATCTAGTACCATAATGAAACATGTATCACCTATTTTGTATTACAATATTTAATGATTGTACGAACGATGACCCAGTGAAACTATAGGTAGCTTGTGTGTCTGTGATCTAAAGTAACGTTTCAATGGTATTTCACAATACATTTGTTTTTGAACCAATGATTGTGCAAGTGCAAGATTTATTTAAAGATATGAATGCACAATACAATGTTTTGAACATTGGACAGCCTGTGTTACAAGTGATGATCGTTTTGAGTTTTGTGTCTAGAGTTTTGAAAAATTACGTCAATGTTCTGAAATTAGTGGCAAAGTGATTGTAAAAAACTGTAATATGTATCATTTAATGTCACTCAGTTTGTATTAGTATTCCATCTACTGTCTGCAGGCTATGTAATTTGAATCAGTTGTACACGCGTCTCTCACTTTATCATGTAGATCTCCCTATCTTTTCCCCCATCTCTTTGCTATCATGTGTTAGGCCAACTAACTGGAATAGTAATTAAGCTATGGCCCCTGTGGCTTGCTGATCTGATGACTGTGTGTGTGTTTGTGTGTGTGTGTGTGTGTGTGTGTGTGTGTGTGTGTGTGTGTGTGTGTGTGTGTGTGTGTGTGTGTGTGTGTGTGTGAAAGAGAGTGATTGAGGGAGAAGGAATGCAAGACACTTGTGGACGGCTGTTGATATATAAACTATACATATCTATAATAGACCACCAATTTTGTCACCATAACTATCCTGGGATGTGCATCATGTGTGCCAATATTAGCGATATGCAATTTGTTAAATGAAAAA
The DNA here is from genome assembly GCA_023631565.1 of Gymnocephalus cernua. Taxonomy (NCBI): domain Eukaryota; kingdom Metazoa; phylum Chordata; class Actinopteri; order Perciformes; family Percidae; genus Gymnocephalus; species Gymnocephalus cernua. The sequence goes on along the minus strand of CM042446.1, from coordinate 15,005,767 downwards.
CAGCTTGAACTTATTTGAATACAACTTCTCTAAGGAACAGTGTGGATGTCAGTCTTTCAGTTTAATTTAATGGGTGCTTTCTCTCTGTTGTAGTAGACACTGCCAAGAGACCATGAGTCATCTCTGTTTTATAGCTGTTTGGGTTCAGTCTGTTAGCGCAGTGTTTTCCTCATTTTTTGTATGGTTAAATATGGGTTCAGCGCACTAGGTAATTTTCATCCCCAATGACAATGACAATAAATAACCAGGGATGTGGATGTAGTAATTTGTTTAAATATGTGTTTTCCTGTGGGAGGAAGTAGTGTTGGCTCCTTGTCTTGACTTTATTGCAAGCCAGCATAGAGTATCACTTTCCTCTATTGTATCCCCCCCAGACACACTTCTCTGGTAACCGGTAAATGATGGGTGGGCAAAAAGAGGGGAGAAGTGAAGCGGGAAAAGGCAGGGAAACAAAGTAATGAGGGAGGGACAAGGGGGAAGGGAGGAGACAGGAAAGGTGTGGACAGCTTGACATGACTTGGAGAAGATGTATGACCTGGTAATCCTAACCAATGTAGTGTGTGCTTCTATGCTCTGTGTGTGTGTGTGTGTGTGTGTGTGTGTGTGTGTGTCTTACCTTCTTTTAGTGGCAGTAAGGTGATTGCCACACTGAGCCTCCCGCTGCCCAGGCTCACTAGGTGAGGCGTGGCTGTCTGGACCTTCAGCCCCTTCCCTGTGTCAATCAGGTCCAGAGGTGGAGACTACAAGCACCAGTCAGAGTGGAAAGGTCATTTTGACAGTAAATATATGCATCATATAAGGGTTTTGAAATACTGTATCATCATTTGTTGATAAATTACATACAATGTGTGTGTGTGTGTGTGTGTGTGTGTGTGTGTGTGTGTGTTCTCTCACCTTGGGTTCAACTGGTGACATTTGATCTGACTCAGGTTGGAACATCATCTCAGAGCCCTGCAGTATGGATGAGAGAGAAGTGAAAATCAGCTCAGACTACACATATAATTATCATTTATCCATGATAGTATTTTGTGTTTAGTTTTGAATCATGTTTTTAGGTCCACATATATATATATATATATATATATATATATATATATATATATATATATATATATATATATATATATATATATATATCTTTTTTTTCAGTATCTTGTATTTCTTTATATGTACTCAGGTCTCTCTTGAAAATGACATCTTAATCTCAAGGGGCGTACCTGAACACTAACTGCCTATGCTGAAAATGGTAGTGAATACATACACACACATCTAGGTACACAAATATCCTGTACATGTAAGCAAACACGATATAGACATACACGAGTAGGGTCACAAAAAGTACACAAAAGTTGCACACATCTGCACCAATGATTATGCCCATACATAGCTAAATTTAAATACACACACAAAGAAAAAAACAACTGTGCACTGCGTGCCCAGCAGCTGCCACATGGGAGGAACTCTCTGTGTGAAAGTGTTCCAAGGGGAAAATACCACTAGAGAGGAAACACACACACACACACACACACACACACACACACACACACACACACACACACACACACACACACACACACACACACACACACACACACACACACACACACAAAATCTGGTTTGCGGTGGTAAGAACTGTAAGAAATGTTCCATGGAAATGGAGTTCCCACAACTTGTTGGTTGACTTTCAACATACTGCCTGGTGCGTTAAATGTGTGAGTGTCAGACCCAACAAGCAACAGAGCCAAGCGATGTCCATCAGTTGCATGACCTGTATGTCCAAGGCTTTGGTATAGAGGAAGATACTATCTTGACATCTTTCAGATGGCCTTAAATTGGTAAAAACATTCATGGTTCAAAAAAGGGATGATTCCTAATAGTTTGGTACCCCCTGACCTCTCCTGTAGTGCCATAATTTCAATTTGTTCACGCAAAAATGTGAAAATATAATGGACAAAATGTTGATAAAATGTGTTAATTCATGCTTCCCAGAATATGGGCCCTTTCCATTTTGGAGACTCCGTAGGCTTTCCTCTTGTGCCACTACTCAAATGCCCACATATGTCATAATCTAAAAGGCAGATTGTGCTTATCACATTCATGCTCCCAAGGAAATAAGCGTGTTATTTTAAGCATTAGTAAGCATAAGTGTTCACCTTCGGAAAAACCTCAGTGTAGCAATAGCATCAGTATACCGTTTGTTTCGTTGTGGAGTGTAATACACATTTCAGACTCAAGGGGTCACTAGCAGGGCTTTAGTGCCATGATTATTCTTATTTTGTATTAGTTGACAGTGGAGTCCAAGATAACAAAAAAAAACAGTTTTAAGGGTGGGAATAAGTAGAAGCCATGAGAAAATTCTGAAATAGCAGGGCAGGATTAGACTGGCATATAAGGAAGAAAACTATAAAGAGGAATGAATATAGAGCGAGATAAAAAGGCAATGACATCCAAAAAATGACTCAGAAATGTGTGTGTGTTTGAGTAAACACACTCAGATCCAGTGCCAAGGACAACCCCTGCAGCACCCTACAATTCAATAAAGGAAAAACAGTCTTGCTTCTATTTGCGTGTGATTACACACCCATTCAACGGCACACACACCCAGATGGATGAGTGAAATGCTTCTCACCAAAGCAGAGATGATTACAGCATATTTGGGAAATCACCCCAACCATATCTCCTTTTCCACCTTGTCACCTCCTTCCTCTTCTCTCTCCATGTTATTATGTAATAATCCTGATATAATACATTATCCACCTCACACAGTTTTCACAATTAGCATCTAGGTTGTTGTCAGTGCTTGCTCTCTTCTATTTCTTCAACTGTTTCTCCAACTCTCCAACCTTCTTCCCTCTCTTCTTCCTGTCTTTTTCTTTATTTCTCCATATGTCCCATCAAACTGCCTTTTAGTAAATCTCACTCTCCTCTTTTTTCCTTCTTTCCTCCAATCACCAGCAGAGGAAGTACAAATCAAAGTCAGCTTCTCACCACTTCCTCTAATTCAGCGCCAACTTCCTTTCTGAGGTCACTTCCTTTGCTGCTTTGACACCCTTATTGCCTTTAAACCTACAGTCTATGCTTTAAACTCTCTCTCTCTCTCTCTCTCTCTCTCTCTCTCACACGCACACACACACACACACACACACACACACACACACACACACACAAACACACACACACTATTCTTCGCAAATCAGCCACCCTTGTGCACACAGAACAATCCACATATAAAGTCACGCATCAGCTCTTTTTGTTATCGCACATTTTTTTGAGTTTTATCACTAGTGTAGACAAAGCAAACACAGTGTATGATGGCAACATCAGCTGGATAAATGCATAGGTGCTACAGAGATGAAAGATGGAAATCAAAAGATCAAAAGCTGATTCAAAGTTCAATGGGGACTGTTTTGAGAATAATGACAAGCCACGATTTGCTCCATCGTTCCTCCTCATTGCCCCCCCTCCCTCCCGCCCCCCCTTCTTCTTTTACCAGGTGTCTGGGCAGGTCAGGACAAGTCTTTGGCCTTGCTGTGCTCTAGTTTAAGCAGAGCAGTGAGGTGTGTCAACCCCTATTCTAGATTTTCAGATTCCAGCTCTGGCATTCTGAAGGGTCTCCAGCCTCCACAATCTCTAATCACCAGACCTGATGCTATCAGGGCCTCTGGCTTTAGAGAGCTAAGAAGTATTGAGATTACTGCATGGTCTAGGTATTTGCAGGTTTATAGAGAAACTTATAAACACACGAATATACTTGTAAAGACCTTTGCTGATATTTCCCTAGCCGATAAAGCTGCTCTAATAAATATTTTAAAATTGAGATGTGAAATGTGAAAGGGATCACGTGTTCTGACGTTTCCTCTTTCATAGTTCTTTTTATCGAATTCTACAATGCACATAGATTCAAAACACACACAAAAACAAAACAAGAGAAAACAACATTCCCACCTTACTCGATGAATTGAGATGACTCTAGTTAATAGAGGAATGTGCAACGTAGTATGCAAAAATATCACAGTGGACACAATGCAAAGACAGAACGCGAGGCACTTAGTATTGCAAAGTGAAGTTGAGATACGAAAAGTCAGAAACAGGACACCCAATGAATGCCAATCTTGCTCTGTTGCTGGATTTAGGCAATGGGTTTTATAAGGTAACTAGAAGGGCCTTCTGAGAGTGCAGACCTTGGCCAAATCATGCCATATTTTTAACATTGTTAATCAGTGTGAATAGTCCCAGTTGCGAGACCACGTAAATGCAGCACAAATGCCCTATCTCGCAATGATAACAAAAGTGAAAAATGCTTGTGTATCTGCTCTGTGACTCGGATCCAATCCAACATTGAATGGGTTCTTCCTTGGCCTGTTAACTGTTAACTTGACAAGGTGTCACACTGCCATTACAGCTACAATGGAGTTTGACGGCAGAATATTTTATAATCTATGTGAATAATTAGTATCAGGTTTAGATAACAAGTAACATGAGGCAGAGTGAGGGAAAGAAAGTCCAGCAGACTAAACTTCGACATTTCATCACAAACTAACTCCTGATATGGAATGGAAGGTATTTTTTTCCTTTTATGGGGAAATATCCTAAATGCACAGCCCTGACCTTCTTTTAATACTAAATATAATCCAAAATCTTTTGTACACCTGAACTAGCACTTTCAATAATTAAAGACCAGCTAAAACAACTTCATCACACAGACACAAGCACAAGAAAGTGCATGCACACACAGCACACAGTCTCTCTTTGATCCCATCTGTAGAACAGCTGAGTCTCCCCAACAAAATCTGTTTGCCCTTCATCACAGCTAGAGATAGAAATATGGGGTGATGGAGAGAGAGAGAGAGAGAGTTAGAGAGAGTGATGGAAGATAGAGAGAGGACTCATAAACCAAGGACAGAGCCAGCATTCTCAGACTGTTTCATCTCATCCTTTTTACTTTCTTCATCCTCTGCTTTCATTCCTCTGTCCAGTCCCTCCTCTGTTTGAATTTCCTCTACATCTGTTTTGTCTTTCTCTCTGTTTCAATTACCCTCTGCATTTTTGTTATTGTTTGCTTTTTGATGCAGGCTGCATTCTCATAACCCCAGCTCAGGACATTTCAGTGTGTTGTTAATGCCAATGATTTGGAACAGGTTTTAGTGCACCAGTTGGGATTGTTAAGTCACTTGCGTGTGTGTGTGTGTGTGTGTGTGTGTGTGTTTGAGTGTGTGTGTCTGACAAGTAAACTCATGATCTTGGGTTAAAATAAAGATGGATAATGTGGCATTTTCGTTCTGTAACTGTCTGAATGTGCATACCGAATTCTCTCATTTGCAATGTTTGAAATAGTGTTCAAGAAATTGCGGGTATCTTGGAGTTGTGAGTGGAGTCAAGCTATTACCCTTCTTCCTCCTCAATAGCATTTAAAAGCTACAGACACAGAAATGGCACGTCCTAAGGAAAGCTCATTGTGGGACTGGCTCTAGTGGCTGTAATTCTGCACCAAGGCTGAATTTCGAGAAAGATACTTCAGATACAGTATTAGGAGACCACTAAGGCCTATATAAAAGCATCCAAAAAGCAGCATGTCATAGGACCTTTAGTAACCCAATTTCCCAAACTGTTAAGAGTAACACTTTCTTATTTCATCTCATTTGCTCTCAGTCCCATCTCTGTCCATTTACTTTTAAAGATCACCTGTATAAAAATGCTGTCTTCCCACCTGATTTTCTTTCTCATGCCCATAATGTGTTTTATCTGCTATTTAAGCTTTAACAGCTGTATCTTTTTACTGTTGTTGCACTCCTCTCTCTGGCTCTATCTCTCTCTTTCTCCATCCCTCTGTCTCTCACTAACATGCCCTCCCCTTACATTCCACCATTACCCTCTCCTCCTCCCACCTGACAAAGCCCGCATTGTATCACAGATGCTGTTTAATATGGAGTCCCTCTCTCTGTGTCCCTCTTAAAGAGCAACTCATAGGGCTAAATGGGGTTATCTTCCTCCCTTCTCTTCACTACACTCTATGTTTTGTGTGCAATAATGTCTTCAATGTAACTTTAAGTAGTTTAATACATGCCTTACTTATGCATGCACACCATAGAAGTCAACATCCCCACACACACACACACATCACATATGCACTATCCTTTTGGGCATATATACGATACTGCTCTTCTCTGTCACTGGTCCATACAAGAAACTCATACATTTACTTCATCGTGTGTAGGTGCATGTGTTTGTGTCTATGAATGTGTGTTTCCTTGCATGTGTGTGTGTGTGTGTGCGTGTGTGTGTGTGTGTGTGTGTGTGTGTGTGTGTGTATGTGTGTGTGTGTTTGGTGAAAACTCTGCAAGCTGATTAACACAACTTGACCTTGAACCGCTGCTAAAACACAGCAAACATCCACAAGCATTGTTCTCCAACTCAAACTCTCTCACACTCCAATAAGCTTTTTTCCCCTGTATCATTTACCGAAATGCAAGATCCTCACAGGAAAGAAAGTCCATTGTTATTGCAGCTGACTTAAAGTTGGAGGAAATCTAACTTGAATTTCTATTGAGGGTGTGTGTGTGTGTCTTTGCAAAGAAAAGCCCAGATTACCTTGACTGCCATATGGTGGGGGGATCAACTAATGTTTGGATTTCTAAGGGGCCGGATATGACTGAGAGGCATGGAGGGACAGTGAGCTGGTAGAGGGACAATATAACCCACATTAGTAACATAGCACAAAAGCTGAAATACTGTAAACTGTAACTGCTAGATAGAAAAGAAAAGAAAATAATTCGGCAGAAAGATGGACTTGGAGATAATAAGAAAAACAAACTGACCATGCCGGAGAAACAAAAGAAAAGGAAATGGATAAAAACACACACTCAAGAATCCAAGATAAAGAAAAAAAGATTAATAGACCGAAAAAAAAGGTTTCCCCATGTTGCACCACTGGCCTCCAAACAAAATGTGATCCTATACTGCACTTTTCACAATCCAAGCATAACAACACATACACAGTACATACTATGGAGGAAATCTTAACACAGAGTAGAAATATAATTAGCTTCAGCACACAAAAGTATTGGTATGTTGAGTCCTTGTGACAGAGCAGTTGTATCCTTCTGGTTTCCACATCATGACCAGAACCAACTTGACAGGTATGATGGTTTTAACATTAGCTAAATGACACCACATGTGGAGATTTGAACTTGTAACACGTTTGAATTAGTCTCTCTGATGTAATACTCTCTGTGGTAGGTTACAGATGGGTAACGTGCTGTGGTTGGACCCACCAAAGACAAATCCAAAACCTAACAATTACACTAGGATCCAGAGCCATAATATCCAGCATGCAACTTGTTTCCACATAACTGACAAGACCAACTCCGCATGACAAGTGTAACATTGTATACGATTTCCTGACTGGGAAATGGAAGGTATTAAGATGTCAGATCAATTTAGTTACACAGGACCCGGTTTAGTGGGTTAATAATTTAGGTGTACCAGCTTGTGCCATGATCGGATTCACTTATATCAAAGATATTCTTAAAGTGGGATTATTCACATACACACACACTAACATACATAATCAGTCAAAATACTGCTCTGATTTGTCTTCTTATAGGCCTCATAATATCACTGCATTTTTATAGTGGCCAGTGGTATGATAACTATATTTAAATAATAAAATAGCCTATAGGCTAATTACAAAATATATAATATTCCAATTTTAACGTCTAGGTCATCAAGCATGTGTATATTTTTGTATGTTTATCTTCAGTGGAATCACATAACACGCCTATATTTCCATGTTAATCAGTAGCCCAGAAACAAACTACACTTCCCCTGTATTCTGTTTGCTGAGAACAAAATCTGGAATTAAAGTCGGAGTGGATTTACACAGCTCACTTCAGAAACAAACACTCTAACGAACTCCCTGAGCTGTGGATGAAACACCAGGGGCCATGAAAGAGTTTACATAGGCTTAAAAAAATTTAGAAACACACATTTGGATCATAAAAAAACAAAGTGACTTCTGTAAAAAAACGCTCTTACCATTATTGAAGCGGGACAGGCCACTTCTGTCATTGTACAGAAAAGGACGCAATTACGCAACTGCTCCAAGATCCCGAAAATACTCTGTCACTGCTGCCTTTGCTGTGATCACAGTCTCTTTCTTGACAGCGAAAGCATTCCCTGTGCAGCATGAGCAACCTGTGGATTGCCTAGGAGATACTTTAAATCATCTGTCACATTCACACACACCGGCACATACGAACACACACACATACGCTCCAAACGTACACAAACGTAAAAAGCCGGCGGCCTTCAGCCAACTGCGACGTGTGGAGGAATGCAGCAACAGCTGGAAGTGGAGCTGGAGAGGGAACAAGGGGAGGGAGTCTCTCTCTCTCTCTCTCTCTCTCTCTCTCTCTCTTTCTCTCTCTCTCAAACACACTGACACACACACACACAGAGCATAATGTGCAGGTGCTAACAGACCACCTACACTTGACCTCTCATTCTCACTGGCTCAAAGAGAGAAGCCTTTAGGCTGACCCAGAGAGGGAGAAAAGGGGAGGAGCATTTTTTCAGACCTACTTGGCAGCAATGATAAGAAACCACAATAAGAAGCATGTTTAGCTAATGATATTACAACAGGAATGCAGGCTAGTCTCCATTCACATGACACAATGAAGTAGAAATACTGCAGGTTTGCATTCATTCAGTCTACGGAGATCCAGACTGGTGCTAAAATAAACTGGAATAAATCATATCATGCAGCAGACACTTGGCTCCAGTGACTAATGATGAAGGTTAAGAAACCTTCCCTTGTGAGAAATACATTTATAACTTAAATGATATGCACCATATGAGATGTATATTAACGCAGTATGGGCAGGGGCGTAGCACATAATTCTGGGCTCTGTAGAAAGGCATTTTCTATGGGCCCCTTCCTGCATCAACAGCTATTCATTCTAGCATCTTTTTGGGCCCTCTTCACATGAGGGCCCTGGGTACTCAGTCCCCGTCTTGTTATTGGCTGTTTCAACAAAGTTGTGTAGGGAAAAACAATTCATTTGTACAATTATCTTCATTTTCACCAAAATATCTGTGTTTCCACAGTGAAAACACGTACTGTTGTAATGTGCTTTATCCTTAAAAATCTGGTCTAAGAAACTCAGGCTGCTCTTTGTGTAAGTAATGTGCACCATCTGAAAAATCTCAGCTACATGTACAGTCATGCATCAGTCTGAAGACATAAAGGAGTAGAAGCCAGCCATTCTGTATCAGAGGTAGGCAATGCTATTTGGCAGACGTTCATGCATTCTCCACAACCCACAACCGAGGTCACATAAAACAACAACACACATTATGCACAACTATAATACAACCTTGGTTGTGCAGAATTTACATTAGGCTGTATGCACACAACACGGACCACAACTGAAGCATTATGCATGGTGTGTTCTTATGGCTGGAAAATGACAAATGTAGTCTTGGAAGTGGTCCTCTGGTCACACACACACACACACACACACACACACACACACACACACACACACACACACACACACACACACACACACACACACACACACAGAGACATGCATATCCATGGCAGCAGGATTATCTTATCTCTCAGGCACCGCATGGATGTCTTTGTGGATTAAACAGGAAGAGAGCTTGTGCACTCAGCCCTACGCCACTTTCTCCACTGCTATTCAGCTCTCCATGACACTCAGTATGTGTAGAGATCTACTGGCCAACGGAGCCAATAAAGGTTTTGAACACACATAATCACATATCCCTCAAAGTGTGAATCTTCAACCTCGCTCACAAGGATGAAGGAGGAAGAAAAAAAATGGGGAGATCACATGCAATATAGGCCAGACCAGATAGTGAAATAGGTTTCTTGGAGAAAGTGAATGCTGTCCATTATGATACATTTGTTTTTTTTTTCTGAAATGTGCTTCCATATGGCAAGATGTCATGTGAGCTTTTAGCTGATTTTAGGTCTTGACTCAACTTTAACAGATGCTAGCCTAGAAATCTAGACGCACCCTAGCGGCAGCAAATTTAATTTGCGTCTTGATGTGGGTCTGGCTTGTCAGGCTAAACAGATGCATCTTTCGAGGCCAAAAGCCCTTAAAGGAAACAGCTAACTCTAATCAGGATAATGATCCCTGAAAATAGTTGCTATGAACATGCTTTCTTGTCAAGTGTTTCCAGAAGCTATAAAGCTATTATGCCTCCATGGTTGCTTTGCTGGCATGAAAGCTGCAAAGCTTTCCCAATGACATCATCCCAGAGCCCGTGGGTATGAGAGGGCCGCCGCCAAACGTTTGACAGCATTCCCGAGGAAATTCCACAACTCCAATGTGTTCCCAGGAGGCTGAGAAGGAGCTCTGGAGCTGTTTGGAGAGGGAGACCCTCAGCAAGAGGCACAATTTCATTTGGACAAATCCTGCATCGTAATTTTTTAATACGTTTTTAACAGCCATAACTTGATTTCCCAGTCCACAGTACAAAACAAGCCTGTGAAACAGTATCTGAACCACTTAAAACCAACACTCTCAGGTAAATCCATCATTGATGCAGGGCTTTGAGGATTTGTGTGGGTAAAAACTGTTGTGCTTTTAATAACATCTTAATGACAGATAATTGGATGACATCGACACCGTTTGTGGCTTAAGGGTGAGCGAGGTGCATTTCTATCTGTTTGCGGTGGTCTGGTGCTGCGCCTCTACACGTTTTCTTTCTTAACTCACCCTACAGTCTGTCAGAGGTAGGATAGTCATAGGATACAGTGCCATCTGTTTTTACAGCTGTTTCAATACCATAGTCATCATGGTCTCAAAGAGAACACTTACAAATCTGGGCGTAATGGATGTTACTGACCCGGGTCACTGACATCACTTGACACCAGGCATACAGCATTGGTTAAATTAACTAAACTGGGTTTACTCACCAGTGTATTTGCAGAGAATTGTTTTTAGGCTGACATAACTGGCTTTTTAAAAATAGTGACAAATCTTTATTTAACACAAACACACTATTCAACTAAAGCATGAGTGTGTCGATTTTACCGCCATTGAAATGTCCCTCACCCCCGAAATCTTCTTAAAGACTGGAAACTGACCATGTATTTGGGTGTGATGAACCCAAGTTAACACTGTTTGCTTTCACTTGTGGTGTGGATCTGGGCGGGGGGGTGGGAATCGATACAGCATAGTATCGCAATATTTTCCGTGGCAATACTGTATCAATACACAGACGCAAGTATCAATCTATTATTATATGTGTTGGTCAGTTTGTCTACTTGAGAATCCCATTTTGCAGCAATAAAATTAAAGTTGGATGGACAAACTTTTTAGATAAAACAGATGTTAACAAAGTTTCCTTTTGGGGACATCCTTTGAAATTGGGAAAAATTTGAAGTTGGGGGAAAAAAAGGTAATAAATTGCAATATATCGCAGAATATCGCGAAATGTTTAAAATCGCAAAATATCGTATTATGACATAAGTATGGTGATGATATCGTATCGTGAGGCCTCTGGTGATTCCCATCCCTGATCTGGAGGGGACTGATGTGTTGAATTTAGGGAGAGAGAAATGACATGACAGATTGTGATTGTGGTGACCAACAGGACCAAAAATAGTTTTTGGAAGATGTGTGTCAATGTTTGCACCAAACGACTGTTTGCAGAATAACAGAATCTTGGTTGGCAAACACACGCACACAAGCACAAATGCAGTAGCACTTTAGAACTGTATTAACACTTGGATGATCATGTTTGAGTTGTCGTCCTCTTCTCCTTTGGAACCTGGGAAGCCAGCAGGGATACAGATGAGAAAGCGAGAAGAGGACCAATCCAAACAACAAAGGAATGCTCTCCATCAGTTGGAGCTGCTGCTATCCGCTCTCCCACTTGCCTGCTGTGGTATGTGTAATTACTCCACAATTAAAGTGCCTGCAGCATGTGACTGTGTGTGTTGGTGTGTGTGAGCCCTGCGGCGCTTGCTGACCACACTCAACCATGTCAACAATGTGGCCTGGACAGAACAGACATTTCACACAAGAGAGTCAGGGAGTGACAAAAAAGAAGGGGGGAGTTGAAAAGAAAACATTTGACTTTCCTGTTAGATGCTGCTGCTGCTGCTCAAGGAAAAAAAAAAAGCTGTTCAGATATCTCTCTCTGCGTTCTCCATTTTTCTATGATTCCAGCTGAACTTTTTCTTACTTTCTTCTCTGCTTTGTAAATCACGTTGCGTCTTCTTCTGCAGTCTCTCTCTCCTCCTCTCATTCCCTACCCTAACCACAGGAATGCAGGACGACTGTCACTGCAGTACTGTCCATGTCATGCATAGTAATCACTGGGCCCACAAAGCGCATGCACACACGCACACACACACGAAAAATGTTATTCTACAATATGTTGGCCAGCCTTTTTCCCCCCCTTGCTATTTCCATATGTAGTATACAAGGTCAGTTTTATGGAGTCCGTTGCAGACCTAACGTATGTTGTAAAAGCTCTTCTCTGCATTTACCTATTTTACTGTCCTAGGAAATTGTTTGAATTTCTGCCTCTCTATAGTGGAAGTTTAAAAAATACTGAGCAAAAATACTATAATCATAAACATTTATAGCTGTGTATATGCATTGGTTGATGTATTTTATGAGCATTGTGGCACAAGTTTCACACATATATGGCTTTCCCTCTGCAATTCCCCCTAAAGGTGCTAAACATTACAGCCCAGTGATATGTACTGAGACATAGTTAGCAAAGTGGCATGGCAGTTTTTAACAAACAAAAATACTCACTAAAATGCAACCTGTATTTTCCCCATTATGTTCCTTATGGAAAAATACAAAGTGCGTAGTTAAAAACCCAACTTTAGATCACTAGCCAAGCAAATTATTAATGCAATGTCAACAAATTCCACTGCCATCATGTCAAACATTTTCGTTGACAATTATTTAACATAATGCTTGATGTATTACAGTGAAAGTATTAAATATTTGTCCCGATTGCTTTTCATTCCAATACCTTATGTTCTGATGCAGACGGTGATACAGTATTTCAAAAAAGCAAAACAATTATGCAATATGGGATCTTGACTTTCACCATAATAAAAAAAAAAAAATCTGTGATGTGAACAGAACATTTTTCAAAGAAAGGACACCTAATAGTAATTCTGTTCATACCAAACACAAAGTGAATTTTTGGTGTGGCGTGATTACATAGCCTACAAAGTGAATGCAAAGATGCGATTAAATGCAAAGATGCGATTAAATGCAAATTTGCGCTGGGTGATGCAGTGACGCAAATTACGGTGCATGCCCACTATACGCGACCAAATCGTATAAACTTGCATCCGCTCTGCCCCACCGGTTGCTTGTGACCGTGTGAATTTTTGATGCCCTCTCATTGCACTGCCAGCTCAGATGTTATGAACCAAGACATGACAGCGTTTGGTTTTCCGATGTGTCTGGGACTTCAACAACAGGTAGGCTGCAAAGCAGCAATAGTGGTTATTTCGGCCATGGCTGATGGCGGAAAGAAATGGCGGATAGCAACATTGTTGGTATCTATATGGAGCTCCTCCTTCTCTTTGGCACGTTTGCATGAATAATTGGAATAAACACAAATAATCCCAAGGTCAAACTCGCGCCAGTAACGCAAGGCGTAAATTTGCTTTGCATTTGGTGTGAACAAACACAGATGTTGAAACCATGTTGAAATCCTTGATTCATATAATCATTGTCCAGGTCACAGGTAGCTGGGAGTCTGTTTCTGCACGGTGACCTGTGCTGCACAGCCATTAGACACTACAATGTGGTATATTTCCAGCTTTTCCACCAAAAAAGAAAATCGCAATTTGAATCCAGAAATGAAGCCAAAGAGGTGGTATGACAGGATTTGGTCGACCTTTTGATGGTGGTAAAACTCCAGTTTCTTCCCCTCTTTTGGACTTGTGCATGATATTGGGGCTGAGAGAGCCAGCGGCAACAAAAACTGCAAAAAATGGTTCAAAAGGTTGAAAGGTTTTATGTTATTCAAGGGCTCATACAGTATCCCTTTACTGCTTTACTAGTCCTTAAGCAAGACAACCAAACTGTCAGCTAAAGAAATAGAACATTTCTTGCTAATGACAAACCGTCCTTGTTGAAGTCACTAATGCGATATAATACATTATTATTATTAAAACTAACTTCAAAGGGACTCTGGCGTTATGTAAGAACTATTATCCAACAATGGTGGAAGAATCTGCCCTCCGACTTGCACCACATCGTGGGTCAGCACACATTTGGGGCTGTTGTGCAAACGTGTGTCATCTTTGTTTGCGGTCCTGTTCAGACAACAGCAGGTTGTTGAGTTTGATGACAATGTTGGCAAAGTCAGTGAGCTCCACAAAGTCAGAGGTGATGATGTTGACCCCGTCCTTCCCCGGCCTCTGAGCCTCAACCCAGGACATGATGGTCGGCAGGTTTCTAGAGCCACAAAAGAAGAACGTTTGTATTAGAAGGAAAACAATTGACCCAATTTTCTGTCACTTTCGCATTTCAATTCAAACTGATTCCTTGACATGAGCCAAGTTTCTGTCTCTGTTAGGTTTGTAGTTATGGCTATAACCTTGACAAACGCTAATCAGTGGTTCCTTGGCGGAATGTCTGCCTGTCCACCAAATTTCATGAAAAGCTGTTGATAAGGTTTTCGGATACAGTGTCAAGATGAGGGAGAAAAATGAATGCGATGGAAATTAAGTTAAAGGAACACGGCGACTTATTGGGACATTAGCTTATTCACCGTAACCCCGACAGTTATGCTGCGTTCCAGACACAATTTTTAGCCCGTAAATTACGACTTCAAGCCACGACTCACGACTTGGTAGCGTTCCAGGGTTCAGGTTGGGCTACCTAACGTTAACGTTAGCTATTGGCTACGCTGACGTTGACGTTAGCTAGTGGCTGCGCTGACGTTAGCTAGCGGCTACCTAACGTTGACGTTAGCTAGGGCTAGCTGATACTAGCGATTTCTAGTCAGCGACATATATTGGGCTTTTTAATAAACATAACCTGTAGTAGTACACAATTGTGTGTGTATTGCTTTGATTACAATGTGCGGAATTACTTTACGTTGCATATTTATGTCTATTTATTTCTATTTTACCGGCGTCTGTACAGCATCAACAGGGGGTCGCCATTGTTGTTTATGTGTGTGTGACGTCAAAAACTGTAACTGGGAGTACAACGATCTGGTACGAGTTCACGGGTAGTAAGTTACGGGTTGGACTGGCGTTCCAGGTCACTTTCACGGGTAGAAGGTTGTGAAAACACGAGTTACGGGTTGCCTGGAACGCAGCATAAGACAAGTCGATACATACCCTTCTCATCTCCGTGCGTGTCGTAACTCTGTCTGACGGCTCCACCGTTAGCTTGGCCTAGCACAGATCCTGGAGGTAACCGGCTCCAACTAGCCTACTGCTCCGAGTAAGTGACAAAATAACGGCAACATGTTCCTATTTACATGTTGTGATTTGTATAGTCACAGCGTGTACAAATAACAACGTTACTTGAGACACAGCCATCTTCTAACTGTATATAAACTGGGAACTATATTCTCAGAAAGGGAAGCAGTGCTACTTGGGCGGAGTGATATGCTTGCAGCTCTGCTCAGAACATGTAAATAGGAAAATGTTGGTGGTATTTTGTCACTTACTCGGAGCAGTAGGCTAGTTGGAGCCGGTTACCTCCAGGATCTGTGCTAGGCTAAGCTAATGGTGGAGCCGTCAGACAGAGTTACAACACGCACGGAGATGAGAAGGGTATGGATCGACTTGTCTAACTGTCGGGGTTACGGTGAATAAGCTAATGTCCCAATAAGTCGCCGTGTTCCTTTAAAGGAAGTGATGTTTGTGTCTGTCTGCCAGTGACAGACTACTTTGCCACTATTGTGTCAAAATCATTGCTATTGCTCTGCATTCAAACACTTTCTGTTTTGGTTCTTTCGCGCGCACACGCACACACGCACACACACACACACACACACACACACACACACACACACACACACACACACACACACACACACACACACACACACACACACACACACACACACACACACACACACATGCCATGACTCTGTAGCTGTAGGACTTCCAACACCCTTAAATTCTCCCCTGTGTTTGAGCCACCAGCAGAACAAAACCAGGAAGTCCAAATGTTTATCCAGCGGTGATAAACAATCCCATTTCCTCGGAAGTGCAGAATTAGGCCACCTCCTGTCTCGCCAGAGAGTCCGTTCAGGAGTTTTATACCCCAGCATCAGTGGCTGTTCTCTCACTTTTAAGGGTATGGTGGGTATGTACTCTCTAAGTCAGGATTTCCGCTGTCATTTCCACTTAAAGCTTAGGCTCAACGAGCTGGATGACTGCTAAAGTTTGAGCAAATAATGTAGTCCTTGCTTAGGAAATAAGATCTCTTATCTGATAGATGACATGTGTTTGTGTTTGATCCCCTGTAGTTTGGAAATGGATAAAGAGGATTATAGTTTATCCTTAGTAAAATAAATAAACCAGTGAAACCAGTGACTATTGTAACAGAGAAGCCTAACTAAAAGATGCAGACTTTTTACACAGGTAGTCAAATTGTAGATGAAACATCCACTCTGGTTTGGCTTCTACACCACATCCTCCATCGGAGGGTGTGGTGAGTAATAGATACACTCCCATCGCTGGTCTCATAGTTCCGAAACATCGGTGCCAATCACAGTCAAGTATTACAAAAATACGCTTCTTCAGGAAATCCTATTGTTGTCTCGATGGTGCATCGCAGCACAATGTGAACACACAGCACCACAAATCTGCAGCCAAAGGCAGATGCTGTAGGATTTTATTTAATTCATCTGTCCAATGATTATAAAAAATAAATAATAAAAAACATTGATGAAGCTGTTTTTTATATGACCGCATCTATGTTGGTCTTAATTCTACTGCATCTCACCTCACAAATAGGTCACATTAAATTGTTAAATGTGACACAACAGCGTTTGAGCCGTCTAAAAATAAAAGTGGAGGTAAAAAAGTAATGACATACAGTCATCTGTATCTATTTACATATTGACTCTTTTGTTGTCTTCCTGTCGACCACACAACTTGCCGTTAAAAATTAACTTTTTTTGTTGCTCTTTTGTTTTTTGTTGCTCTGCTTTTTTTCACCACTAACACCAAGTTATTACCACTAGTTTTACACTCTCTTTTTTTTGGAAAAAATACATTTTTATTTATATGAAATTATATCTAACTTTAGAGTTAAAGAGCTGAAATTACGAGTTATTTTGAACTGTTTTAAAACCATTTGAATTGTTTTTTTTTCAATTGCTATAAAATCAAATAAAACACTCAAAACTCTATGAAAGTAGTGAACTGATCATTTATTTTACCTGCGAAGAGCGTTGTATGCTATCCATGTCATTTTTGGGAAATTAGGTTGAAAGAAACCCAAATTTATGATATAAAAAAACTTCCCAACAAATTTGAATTTGATTTGGAGGGTGAAGCATCATTCTGTTGTTACTATGCATTTAGTATTTAGTTTGCTCTGAATATGTGCAAAGATGACAATCCTCTTTGTTGTAGGCATTTGTAGCATTTGCTGTACTGCCCTCTAGTGGCCACAGACTTAAGAAATAAAATAGAGTTGAGCATAAGAGAAGAGGACAAGGGTTCAAAGATGCATGAGCACATACACGCTCAAACATTTATATAAGTTATATAAGTTATATGTACAAATGGATGTACTGAAACTATCAGTCAGGTTTGCATAATGCATATATCCACACATCCACAATATTCCACCACACCTCCCTCAGTCACAACTTTCTAAAAACACCCAAAACGTAGTAACTGACCTCTCCACCAGGTAGTTGCGCAGCCCCCAGACCAGGCCCTTGGCCACAGTGTTAACCCTGGGTGTGAGGATGGCCTGAGACACGTGGAAGGAGCCCTCCTTGGCTCTTTCCCTCAGTGTAGTTTCCAGGAACTAGACAGGAGAAAGTCAAACATAAACAGTTTAAACACAACAAATCTAATCTAAATGACCTTGATGTGAGAGATTTGGGGGCATAGCCTGTGTAATTGATGTCTAAACTGCAGATTTCTTTAGCGATTTTCAGCTATCTGTACGGCTTTTCTAGTCTGGCTATCACCAGACCAAGCTCAGTCTTTTAAGATTGAACATCAGTCTGGGGAGTCTGCTCTGTATTTTCTACTGCACAAGAGGCGTGATCAACGAGTTCAAATGACTCTGTACGCAATTGGATAGTCCTTCAACCAATCAGACCAACGATCCGGGTGACGTAGCAGCGACAGCGGCATCAACGGGTTGCTGCGCTTCGGTGGCCGGCTTGTTGAATGTAAACAAGAAGCTGCTTGGTCGCTTCTCTACCGTCATCGTGTTAAACCCGCCAATAGCGCGCCAGGTGGATAAGCCAGTTTGTGATTGGTTCCCGCAGATTTGAAACGGAAGCAGGATAGATAAACATATAGGTTTCCAGCCTGAGCTGCAGGTCGAAATCAAATCGCTGGCAGATCGGGCGGGGTTTACCCAGTCTACGGCTTGTCCACTTAATAAAATGAAAAATGTATGAATGGGACCTGAATGCTACTTATCACAGCCAATGCTGTTTTTCTGACCTGTGTGAGCTTTTTGGGTTCGGTGGTGTTCGCCCAGGGAGCAGGGATCTTGTTGCCAGGCCACATGACAGGGATGTCCTGAGCTGATGGGTGATGGTAGAACACAATCACCTGAGGAGAAAAGCAAATGAAAGACAGTGAGTAGATACGTTTAAAACACTGCACAGACGGGGTACAACGGAAACACTCAGACAGTCCCACGTTCAGTGGCGTGAGGTAGTTATGACGGGCCTCAGTGCAAGCTAGTTACCGCCGCTTTTATGTTTGAAAGGCATGACTGCTCGCTTGGCTTGCAGATGTGCTCGGCTTGGCAGTCTTGACCGATTTTGCGCCTAAACTAGCTACCGTACGTCGTCTTGTTACACGATCGAAAAAAGACTTGACATTAGACAACATCAACATACATATTACCCAGCAATCATCACTGCATTTCTGTATGTGACAAAAATACCAAAGAAAATTTTCAATTATGAATTCAATTAAATAGTGTTTTAGATTGCTACTGAATATTTTACCCAAACCATGACTCTCTCTACAGAGAGAGAAGGGGAATGACATGCAGCAAAGGGCCGCAGGTCGGAACCAAACCTGCGACCGCTGCCTCGAGGACTGAGCCTCTGTATATGGGCGCACGCTCTACCAGGTGAGCCACCCAGGCACCCGGAAATTATTTTAACTTTCTTGCATCTACACATAATTTACAACAATATCCCATTAACGTAGGTGTGACAATTTTGTTTAAATTCATAAAAACACACATGACTAGTCCACTCTTTACCAAAGGGATTTAACAGTGAAATAACGACAGAACTAGTCGGGTGTTGTGATAGCAATCCTTGTTTGAATAAACACTTTTAGGCTTGTCTTTCTGTAGGTTAATTCAATCATCTGCAGATGGACTCCCGGCAACACGTTCATCACGTGCACGCGTGCTCGAATGAGTGAGGATAGCCGTGAGAGCCTGTTATTTATCCAGCGTCAGGGTCATGCATTATCATAGCACAGATACACGTTGTCCATGCTCTAAATAGTACAGAGGACAGGGATGCTTTGTACGTTACACATATTCAACATGTGGTCAATACATCAATGTGTCTTGGACTTTTCCAAAGACACTTATAACGAGATAGGTAATTGTGCAAATGTCTGCTCTCTCTCTCTCTCTCGCTCTCTCTCTCTCTCTCTCTCTCTCTCTCTTCCCCCCCAACTAAGCCAGTCACAGATTAGGGTCATAGGAGCAGGAGTTGAACTGGTAGTATCTGAATGAGACATGCACATTAAGCCATTGCAGACATATAACGAATATATGTCTGCAATGGTTGCAAAGCTTCACATACACACACATCTGTGTGTATGTGAAGCTGCTCATGTCCACGTGTAGGTATGTGTAGATACTTTTTTTTTTTTAAAGGGGATAGAGAAAGAGGAAAATCAAGACAGTGAGAGACAAGGAAATGAAATAAAAACAAGGAAAAGCCCCAAAAAAGACAAAGAGAAAAAATGAGAAGAGCGTGTGAAGAAAGGATACAAGCTAAATGCAATGAAAGAAGGAGGGTGGGTTGGATGAAACAAGTGTTAATGGGATGACGCTCACCACTAATTCCTGTCAAGGGGAGCCATAGGCAGCAGGGATTACCTGACCACAGGGGTTATGTCCAATAAACACACACATCCAAAAACAACACACCGATGCCACTTTGGCTTGCTAATGTATATGAGCTTGAAATGATCCGAGATCCCTTTCATTGATGCATTCTGATCTCACCTGATATTTCTTCTGCCAGAGGTAGTCCAGAGTGATGCCCTCCACTGCACAGTTGTTGCAAAGCTTGCTGCCAAACACTTCCTGGAGCATGCTGATGAGGTACACATGGTGCTCTGGATCCATTGCATAGTAGTGGTTGAAGTCTAGAAACACTATCTACATCAAACAAACGAAAAGAAATCAATCAGTTAGTAGGCAAACTCTATCCGTCTTTGGTCATGCGTATGTATCTGTGCAAACTATTAAAAGTGCTGCTCACCTCTTTCCTGTGCCTGCTTAAGAAGGAGTTGATTTCTAACAAGCCATCGCTCACCTGAGGGGGAGAACAGAGTGGAAGGTTCAAGGCCATCGCCATCCCACTACTAACAACATGAGCTGGAAACTAGAACACTAGCAGAAAACAGTCACTATTCGTGCTGTTATATGAGACAAAATGAAGGACAAATCGTTGATCATTCCAGGATTGGAGACATCTGATCTAGAAAGAAAACATTGACGGATAATACTGGACTGTGACAGATTACTTAAAACATATTTAATCACAATACGAATAAACAGGGAGGTAGGCACAGTAGCCCTATGATGAAGCATTTTAATGTCAGTGCATATGTACTCCACCGCTCACCTTGTGGCCAAACAGGCCATGGATAAAGTAAATCTCATTTCCAGTCTCGCCTGGTTTGGAGGAGACCCGGAGATCAAAGTAGCGTATTCCTGCATCCAGCTGCTCTTTAAATGTCAGATTCTAGAAATACAGACATTATATTACACAAAACATCTGTTACGCTTTCGAAATCTTCTCCCAAAGATAGATAATTTCATATGTCATCATCGGCAAGTTGCTTGGCTCCACAGATGGTTAGGTTTGTAGGCCTACATGTCACTGATCTGAACTCAGTACCTGGGTCATGGACCACTTCACCATGACTTTCTTGGCTAAGACGCTGAACATGGTGGCGAGGTACTTCACATATGCCTTCTGGTCGGGTCCAACAGGAGCATGCACATCCACCCAGAAGGTAAAAGAATCATGAGACCCTGGAAGAGAGATGATGATGATGATGATGATGATGAGAAATGGAAATGGAAAAGCAAAAATGAACAAATCACATTCCTCTCAGACTTGTAGCTTTGTTGTTATCTTTGCAAAGTGTACAGTGGTGTAAATCCAGGTGTGATGGAGTAGAGGCAGAGGAGAAGCCAAACATCTTTACGCACGACAGGCCCACCTGGCACGGCGAGGTGTTTGAGGGGCATGGCGCTGAGCTTGGAGGGGAGCGAACCCATCCAGTCGGCATTGACATTGCCGATCCCTGCAGGCCGGGTCTTCATGTCAGAAACAGCCTGTCAACCAACCCCCTCCTTCAGGAAACCGCTCTTCGGTACAGATGCAATCCCGGTGACGGATTCCTGTGTGCTCCCAACAGGTCGAAACTACCATGGACCATCTTGCAATGCCACAGTTAATCTACATATACACCACAGGTTCAAAACGCCCTCCGACTCACACCAGGTCGAGAAGGCTATTTCGGCAGGGCATGGCGTCCCGGTGCGTTGTTTTCCAGCCGGCGAACCGGGCATCCGTTGACAAGACTCAGCGGGTGACTAACGACAGTGGTAATCCTATTATAGAGCTCAATTCCACTTGCTATCCCCTCTTCTCCTGCTTATTGGCTTTACCTGCTTCGTGTGTGTGTGTGTGTGTGTGTGTGTGTGTGTGTGTGTGTGTGTGTGTGTGTGTGTGTGTAAAGACCACCCCCCCAGACACGCGCAAACACACTAAAGTACAAGAGACTGATGGGAAAGTTATCTTATTGTAGGCTTAAGTGGTTTATATTCGGCAACCCATGACACGCAGGCTGCAGGGATGAATGCACATAGAGCAAATCATCTTTGACCGCCGAGGTGACGGGCATGACATCTAACTTTGGTTTCTTCTGCATCAGGGCTGACGTCAAAACGTCTGTGTGTTCAGGTGTTGATGCTTTGTATAGCCTATAGATGTTTTTATTCTATTCATGGATGTATTAATTGCTACTTTTAATAGGCCTGTTGGAAATGGCATAGGCCTATAGACTTGGTCTGATTATTAGGCTACTGATCTACATAAAAAAACAGGCCAATTTAAATAGTCAATTGACATTTTTGATGTTGTGTCTTCACAGCTCTACATGGGCCGATATGAAGAAGAAAAAAAACAGCCCGACAGCTCCATCTATTGGTGCAACACTTGCATTGCCACCATATCCAGAGCCAGAGGTGTAAACAGTCATTGGGTTGTAAAGAGCTCACACTCAAACATTTGGGTTGCGAATGCACTGGAAAACTAGGGACACAGACATTTTTTTTCAGTTTAAGCAGCTATATGATTTTGGAACAAATGTCTACTCTTTGTCATTTGGGGTCTGAAGCTTGCTGCGTAAATATATGGGTTTATAAAAATAAAAAAAGTCTCACCTGTAGAATGGTTTTCACTTTGAGTAGTTCAAATATAACTCTGTTAGGGACTGGAAGATTCTTTTTAAATAATTTAGGGACTGCGCAAAACTACTACATGGAATACTAGCCTACTGTCAATGAATGACTTCTTCAACTTTGGCTGAAGCATGGCTGTAGCCTATTGAAAGAAGCGTGAAGGCATGTTGATATCATGGATATCACGAGGGTTGATATGATACATTTCCGCAGTCCCACAAGTCAATGCGCCCGCACGCCCCACTGGTCACCTGGCAACGGGCAACAAGCTTCGCGTTTGTGTGTACGTTTCCATGGGGAGCAGTACACGCGCGCGCGCGCGCGCACACACACACACACACACACACACACACACACACACACACGCACGCACGCACGCACGCACGCACGCACGCACACGCACGCACCCTATCGGAGCAAGGTATGGGCCATGGTCTAGTTCTAGGCTACTCCGTGGATTTCATCTAAAGAAACGCCGTGCTATCAGCAGGCCCAGGCAACGGTCAAGGAAAGGAGCCACTACGCCCCTAAATGGTGAGTTTAAAACTATAAGAGAACGACTAAAAAAGGGCGAAACAGAGGAACGGGCCTCAACAAACAAAGATGTTTGAAGAGCTGACCTGTCAAGCTGACATCAACAAATGTTTCTCTAGTTTTTATCTTTTTCTGAAAAGCTACACTGTCTATTCCTTAGTTCATCAAAGCTGTTATTTCTTAGAGTTAGGTTAACGTTAATACGTTAACGTCTATAGCTGCTGCGTGTTAAGGTGAATAATATAGCTAGCCTATAGGCTTGGTTAACGTTACATTTATGAAAAGCAACTAGCTAACGTTATACACTCATTTTACCCTGTAATTAAGAGGTTAGGATCAAATGTAACATAGGCTACTCTGTTTCTTTTCTACTGGTCAGGTTGGTGTCCACAATATAACTGACCTTGAATAGCTTCCCTAACGTCATGTGGCCTGGATAGGCTACACCTTAATTCCCTTTAATTCCCTCCACAACATATGTGCCATATGTGGAAGCTGAACGCAGGCCAGCAGTCCTCGGCTTGACTCGTCCTGGTGCTTGTTGTTTCAGTGAGAGTGGGACATCACGCAGGGTTTTGTTTAGAGGAATCATTTCTACTTTGCAGTGGAAAAAGGACAAATGGAGAAGTCAATATACAGCATGCAAAATCTTTAAACTTTTACATATTGTTAATTGCACTGAGGATTACCAGGAGTCAGTACTAAATCCACTTAGGACATTCTCTTTGGATGGGAGTTCCCGGTCCCATTCAATGAAATAAACACTAATCTTATTTTATTTAGCTGGCCTTGGCTTACCTGCAACTGTATTTCCTTTAACCTAAATACAGCAGGTCAGTGAGGAGACAAGTTCTAACACACTTTACTTAAGTTTCATGAAAGTAGCTGACAAAATGGAATTCAAATCCTTGTGTGTATGCATTGGTCTACAACCAATATCCATTTGTTTAGCTAAAAAATACCGGGGTCTCCTTGACATTTCATTATGTCAGGGTGTGCATGTTGTTTTTCAGTCCAGTCTTACAGTTACACACACAGGTTGACTGCTGTTTAACCAGCACCACCTGTCGTGCTTGTCTTGTTGTTCCAGAGAAACTTGATGTGAGTTGATGAAGAAAGGAATTTTTTTTTCTTGCAACATTTTGGTCAAAACTCCACTTTTGTAACCTCTCACTATCAGAAAAGGTTCTTTTGATAGCGCACGACTTACAACCCACCCGTTTAATGAATGAGTTTATACCTGGAGGATAGTTCAAATATGTAAGCTACTAGGCTAACTCATTTGTGGCACCACCAAAAGCTCAGACTTTCATATATGAAATAAACAAACAATAAATACAGAAACAAACAACACGTACATATAACTATATAACATGAATAAAGAAAGAAAAAAGAGGCTCTATGGATTAGTGCAGGATGTGAAAAAGTTCAGGAATACATACATGGGTCTTCTATTTGACAAACTAAACATCTACCAGACAACCCAGCATGAATCCTCGATGCTCAATGATAAGCACAGCTTAAAAGGCTTCAGGGAAGGCTACTCAATTTACCTTATTGTGTCTTAGGTATTAGACAGTAGGCCAATGTGAAAATACACAGTATGTGCTTATGATACAATTGCATTGAAATAAGGGACATGTTAATGGCAGCATGGTGCAACCTAAAACAAAAAAGTGGACAGCTATGCATTTTCTAGATAAATAAAGTATACTGGTGTCACTAGAGTCTGACAACAACAACCAAGTCTGTTTTTCGGTTCTGTTATTTCTTTAAAGGATGAATATCCAACATAACAGTGTGATCACTGTGGCCTGTGGCGTCAATCCAATCCTCTTGCCAGGCAGGGTGCTTGGGGAAGGTAGTGGATGCCGGTAAGCATGATGGTGATGTAACGTCCTATTTACATCCCCGTTGGCCTAATCTGCCTAGGGCTGGCTTTGTCATCTCCCCTGGGTGGCCATGTTGGAGCCTCCTATTAGTGAGACACACACCTAATCCTCCTCACTGAAGGAAAAACAAGAAGTGGTCCTCGCTTTTCTTTGTCCTCAGATATCATAAAATATTCCCAGGAGCGGGTAAAGCTTCTACCTGCGATGTTTATGTATTTGTAGTTGATTGCCGTGTATCTGCTGCATCTGATTTTTTATGTCTTTACTGTCACTGAAGGATCGCGAAGGCATGGTGTGGACTTTTGGCTGATCTATATCCCTGGGATCCAACCTTTCTAACAACGGATCAGTTACTGCAAGATGAGTTTGGAACTTCAAGAATTGATGAGCATTGTGACATACTGGCCAAGTGAAGCTCCTTCCTCCTGGTGAAGGAACAATTGAACTCTTCTGGAGAAGAGACATTTGATCAATGCGTCTGCACTGTGCTTCCTCAACTTGTTTTACGCAGCAGGAAAGTTAACAAGCTGATGAAACCGTCTTGAGAGATGATGAATCGCTACACCACCCTGAGGCAGCTGGGTGATGGCACCTACGGCAGCGTGCTGATGGGGAGAAGCAACGAATCAGGAGAACTGGTGGCTATCAAGAGGTCAGGACGTTGAGCATTTATGAAATTGAAATACTGTCTCTCTTTGTTGGAGCATACTGTAACTATTATATCAATATAACACGAATATTGCGAGAGAGTTTGGTTGGCTATTTTGATACGGTGATTATAATGTGTCCTTTATTTATTCCGCGTGGGGAAAATTCACAATTTTCACTTACAGTTGCACACACATTAAACACATTGAATTACACACATGCTCAGGACCTATACATGCTATACACACTAATGGAGAGATGTCAGAGTGAGGGGGCTGCTCCGTGGAGGAGCGTCCCATGCAGTTGGGGGTTCAGTGCCTTGCTCAAGGGCACCTTGGTAGTGCCCAGGAGGTGACCTGGCACTTCTCCAGCTACCAATCCATGCTCCATGTTTTCCTCCGGTTCCCAACCCAACTCCCCACGGACTGAGCTACTACCAGGCTGCTACTAAAGGCTTCTTTACGCAATAGGGAAGTTATACAATTCAGTGAACATCATATCAAAAGAAATTCAAAGTCAACTTTAGGACTACTTGTTTCCTGCTATCACCAGGCCAAACAAACTAGCTGACATGCCTTTGTTTCAGCAGCATGGCAGCAGGGTTCAATAATAGATGAGAAACCGGGGAGGTGCGTCCACTGTTTGATCATTTGGTTACCATGCAAGACAATACACGTGGTGACGGTGAAAGGGAGTGAAAGTAGAAGAGGGAGTGTGTCAGGTTGCTGACATTGTGGAAGCGACGACCGAAAACTGGCAGGTGCCCAACGAGGAGAAGAAGATATCTGCACGTTGTGTAACTCTTACATCATTCCAGTCGGAGGGAGACGTAACGTTGTATCGTAAAGGTGTCCCGTATTCCAGCTGCTGTGTGGTTTTAATGTACATTGCAACACATACTGCGATAAAACCGACAACTAATTACATTAATACATACATTCATTCAAGTGCAGAAAATAAACACTGGTAGAGCCGATACAGTTTAGAATATCAATTTACTTTACAGTTTACGGCTTTTGCTGGTTTTGTTCTTGAAATGAAATGAGCTGTAATTAGAGACACCGTCAAAAAGCTGAATTATTGATTGAGACAAACAAAGGGAATTTGTAAAGGTAGTGACTCTGCCGTATGTTGGGTGTAATTTATATGGCCTTCTTTAGTCGATGTATATCTTATCTGTACTCTAAACTGATGTCGGGTTTTGCCTTTCTTTTACAGGATGAAGAGGAAGTTTTATTCATGGGAAGAATGTATGAACCTAAGAGAGGTGAAGGTAAGGATGGTGATACTTTGGGCCGGTTATGGGCCAGCAGTACTTCCAGAGATGGAAATATATTTCATTTTTTCATGGGAAGGTAATGCTGAGTGATTTTAACAATGATGCACAGCACTCCTTGAATGCTGTTGTTAGTTCCAGTTGCCTGGAAAGGCTTTGCATCTAGAACAATGCAAATCAACTATGTAACTCATGCTTTAAAATGCCACACACTGGAACAGTCTGCAGTCTCTTCATTGTGCACCTTACAGCGTGCCTTTTACCGACCGAAGGTTCAACTTACAGTAGCTACCTTACCTGACAGTATTCCTTCTCTCTGGCATTCTCTGATTCACGATTGTAAACATGTAATGCCTTTGTAGAAAAAATGTGTGTGATTAAATAAGTGTCTTTATCCTTACCTTTTTGTTCCATGATTTGTCACACACCAGTCACTAAAGAAGCTCAACCATGCGAATGTGGTGAAACTGAAGGAGGTAATCAGAGAGAACGACCACCTCTACTTTGTCTTTGAGTATATGAAGGAGAACCTCTACCAGCTTATGAAGGACAGGTAAGAGGAGAAATACCACACCTTACAATGCACATGTATGTACTAGGTGTATAACACAGTGGTCTAGTTTGACATCATTACCCTAACGCAGAGTTTCCAAATGGCAGCATCTGGTCAGGAGCTTCCCCTCTGCATCACAAGCCTAACAGGGCCAATTTAACACTTATTAACACGGATGTGATGTGATTTAAAGGATCTCATGGGATCCAGTGGTTTCCAAGTGGAACATTTTATGTTTTTGTCAATACAACATGCTCTCAAAAGTTCGCGCTTAGTCGTGCATTAGGACTCTGTAAAAGCTGTCACAGGACATACACCTTCTCTAGGGAAAGCCCTGATGCTTTTGCTAGTTTGGAAACCCCAGGTGTAACACTGGACCTACACACGCCTGGGTTTATCACCTGTGAAAGGCAAAAAGCAGACAAGGAAGTCAAGAAAGCCCCTGATGTTTTTAGAGGTTGAATGCATTTCCACGTGTTTCAGCATATTTTACCAATTAGTGTGTGTGTGTGTGTGTGTGTGTGTGTGTGTGTGTGTGTGTGTGTGTGCGTGTGTGCGTGTGTGCGTGTGTGCGTGTGTGCGTGTGTGCGTGCGTGCGTGTGTGTTTGTGTGTGTGTGCGTGTGTTTGTGTGCCAAGAACCAAAACAGAAAGTGTTTGAATGTTGTTTTATGCTCACATCAGCGGGCTCATTCTATCAATTTTATGTTTACAGAAACAAATTGTTCCCTGAATCAGTGATAAGAAACATAAGCTTTCAGATTTTACAAGGCCTGTCATTTATTCACAAACATGGTAGGTGTACTGTGTTCACTTCGTGCCTTGCGAGTGCATGGGGAGTGGTTGCACACTGCAAGATTCACTGAACACTGAGCTGCACGGCGTCAAAATAATGAGAAAACCATAAAGCTATGAAATATGGAAAAATGTCACAAGTCCTGACTTTGATTAATTGATCCGAATCTTGCAGTTTGTGAACCCTTCATAACTGCCTCGTCTAACTTAGTGGTCTGCATTTCTTTAATTAACGGATGTGTGAAAGTTTTACAAATCTTACAGAGACTCATTCATACAAACCTGTTCATGTGTAAAGGCAACACACATTCACAGCCAGCCTGTATTCACCTTACAGGACATGCTTCCACACATCCAGAACGCATGTGCTTTTTCACGATTTCTCTTTTAACTGCTTTTCTTTCATTTCTCTTTTACCCCCCTTTTTTTCCTTCCTGTTCTATCTCTTTGGTCTGCTGTTAGAGAGAATAAGATGTTCTCAGAGAATGAAATTAGGAACATCTTGTTTCAAGTGATATCTGGGTTGGCTTTTGTACATAAGCATGGTAAGAGGCTTTGCTCTATCATCCTTTACCTGTTCAAAAGTAGTAGTTTGGGTGTATATTGTGCAATGGTTTGCATTTTAGTGTGACCCTCAGATAGAACACCACAAAGCATGTAAAATGCGTGTAAAGTGCATGTGATATACTTGTTTCATTCTGTATGCCTACTAGTGTTTATGCTTAGATCCATTTAAGAGACCTTGGCCATGATATATTTTATAATAGCATCAAACATGTCAGATCCATTGGGTATACCCGTTTCATCAGCATCACTTTCATTTCACAAAGTCTATGGTTTTGCCCCTGTCTCTTCATGCTTAGAATTTGGATCATGTAACGTTACATCTGTATCTACAAATTGCCTTCATATGCAAGTACTTTTTATTAGCAGAATACATTTTTAAAGGGAAAAAAGTAATGCCAACTGGAGTACTTTTTTCTCTCCAAAATATAACAAAGAATGTTCATTCTATAATTCTCTTTCATGTGGCAACTAAAGTACTCTCCAAGCAAGATTAACAGCTTGGTTAAGGTTAGAGAAACAGCGTGGCCATGGTTAAATAATAAAAATGTCAATGTCAAATACTCAGGCCTTGAATACAGTCCTTCAAACCTGGGCCACCGCTGGCGAAGACAAATATACACCTATTCCCAGGCTCCTCAGTTTTCCCTTTTTTGTGCTGTCTGAATTCTGCAGTGACTGTAAAATACTAATATAAAATAGTTGCATATGATTGTAATTAGGTCCTTTGGCCATTTAGACTGTACTCTATACACAGTGGCTCAGCTTGACATTAACCTCTCTACAGGTTTCTTTCATCGAGACATGAAGCCGGAGAATCTGCTGTGCATGGGTCCAGAACTGGTCAAAATAGCAGATTTTGGACTGGCCAGAGAGATCCGCTCTAAACCTCCCTACACAGACTATGTATCAACCAGATGGTGAGAGTACTGTCTAGGCATCAATAGCCATCTTAAACACAGAGGAGAGCCTATGCATCAATTACAGTGTGCTAGACCGCTTGTGAGTTTAGCCCTGTCAAATTCACTTTGTGAGCATCATGCTGTGTTTTTATGTTAGTTTATTTGATGTATGCTCTCTGTCCAGGTACCGCGCTCCCGAGGTCCTGCTCAGGTCGTCTACTTACAGCTCTCCTATTGACCTGTGGGCTGTGGGCTGCATCATGGCTGAACTCTACACTCTCAGACCTCTTTTCCCTGGGAACAGTGAAGTGGATGAGATCTTTAAGATCTGCCAAGTCCTAGGCACCGTCAAAAAGGTGAGAAGAAACTGAATGCAGAGAGGTGGAAATGATTGACCTTTATTCAGGGTTTTAACTGTGTGAAATGAATTGATGTCCCCAATGATATGACTAAGCTTAGAAAATATGTTTACCGTTTAAAAATAAATAGTACGTAAGTAGGCTAGAGGCAAAGTGTTCCTCCCTCTGTGGTTCAAAGCAGCTTAAGTGTGCTCCATGCTGAACACTTTCTCCAAGTCCATTACTATTCCCTGTGATTGCTAGGCAATGTTTGAGCCCATTTTTAGTATGACCTGGCCAGGAACTGAGTCTGTTACCTCAACCACAAGGGCTGTCATTATGTGCCACTGATGTATATGTTACATTGTTCATGGATGTATTGCTTGCAAAAGCGTACAAGTCATATGTTTAATTAATATATATTTTACGATATATTGTATAATTGCATTGGAAACTCTTCCATCACAGCAGTAGATGGTGTTTACCAGATGTGTTCAGGTGGTGTTGGATCTCTTCTGCATCATAATACATAATCTACACCGCGGGGGGGGCATACACTATGCCATGTACCCTCACCAAGGCCAAATGACACAAAGATGTCCAATCCGAATTTACAATAATGTACTTAAATTGCCAAAAAAAAAAAACTGTTAGCCTTCTCTCACGCCACCCATCATGTTTCTCACATGATTAGCATGCTCTACTTAGGTAGCAATAGACAGTGTAAAATAAATGAGTTATCCACACTGACATTATAAATTGAAGTTTCTATATGTTTATATAGACATTCAAATTATACAACTTTAGCAAAGTGGCATGGTTCATAAAAAAGAACATTTCCAGTGATGAGATATTTTAAATATAAACATTAGCAAAAGCCAATCTGTAAACACTTGATAAATAAATATAGTAATTGATAACCATCTCATTGTTTCTCTCCGTAGACCGATTGGTCAGAGGGCTACCAACTGGCTTCTGCTATGAACTTTCGCTTCCCCCAATGTGTGCCGACCCACCTAAAGACCCTCATCCCTAATGCCAGCAATGAGGCTATCGCCCTGATGAGGGACATGCTGCAGTGGGACCCCAAAAAAAGACCCACTGCTGTGCAGGTAGGCAAACCCGAGCCTCAAGGTGGAGTCTAAAGGTCTGGATGTACAGTCAGAAGTCAAGGCTTTATTTGCCGCATCTGTTCAATGTAAATGCCATGTATTGGGAGTGAAAGTATTAAGTATGGATCTGCAAATGTCTATAAAAGTATAACCTGGGACCTTTTGGGACATCATTTCATATTAAACCTAAAAAACATACCTGTCCTCAGAGAAGCAATTTCCATTACAGTGCAGCACTCACCACTACATTCAGATTATCTGTTGTCCCAATACTGAGATTGCATTAGCATCCTAATCCCAGTCATTTTAGGTAGTGCTAAAGCCACTATTCATTCCCCCCACCTTTGCCGGTGTGCCCTGCGTCACATATACATATCATGTACATCACATGGTCATTACATAGTCAGGCATAATTTCCAGTCCACTGAGACAGTTGGATTGCTCTGTGGGCCTCAAAGAGGAAACACCTTTTCAGAGGGAGTGACGGAGCTCTTCTATTCTGTGCTTACAAAGCTCCCAGGTGTAGGAGGCACATCTAGTTTTAGCCTATTCTAAGGAAAGAATTCAAGTTCATTTTAAATGTTCTCAGCAAAAAAAATAATAAATAAATCAGAATGGGATACAGTCTACACTGCATGTCCATCATTCTAACATGCTTCTGTGTCAAATGATTATAATTATTTGGTTTATTCTAAGTTCATGGGAAGTTACACGATGTTCTGATTGTGCTAGAAAACAATGCTTGCAGAATAACAGAATAACAAAGATCTCCCTGTCTAGGCCCTGCGTTACCCGTACTTCCAGGTAGGCCAGATCCTAGGGCCTCGTCCTCAGAGCCAGGAGGTCAAGAAGGTCCAGGCCAGGCCGCTGGCCCAGAACCAGGCCTCGGAGTCCAAGGCTGATCCCCAGCAGTCTTCCTCCGAGTCCAAAGCCTCCACATCCTCCTCCAGGAACCAACAGCAGCAACATCATCAGCCTCTTCAGCAGATTCCCCTTCCCCAAACTGAGAGTAAACCAGCCGGCCTCTGCCAGGCGGTGAGTGTCAAATCACAACCTTTATTGTATTTCATGCTAAATTGAATGAAAGAACGAAAGCACCTAAGATTATGCGGATGCAGAGACTATCTTAGTCAGGATTTGTCACAATATTAATACATAAAGGAGAACTTCTGGCCCCTGACTTTGCATGTTTAGACGCCTCTTCCAAGGAATAAGATGTGTAGCACAATTAAAGCAGCTCCGAGATGGAGTTAAGTTAGTTTGGCAGATTTGATCAAATTTAAATGTGACCAGTTGTGTGGCGTATTGTCTGCTTCTGCAGAAAGCAGCATCGCTGGGCAGCGAGAACAGCAATGGTGGTGGTGGTGGTGGTGGTGGCGGTGGGATGGGGCTACTGAAGAGTGGCCGTCGTCGCTGGGGCCAGACGGTGGCCAAGACCTCGGACAGCTGGGAGGAATCCGACCCCTCGGAAACCGCCGCCTCCAACTCCAAGAAACCCAGCCTGGGGAACGCAGAGGAGGAGAGGAGAACTAAGGAGCACCGCCCACAGTAAGTGCTGTGATGGCCTACTGGATTGGCAATTTGACAAACATGTAAGCTTTGACAATGGAGCAGTGCATTGCAGAGTACTAAAAATGTGTGTTAAATGTAGCTGTCTGGTGCATCTTCCATTATTTAAGATGGTAGTAGGTTATCATAGTTGTGAAGCATTTTATCATTGTCATATAGTTAATAAAATCTGCCTAAATGATTTGATAAATGTGTGAATGCAGCAGCCTATAGGTGTAGCAGGACTCACATTCAAGATGTTTTGGGCACAGACCTTCACTGTAAGTGACTGGTTTCTGTTTGCAGGCCCAAGGAGCAGAAGCCTCTGTATTCCTTCAGCACAGTCACTAAGCTGCCCAACAATGTTAAGATTGGTCAAACTGACTCCAGTCTCCCAGGATCTGCTGCACGACAGCACTATCTGAGCCAGTCACGATACTTGCCAGGTAAGACTGCACGACTAACAGCCAATCAGGTCATCTTAATGATTGGAACTAGGTCACCAAAACGTAGTGTTATTCATGCAATCTTTCCATTCTCTTTATGGTTTTGCGCCACCTCTTAAACTCCCATGGGAATGTATGTATATGCTTTGTTTTATCTGTGTCAGGTGATTTATTGTCCAGCATGACTGCTGGTAGATGTAGTTCATTTTTGAAAAATAGCCTCTGTAACTAATGCTGTGCCCTGAATGACAGTTACTAACTCAAAACTCAAATCATTGATTTCAGTAACGCAAAATGACAATAAATGATGGTCATTAAAACAAGCATCGTCCTCATATCAAGTAAAAACAATCAGGCATCGTTGCGTTCAACTGGAGTCACCTGAGCAGCCAGTTTCACAAACATTACAACATTATCACATCATTTCTGTTGCTTTAAGGGTTGATCGGCAAGAATCCGACTCCTGGAGATAAGGAGCTGAGTGGTATGACGCTGCGGGACCTGTGGGAGAACTCCTCAAACACTGTAAATAAACCGCTTGCTCCTATTGGAGGAGGATTATCTGTCACCAGAGCCAACGCAGGTGAGGACTGATGTCTAATGTCGAGGCGGGAAGAGGTTTGATGGAGTGTGCAGGGGGCGGGGCTCAGCTTTCCAGATTCCATTAACATGTTAAAGAAATCATATCTGACAAAACAAACTGTCAACAGCTTGTAGAGCTCCTGTAATGTAGAGAGGAATTGAAGGACTTGTGGTCCAGGACATTTATGATTTTTTGTTTTTTTCTCTGATTAATGGAGAAATTCAAGTAGCATCAAAAAACAATTTGTCAGAACAAATGAGGGCCTTTCAACCCAAGTATCCTGTTGCATTCGCCAGTTTTTGTGTCTCGATTTTTCAGTGAATATTTCACTCGTTTTCTATGTTTATTTTACACCCTCATCTTAAAAAACACATTGGACCTAATGTGGATGTGCAATGTGTAACCTTACAGAACATATGCAGACTTGCAATGTCCAACAACAACAACAACAACAATAACAAAAGCATTCTAACTCTTCCAGCAAAAATTACAATCTTTTTGAGAATCTATAACTGAGCTAACACATGCTGTCTGGCAACAACATTAGACAGTAACCCTACTTGTTTTTGCATTTTGAAATGCAGTGGAAACCTGGCGACTGTCAGTGTCACCTACTGTTACATAATATGACACTGTCCTCTTTGTGCCACAAAGGCACTACATGCTAACGACACAGCTAATGTCTCCTGATCAGTAGTTATGGAGCCACTGACAAAGCAGTGTTAGGAGTGAGCCTAAGTGTCTGTGACTTTAGAGAAGGGAGACCTCTATAAATCATTTGTTATGTAGACAGACACACAATATGGGTCCCCGCTGTGCTCTCTTCTTCTCCCTCTCCCTCTCCGTTGCTTATTCATGAGATTAAGACCGCCAGTGTAAGATCAAGTGTTTCTTAAATGGCCACCAACTGCACCCCCCCAGCCCCCCCACCACACACATACACCGCTCATTTGTTCCACGCAGCGCTCACACACACACATACACTGTTTGTTTTGGTACACCTATTACTCATAAGTGTCATTTTTCATTCAAACCAAGAACAGGCACTTTTCTTTTTTTGTGCGTCTCTTTCTGCTAACTTTAGCTTAGATGCAGCTGCATCAGTGCTAACGTGTACATGATAGTTTTCTCTCAATTTTCTCATCCATTTCTATTTCTCTTTTTCTTCTTTTTCTCTCTGATTGCATGCATATGTCCTCTGACTCTACTTTTTGGCGCGGGACTAGAAGAGAATTCTTCTAAATCTGAGGATAGCCCACCAGAGAAAACTGTTGTTAAAGAGAGAATACTGGAGAAAATTGATCTCTCCAAAGGTATTGCACTGAGATGACTTCACGTGAACTGTTTTGTTGTATTTGACAGTTTGAAGCAATGGTGCACATTTACTTATAATTGACTATGCCAAAGCTATTTCTTATACAAACATTGTAGCTGTAGTTAGTGTGTTGGCTGATGCAACAAGCTGCAGATATTCAGCCAGCGACATATTAACACGTGAAAGAAACCAGCTGCCAAAGGCTCTGCAGGAGACGAGGGTACAAATACACAGTTTAACCAGAGAACTAAGAACTCCATTTGCTAAATAGATGTTAAATGACACAACAACATCTTCATAAGGGAACAATGAGGCTTTTTTCACTAATGACACTGATAAGCATCTGTGGCCGCTGGTGAAGCAGATCGATGGAGTCGCTGGAAAAGCTGAATGACTTCAATCACTCGGCCGCCTTATTTGTTTGGGTCCTCAGTAGCTGTTGCATATGCAGCAGCTACTTCACACTCATCATTTGTATCAGTAAAACCATGTGTGAGAACATCTATTAGGTGTGTTTACTGAAGCTTCTTCATTTGTATGTTTTTGTGTTTTAAATGGTGCACGTTATTTTAGCTTACATGATGCTGACTAGAAGCTAATGGTGGCTGGGTACCTAGAGGGTGTAACACATAACATTTTCTGTCTGTCTTTCTCCTCTTTTAGGGAACTTTATAAGCACCAAATACAACCTCTCTGGCGGTTATATCCCATCATTTCAAAAGAAAGAGGTGGGCTCAGTTGGACAGAGAATCCAGCTTGCCCCTTTGGCTGGCCAGCACACAAGTAAGATTTTGTTCCATCTGTGTAAGTCTAACAAAATAATTCTTTTAGATCAGATAACCTCCTCAAGTCCACACTTACTGTATCTGGCTCAAAAGGTTGCACTCCCCATCAAGTCTTAAGTAAATACTGTTTCCGTATTCTGTAATAACTGCTTTCCTGAGGCCGTCCTGTACTCGGCCAGTGTGCCATGCCGAACTATTCCTACTCCTTTTCTCTATTCTCTCTCTACAGTTTCTTACTTGCAATGTTTCTGTCCAAACTCTCACTCACTGGGACTGTTTCTCCCTTTTTTTTCACTCTTTCAGTCAACCTTTCTTCTGCTCCTGATAATAAAATAGACAAATCGAAATCCACGAAGCCCAAACCCATATCCAACTCATCTTTGAGTGAAAGTAATGAAGGTATTACCATTTTCTAATAGATGCTAGTAGGGTTTTCCTTGAGTTGATACTGTTTAGAGAAAAAAACATTCCTGTATAGTTTGAGTTTGCTTACCATAGTTGTGAAATCCTGTTTACTTTTAGCTGATGTCAATATATCTTGCATTACATATAAAACATACCTGGCTATACTGTATATATTGGTGATGAGACAAACTGACTGACTGGCATATTCCTCCAGATTACGAGGGCTGGAAGAGGAGGGCAGACAGGACTCAGATGAAGGGGAGCAGCTACTCTGCCCTGGGGAAAACCTCTGGGAGTCTCCTGAGCAGAGCTCCGCCCGTGCAGCCTGTCCACGGCAGGGTGGACTGGACGTCCAAATACGGTGGAAATCGGTAGTTCAGAAAGAGGGTCATACAGCTTGTACTGCTTGTTGCACGGTGTAGCCTACATCCTTGGCTAAGGAAGTTGACCCTACGCTGTTTTAAACACACTCAAAGCTGAAGGAAACGCAGTGCGTTCCCTGAAAGAAATTACACCTTCAATATGGAGGTATCTGGTAGAGGACACAAAGTAGTTACAAAAGATGTACATCCCATATTCTTTGAGGAGATATTTTCAATGCCACACTGAGATCATTATTTTGTTTCCAGAGATGTAGGATCTAACTGTAAAAGTGCATGGAGTCTCTATGGAGATGACGGCTGCCATGATGCTGAACCAAGACTATACTGTCTGCAAGACAATCCCACTGTGTTCCTGAAGGATCCAGTGTGAGCCAATTCTACTGTTAGCGTTGGAGTATTCTGAGAAGGGTTTCATTGTAGCATAGCTTTTCATTTTTATACTCCAGTTTATTATTATTATTTTCAAGTATTGTTTTACTACCGACGCCAAGCATAAACAGTCATTTATTAACGGCTCCTGCAATGCTACGTTCCCTCGGCTTTTAGTCTCACAAAATAATCTTCCGTGTAAACGGCTACAAAAAGCATTACTTCAACTTACTCTGTGTACCGTGAGACAACTGCACACCTCTTTGTATTATGCAATAAATTAAGTGAACATTTTGTAAACATTTTATACAAATAAATCTGTAAAAGTTCATAATGAATTCATTCAAAAAAGGACAAGACCACTATTCTTATTATATAAACAAGGTATTATAGTTCATCCTCAAATATACACTTTTAC
The DNA here is from genome assembly GCA_023631565.1 of Gymnocephalus cernua. Taxonomy (NCBI): domain Eukaryota; kingdom Metazoa; phylum Chordata; class Actinopteri; order Perciformes; family Percidae; genus Gymnocephalus; species Gymnocephalus cernua. The sequence continues at coordinate 14,967,981 of CM042446.1, read as the reverse complement.
AAAATGACATTCATGTTCAACAGTAAATAACGAATGCTAACAGGCCGCTGCTGAAACAGAAGATGGGGTACATATCAGAAACTCCATCAGGACTCCTGGGGTTTCTGGAGCAATGCCATACCAAGCTTCCCCACCATCAGAAGACTGGAACAGGAAAGAAAAAGAAAATATAACGTCAGGGAAGTAGAGATTTTGAGTTGCATAAGAGTAGTAGTGATCATCTGGGATTAACAGTAAAGGTCTATTGAATGATCCCATCACAGACACATTTATCAAGTACATTCCCTTCACCAGCACTCCTCCTTACTTCACCTTGAACATGTTTACGCATGTGAAATTAGTTAAGTCATATAAATGGTGTACAAGATGGATACCTTGCTCCAGCCATCAAGCCAGCTGGCATGAACTTCCTGGAACCGTAGAACCTCTTTCCCATGACGCCAGTCAAAGCTCCTGATGTAGCTGAAAGCCAGCACGTGGTGGAAAATGTCAGTGGGGAATAGAAAACGTAAAGCATTATGACCACAGAGACACATCACATTATATGTGTTGCGCATCCCCATGCGCAACACATATACACCAAATACAGTACAGTATATTCTTAGTATACCAACCGAGTGACACCCAAACATTATTGGCGTCATTGGAGATCTGGTAGGCGCCAAAACCTGCGAGGCCGCCGAAGAGAGCCCCAGCAGCAAGGGACGGGACACTGCCTGAAAGAGAACAACACACAGCAGGTCAACACCTGCCCCGGGCGTCCTTAGGGCTGGAGAGCATGCACAGACTGGTGTGTTATAGAGGACACAGTTTAGTTGTATAGACCATGAAAATAACTGAATGAACATGAAGGCAATTTGTTAGCAATTTGAATGTTTACAACACTGAGGTTATCCTAACTCTACTTAGCCTACTGACGAGTTCTAAAGGGGTGAATGTAGGCCTGTCAATTTTAGAGATGCTATAATGTACAAATAATGTCAAAACAAGAAAACAAACACCATTATATAATCGATAAACCTTTTAAAAGAGTTTAGGGACCTGAAAAGCGTATCCTTCCACATTTGTCATAGCTAACATCTTACATAAATCAACACATACCTGCTTTCACATAACCGATGAGTCCCCCGGATGCGATAAGGGCTGCGTATCCATATCCTAGCCAATCCACAGACATGTTGGACACCTGCAAGGGCCACTGCGTGTGAGTGAGCTGACACACTTGTAACAATATCATTTTTTTCTCGACACATGTTGACATGTCATAGTAGGAAAAGCACAGGTGTATTCAAAACCATTAATGATGGCTGCATTCCAATTAGGAGAGGCCCTGGTATTGTGCACGCTGACTCACTGAAATAGCTTACTGGGACACTTGATGGAACTGAGCCATCGTTAAGGTTATCGATTTCAGCTGTGCTTTTCCTACTATGAGAAGTCAAAATGTCCGCTGTTAAAAAAGCAAAAAGATCCACTCAATTCACAACATGACTACCCGCTGCGAACCTAGTATTACTTACTGATGCAAAAATACCTAAAGGACTGTCCGAGTGCTGCAACACAGAGCTGTTAGAAAAAACTAGCTGAGGTAACAGAAGGTATAGAAACATTGTAGCATCCAAGAACGTTTTCCCGCTGTCACGCAGCAGCGCTTGTCTGTTTTAAATCAGAAAACGTTAACATTGTGGCCCGCCTAAAGATTATGTGTGTGTGTGTCTGGCTTATTAGATAAGACTATAGCTCATGTACAGAGTTTAGCACGCGCACCAGCAGCACAAACTAGCATCCCTGTTTTTACAACATAGCTACACCACATGCTTCGCTTACACGAAAGTTTACAGAATATGTTGCCTACGCCATTGTTTGTATGCTAATTAGAGCTTTAGACCTCTAATAATGTAAATTAAAATAGCTAACGTTACATACAACCTTGCTCTTTCAGTTTGTCCTCTGTCACACAACCAACGGCAGACTGCGCTCCACCGAGCACAAATTATTGGTGCACATAACAAGCGGCAGGGTGCCTGATGGGAAATGTAGTCCATATTGCTTGGGAGGCAGGTGCTGCTTTCACGAGGGGCGGAATTTCTACTACTAGGCCTACTAATAATAAATAATAATACATTAATAAATAGGCTTAATAGGGGGTGGCTATTTTTTCTGACACAGATTGTTCATATTCCTCAAGATCAAATTCGTGTTTTTTTTCCAAAACTGTGCATGACTTTCACCATACTACGTGTAGACCTAGTCGATGAAGTATTAAAAGAAGATAAATAATAAAACAATTGCACATTTCGCCAAATGTAGAGAGCATAGCATATTCTGTTTGTTCTAAACATAACTTTCACCTCCCATTATAAATGCTATGTGTGTTACTGGCCTAATAAATGACGCTGCACTAGCTGCTGCAGAATCCTGTTTAATGTCATGGAAAATAAATGTAACAAGAGTGTCTTCCTGTGTTTTCATGGGCAGAGGTCGTGATTACACCATATCACTTCAGCTAAAAGTGCAGCAGTCATTTCAATCACGCCTCTGTTAACATTTCCAGAATGAGCAGTTATTTATATAGGCTATTTTATATGATCTTGTATGTGTATTTCTAAGCCTACATTTCATTAGCCTACTTGTTTATTAAGTATATTGTAGTATATTGTAGGCTACATAAAACATGTTCTATGTCTTATGCAAACAGACAATAACAGCAGCAATTTGAAACATGAATACCCATTATTACCATATGTGCGATTAATGATTCATTAACATGTTTGACATAATCATTCTATTTTTTAAAGCATATCATTTGACACTTTCATCTACGGTGTAAGACTGATTATGTGCCATTGAGCAAAGCTTTCTCATCTGTTTCCACAATGATGTGCATTAGATAACAAACCATTATTTTAAAGTAATTTGCTCTAAGGGACTGTGAGAACTTTTGTTGTTTGCCCTACATAAAGAAAATATTATTCCACTGTAGGAGAGGAAGAACTGTGGGAACACTGAACCCTAAATAATTATTAAAAAGTCGTCCTTAGTGGGAACTGGTTTTATTTTTACGACCACAAGATGGCACCCCAGGATTAGATTAAGTTGTGTTTTACAGTAAAACATAACCCAACATTCCCAAGATTTACCTGGACTTGATTTTTTTTTTTTTCCGAATACATTTTTGCTTTACATTCAGAGACAAATGTCTGCACAGAGGCAGGTCAAAACACACAATATCACATTCCCCTGCATTGGAATGTGTGTTTTCAATATAGGCTATCAGAGCCTTGTTGGGTGATTACCGTGAAAATGGGCAGGTTTAGTCTGGGAAGTGTTGAAGTTTAATGAAAAAGGACAGGTGGATAAAGGTCAAAAAGAGGGCTTAACCGAACCCAATAAAGGTCGTCGATTTAAGTTTCGGCCAAGTAATAAACAAACCTGACATATGCCTGAATATCGATTTATATTTCACTAATTTGCACATGTTAATTTTGACCACCTGCTTTTTTTTGATTGACATCGATTTGGCAGTGTCATTTACTGAAATGCTCACTGCGCACACATACTCATTTGGTTTCAATTACCTGCAACATTGTCTTAAATCCACGGGCGGCGAGTCCTCGCTCTTCTCCCGAAGCAAGGTGGCGCTAGAATACAACGTATCTTCCTTCTGGGGAGCAGCGTTTCACACAGTGGGCCTGAAACCTTTGCCACTCAACAGACACACACGTTCCATGATCTCACGGAGCTACGTGGGGCTTTCTCTAGGCTACCTTGAGTGCTGGCGACAGTCCAGCAGGAGCGAGCGGTGCAGATCGTGGCGTGGGCATCTTTTCTAACATCATTGTCCAACTTCTCCATAACTTGGGGGAGGGCGAAGGAAATGAGTCCCATCGCCGATCAATAAATAATTCAAAAACAACGAGGAAAGGAGGAGAGACAATAAGAAGAAAAGCTTCCCGGAATGTTTCACAACATTTTTTTTTTGTGTGTGTGTCAATGAGAAGGACGCGTAATTTACGCACGGAGATCTGTTTGTGGCTCAGCAGTTTTTTTATTAGTTTTTGAATTAGACATGGACCAGTATACACACACACACACACACACACACACACACACACACACACACACACACACACACACACACACACACACTGAATACAGAAAATAATAATAATAATAATAATAATAATAATAATAATAATAATAATAATAATAATAATAATAATAATAATAATAATAATTCTCTGTAATTTCTCTAAATATGAAGGGCTGTACACGGTGCCTGGGGTTCCTTTGTTAAACCCAGCTCGCAGTTTTTAGGAAGCTGAACGTTGCCGGAGGCCCGGTGCGATGGTGGGAGCAAGCCCAAGACAAACAGGCAACACATTCAAAAGGGACCCCGCTCTTGTCTGAGAGTAACCCACTCTCAGACAGCTCTGCTTTAAAACCTACTCCTCCCTCAGTGCGCAGAGCCCCAAACAATATTTCTGATCCCCCCCCTCACCACCTCCCCACCTCCCTCTCTTTTGTCCAGTCCTGGTGCTGAGGTCTACATAGCTGCAGGTATTGTGTGTGCAGTTAAAATGTGTTCGCCTTTGAAGTCAAACATGAAGGCTTGTTTTAAATATTAACACCGCAAAAAAAAAAAAAAAAAAAAATCTATAGATCCTATGTGGAATTACGCAAAGCAACAACAACAAACAAAAAAATACACACAAGGATTTATTGGAGGAAATGCAAAATGGAGTGCAGTTTTCCATACAAACTTTGTCCAATATTCTCAGTGCACGCATTACATATGTTGAAGGTACAGTAAGTGTTGGATATAGTGAGAGAACCATGCAGCTGTCTGCCGGCGACGTGCACCGCGTCCTGTTTGCTGTGTGCATGTGTGTAGGTATCCTTCAGAAACTTGAAAGAGGACAAAAAAAAGGGATTAAACTAAAGCTAAAGCTTTGACCATCGTCACTTAACTGTACGTAAGCGCACGTGTTGCTCTCCTCTGTGGATGCCTGTGTGTTGGTGTGCGTGTGCGCGTGTAAGACAGAGAGAGGCAGAGCTCATTCGCTATTGGCCCGAGGGGTCTACATAAGTATGTATTAGAAATAAACAGTGGATAAATAAATAATGACCCGCACAATAGCAGGGTCGCTTTCTGTGTAGAAGCGATGATGTTGGCAGTTAACCTTCAAGTTTTTGAACTTGACACACTTTCATTTGCAGTGAGAATTCATGGACTAAACAGTGATGGAATAAAGCTTTTTTTTTTATGTCAATTGAAGACGAACATATTACCCATGTACTTTTATACTTTTGTTTTGCGTCATGCTCAATTTTCTGGCAGTTTTAGCATATTCTCTTATAAGTCATTCTTATAGGGCTATTATTAATTTATTTATTTTACCATCAATTAAGGGAGGGTAAAACCACATTACATTGAGTCTGCTTTTAATGTGCACAATAGACTTTTCTCACTTTTTACAAACGACATTCATTTTGAATGTAAATTCACCAGATGTAAATAAATTCTCACGCTATGAACTATGGATTTTATATGGTAAAAGCTTAAACTGACATTTTCCTGCAAGTATAAATAATGTTTTTTTTTTAAAATATATGAATAGCAATGGCTGTGATTCTTACTGGTATCTCAGAGTTTCCTTGGATAAGTACAATCAATATGTTTTTTTTTTTAAATTCGTTCGTTTTGATCATTATTGTTTAAAGTAAACTCATTGATTTGTCTTTAAAGGCCACAGTAAGACAGTTTAGGCCTATCCAATAGGCTATTTCACTTTTTCCCAGGTAGTTTCTCCTTTCTCGTCCACACCCGGAGCAGTGCGCATGCGTCACTAGGTGGCCCCCGCACCGTTTTTTTTATGGCCAGGTGAGGCGAAAAAAAAAGAGGTAAAAACAAAGTAAAGGTTTACTTTGGGACCGAAGGCTCAATGAGATAGACACGGCACCGGAACGAACCAAAAACCACCAAAGGCAGCAGAAGACAAAGAATGTCAATTATGGGCAGAATGGGGGAATGGCAGGTATGTGCTGCTTACTTTAAGACAAAGACACGGCTGTGGAAATCCATGAAAACTGTCAAAGTGTCGACTTGTTGTAGGATGAGGCTGCACAGGCACCGTGAAATCTTTAGTAAAGAGAGGTAGTACAGTACTCTTGTGTAGTTTAGAGGCGTATTTAATCCGTCATGAGATCATGTATCCTACATACATACATCATTTATTTTGAAACCCCTGTTTTGCTGTGATGTAGCCTTACATGTCAATTTGTCCGCCTCGTCGGTTTGCTATGTAACAACCTAAGGATGTTGATCGCATGTTGTTATGGGTCTGCGTTTCAAATACACTCTTGTGTGTTTTCTCATAAATTAAAAAAAATATGTGGAAAACAGATCGTGAGATGTGGTTTCGTCAAAGGTGGCGTAGTGACGAAACGCAGCCCATTGTTCCAACATGACGTCGTTGCGTCTTTGAAGTCAGATCTAACTTCTCATATACGCAGGCCTATATATGTATATGCTGTATATTTACACCTGTTCCAAATTGGGATAACATGTTTTAAAGTCATAAGTTACAATGCATCCCATGATGGACTTTCTTCAGAGGTTCGTCTTGCCGTGGGCTTCACTGAAGCCCCTTTTTGTGAGGTGTGGAGGATTTTTTGGAGACGACCTGCTGAAAACACTTAAAACACGTTTAACCCGATCACCACCACCACAGACAAGCAGGCCAGGGCTCCAGAAAGACACTCGCATGCATAGCTGTCATTGTCAGCCATCGCTCCATCCTCATTAATAACAACTGCTCGCGAAAAGGTACTCCACCAAAAATGGTAATCCGCGTTTGAAACGAGAGGGGCCAACGCCTTTAAAGAGCTGGCGACCTGTCTGCTGACCCACGACCTGCTGAGGTGAAGGCTCGGCCGGCGACAGGGCAGAGCCGGGCTCCCCTAGCCGCTCATTCAAATGAAACAAGGCCATGTTGTTGTGGTAATTATTAACATTCCCCCAAAGCCAGGTAGCCAATGGACCTGTGGAGCCGCTTTGAATGGCTCACCTTTTTTTAACATAACATTGAAAGAAAAGCCTCTCAAGGTCTCCACTCTCAATGGGATTAAAATAACAGTTTCGGAGTTAAGAAAAAATAAATAAAAAAAAAAATCCAGACTGACAACAAAGTGTGTGACACGGTTGCATTTTGCATAGGCATGCTGTTTTCACATCAAGTCCTAAAAAAGTAATCATAAAGACTCTACTGCGTTGTGCACGACCACAGCAAAGACATGTCGCTTCTTTTTAATCATACAAACTTAGGCTTTTGTCGTTAGAAAAGCATTTCTGAAGTCTGATGAAAGAACGAGTACAATTCAACTAGAAACCTTCCCAGGTGCATGCAAGTCCACATGCATGACTATACCCTCCTCCTCCTCCCCCAACCCCCCCTCTCTCCCTCAACAAACACACACACACACACACACCTCACTGAACAGTAGGAATATGAAGCATGTGTAGCGTCTTGCCGCTTTAGTTTTTACCTGTACGCTGTCCATTGGTGTTGTGTGAGCAGATGGGGGGGAATCAAACGGCTGTTGATATGCTAATGAGGCCCTGTGCCAGTGTTATTACAGAGCTGCTCCAGCCCTTCACTTCCACCATTAGAGGGAGACCTCAGAGCGCAAGACAGACAGCAGCAGCCCACCGCTTCAATAAAAGTAGTTTTTCTGAGCGGGGAGCACAATTCAGTGAGTGAAAACAAGGCTCAGGCGATACCTATATACTCAATATCCACCTCAACAATCCATGAGAATGCTTTGGAAATTAACTGATAACATTAAATATGAAGATTGCGAGGTAAGGGGCTCCTCTTTGATTTATTTTACTTTTTAAATTTAATTTAACTTTTTTTTTTTTTTTAAATGTACTAAGGTGATGAATTTAGAGTGTGTGTTGTATTGTTTTGATCCAGCCAGGCCATTCTTTTGACAGCTGTTAGTGAATACATTTAATTCAACTGCAGGATGAATAGATCCATGTCCATCTCTATTCATTTCATAGCTTCTTCTTTTTGTTGGTGTATTTGTGTAGAGTGGAATTAGAGGATCATAATAATAATCAACATTATAATAAAAATAGCAATGATAATAACAGTGACAATAATAGTAAGAATTATAACAGTACTAATATTGAGAATAATAATAGCAATGCTATTAATGAGAACAATAATTTTGCATTATGGCAACAACAGCTGATTTTTTTATATTGTAGTTGCACACCAGTGGATTTAAAAATCACAACAGTGATTTTTTTCTTTATATCCATATATCCATATATCCATATATCCACATATATATATATATATATATATATATATATATATATATATATATATATATATATATATATATATATTCAAATATTTAATGACACGTGTACAATTTTAAAAGTAAAGTAAACTTACCATGCATGTCATTGAAAATAAATATTTGGCATATGTCATATGTAAGCGCTACCTGCTTTATTCACTGCTTAAATGACATGGACATTCAGTTTTAATTTATCTACAATTTGAGCCGTTAGATTTTGCGTGAGTGCCTGTATGTGTGGAGTGCATACACCGAGTGCTTGTTGTTATGGGCATAGACAAAGTTTGGCAGTAATATCAGGGGACTTTTTCAGGAGTGGAGAAGCCAGTCGAACGTGTTTTCAAGCGCGTGCTGGGAGGATATAGGGACGGCCGGGGCCAGGGACGCTAAAAGCTGGGCAGCTCCGCGCTCATGTTGTGGTGCTTGTTTATATTTTACAGGCAATGTTTTCCCGCTGGTTTGGATTCGGAAAAAAAACCCGGTCACAGCCCGGTGTTTCGTAATTTTAAAATGTGCGATTAAGCAGGAAGGGGGAGTGGAGCTCTTTTTAAGCCGCGCGTAAAAGTTGGTTGGAGCGCCGCTTCCGAGCGGCCCTGTCTTAGACTTTTGGGAATTTATTGTTTCTCCGCCTTTCCGGGTCAAAGTTAAAAGTTAGCCGGTGTGACTTTGGGTTTGGAGTCGAGGAGGAACCGGTGGATTAATTCGGCGGAGAAAGAGGAGAGAAAGGAGACCCATGGAGGGCAGCTCGCAGTCGGAGTCTGAGGTGGAAAACAAAGGGACGAGCGGTAGAAATGAACCGCTCGGAATGCCCATAACGTCGTCTGCTGGATTTTCGCCCAAGTCAGAGGTGCACGTTGTTTCCTTCCATGGCTTCTTCTTCTTCCCCTGTCTGTGGTCCACCTCCCTTCATTCCTATGTCTTTCTTTCACTTTTGCGCTTTGGCCCTGGGACCCTTTTAAAATGCCCCCCCCCCCCCCCCCCCCTTCCCCTCCTCCCTCTCTCTCTGATTCGTCAGACGAGAGAGAATGTCCCTTTTTGTCTCTCTCTCTCTCCACTCCCTCCACAGTCTCTCACTCCCTCTTTCCCTATCTCACTCCCTCTCTCTCTCTCTCTCTCTCCCCATCTCTGATTAGATATACTGATTCCTCCTTTCAATGGACGTCATTTAAGCGCAGACTCCTGCCTTGAGTTGCGTCCTCCGCTTCACGCCCGATTTCCGACCATTTCTTTCCTTATTATTAAGTATTCCTGTAATATTAATAGTCATGACTGCGTTCTATTAGGAGTCCAAGAGGGAGACGAAGAAGCGGCTCTTTTGCTAATATGAGCTCAAGCGAGGGGACGGCAGCACTGTGATAGAAGCCAAGGGAGCAGGGAGAAAAGAGGCTTTACCAAGAGAAACTTTTCAACCCAAATCCGCCAGCACCGCCGAATATCTGCATTTTTAGACCCACATGAAGGGCAGCGGGGATCTAACCATTTATTTCTGATGGATTATCGTCCTGCTTCTGTGGCACATATCTGATCGCCGGGGCCATCGTGATCTTTCAGGACAGAAGAGGCTTTTCGGGGGGCTACAGTATTTTTTATTTTTTTTTTTTTGTTTTTTTTGGTTTGCTTTTTGATTCCATTTGCTCGCCCCCCCGCCCCCCCAAAACACTCGAAGTGTTTTTGAACTGATTATTCTTTTCTTGAGTGGCACCAAAAAATCCTTTGAAATGTTAGTGCACAGTTTTTCCGCGATGGTAAGTTGCCTCACCGTGTCAGATACTTGGAATTTGTTTGCACACCCGATTCTGTTATAATATTTCTTTTCTCTGAATAGTGTTTTATGACGCTTGCATGCCTAAAGGACACCTTGTAGAAGTGCTGCAATAATGCAAGGCTCGGCTATTTACTTGGGTGCATTTCCACCTCCGGAATTTCGATGTTTTATTTGATTATTGACTTTTGAGCGTTTATTATCATGCTATTTTATTTCTAAACTTAAGTTATCAGTGTGTAACATTGTTGTCTTTATTGTTTGAAATCGGTCAAAAACAGATTATTCAGATTTAATACAGATTCTAATTCCTGTCATGCTCTCAGGCCATATTCGATAATGCCCCAGCAAAAGCCCGCAGAGCATTCTGCAGTTAAAACAAAGAGTGGAAATGCGATCATTCATGGTTGTGTAGCTATTCCTAAAAAAAAAAAAATGTATTTAGGCTAAAACACACTTTTCTTTCTGTCCTCCCCCTGCCAGGACCGTCACGACGGCACCAGCAATGGGACAGCCAGGCTACCTCAGCTGGGCGGCGTGGGCCAGAGTCCCTACACGAGCGCCCCTCCGCTCTCTCACACACCCAACTCGGACTTCCAGCCCCCGTACTTCCCCCCGCCCTACCAGCCCATCTACCCGCAGTCTCAGGACCCTTACTCGCACGTCAACGACCCGTACTCCCTCAACTCCCTGCACGCCCAGCCGCAGCCGCAGCACCCGGGCTGGCCCGGCCAGAGGCAGAGTCAGGAGAGCGGCCTGCTGCACCAGCACCGCAGCCTGCCCCACCAGCTGTGTCGGGAGTACCGCCGGGAAGTGCTGCTACCGTCCGGCCACGGCATCGATACGGGACTGTCGGACTCTATCCCTATCCATGGAATACCTCACTCTTTAGACGACGTTCAGGTGAGGCAGCATTTACCTAGCTCTCTCTTTTTGTGGGTTTAACAAAATAAATATTGAAAGGGTAATATGTGTCATTATTAATGTTATGCACAGTTGGTTCCCACTACTAGGCTATATTTTGAATTCCATATCATTACAAAATAATAACGTAATTGTGTGTTTTTTTTATTTGAATATAAGTAGTATTTATTCAAGCTCCCTGCCTTTAAAAAATAACGTCCTTTTAATTGTAATATTATTAGGGCATTCGTTATTTTTGTTATTACTAGTGTTTAATAAGTGTGTTAGGAGGATGACACGCATTACATTATTTAGTGGCCATGTTTTACTGCCTGAAAGAAATAGCATTTCTACCCCAGTGTTATAGTAAATAATAGCACCGTTATTTCTATTTATAAAATATATGTTTCAAAACATTAAATGTACAAAAAGCGTGTTGCAAAATTCGACGTGGTTTTGTTCAACAGTATCACCTAAATCTGATTAAACGAGTGATTGATTCAACAACAAAATCAGCGCGCCCGTGTTTCTACACGGGCTCCTTCACGTCCTCTCTGACTCGATTTGATTTCTCCGTTTAAAAAAAAAACAAAAAACGGATGAAGCTCGCCGTTGTCTGCGAACGATAACACTGTAATATGCACACTAACAGGAGAATTGAGTTTGGTGGATCATGCCTGGGTAATAGCTAAAGATGCATGATAAATGAGCGCTAAAATTGTCAGTAACCCTCATTCTTATTTAGAGCATTCTTCCCCAGTTTTTAATCAGAAACAAACACCAATAATCCTCTAATTAGTTCATAGGCCTTTAATAGGCTGCGCTGCCGTAATTACTATCCAATCTAGATTAGAAGTTTCCTTGTGAGTAGAGCCAATATGAGGGCGGAATTAGGTCAGGATTATGGGGCGACGCAGCTTCGTTATTTAAGTCTGAGTTTGTGATCCAACGTAATGCGTCTATCCGTGCAACCCGCTGAAAAAAAAAAAAAACCACCCATGGACAATCATAACAGGTATATGGGCCTCGAGAAGCCTCCATGTTGGCTGATTGTGGCCGCTAATTGTGTCAGGCTTTGTTCGCGCACAGCATCCTGAGTTACATTCACTTACACAGGACGGAGGCTGATATGTTCTTGCCTTTGTGCTAACATTGTCTCTCTCTCTCTCTTTTTTTTTCCTTTTTCTTTTTTTTTTGTGCATTTCTTTCATAGTCTGTTGACGATCAAGGAATTCACATTCCCGACCAGACTGTAATTAAAAAAGGTAAGCAATTTCCTCCCAAGATATCATGCATGCATGTACACACACACACACACACACACACACACACACACACACACACACACACACACACACACACACACACACACACACACACACACACACACACACACACACACACACACCGGTCACCATTCTGCTCGAGAGAACTCGATGCAATGCGGTAATGCCTGACTGATCCTAATACGCAGTAGCCTATTTTTCATTACATGGTTTCCAAGTGCATCAAACCGGCTGCACCTTTTTTTTTTTTTTTTTTCTCGTTGATGGAATTTACTGTCAGCGTTTCAGAGCAGCGGGGAGATGAGTCGAACTGGTGGGCTTCGTGGGCCCGTGGTATTGATGGTCAAAGATACAGGCCTATAGACGACCCTGGCACTTCAGTGGTGAAAGCCAATAGCTGCAATCACACTGCATGGCCACATTTAAAATGGAAGTTGGTAGCGCTGGATGGAGCACAGGCCTGGTGTGTGCAGGGTGATACTCTGTCATTTAGGGAGGGAATCAAAACTCGGCTTGGCAAAAAAAAAAAAAAAAAAAAAAAATGACCTGACTGATTAGGCGAAGGTTGTTGGATTATAATATTACTTATTTATTTGCAGTCAAAAACCAGGATGATTTGTATTGTTAATGATACAACACGAGGAGGCCCTTTTCACGGTCTGGCTCAAAGGCGTTTTGTCAGGTGAAATTAGAGCTCACTAGATTATATATGGGGCGAATTTTCTTTCCTTTTCTGTCTTTTTTCTCTCCATTCTCTCTATTTTGAGTCCGTCTATCTGCGCATCAACATGATAATTGGCTTCTTATATTAGTAATCTCAAGAGTTCGTTTGACTCCTATTGTCTCTATTAGGCTCCCCTGAGCCATTAATGTCACAAGTGATCTATCCAAAGGCGCACAGTCCCCTTTGTCTCCGGTTACTGCAAACCAAAACGGTGTAAAGCCCAGTAGTGCTGAGACCCCCCTCATCCCCGGTTTGAAATCACACACGGGCGATTTTGCAGGATACAGAGGATATGTCAAAATAGGTAGACTTTACCAAATCGCTCGGTTGGTGTGGTTGCTTTGTGCAGAGTCGATCCATGGTGCAAAAAAATAGGCTGTATGAGCGCTCGGATACTGGAGAGTCTCCCTGTCTGCTGCTCAGATCTCTGCATGTAGGCTAGGCTGGTGTTTTTTTTAGATAAAGAACACCATTATGGATATATTATGAATTTTGTACATGTGTAGTTGGGAATATTCCTAATAGGGCCGATGTTACTGATTCCACAATGCACACACAAACATTATTATTATTATTATTGCTAATATGATTACTATTATTGCCATGCAGGCCTCTATTAGTCGCTTTTCACTGCATGTCCTTGTTGCTGAAAGTGGTGCTAAACTCTAAATCCAGGGCCTAAATCCCCCCCCCCCCCCTTCTCATTTAGTTAAGGCTCTGCATTGCATGAAATTCACTGAGCACGGTCTCTCTCTCTCCCTCCCTCCTCTCTCGTTCCCTCCATCCCTCTCTTTCTCCCCCCCCCTCTCTCTCCCCATTGCTAGGTCCAGTGTCTTTATCCAAGAACAACAACATCTCCTCCATCCCCGTAAATAAGGACGGCCTTTTCGGAGGGGTGGTAAACCCCAACGAGGTGTTCTGCTCGGTTCCGGGTCGCCTGTCCCTGCTCAGCTCCACATCAAAGTACAAGGTCACAGTGGCGGAGGTGCAGAGACGCCTCTCGCCGCCCGAGTGCCTGAACGCCTCTCTGCTGGGCGGGGTGCTGAGGAGGTGAGCTCCACTGAAAGGCTGCAAAAAGCTCCACTCTCTCTCTCTCTCTCTCTCTCTCTCTCTCTGTGTACCTGCGTGTCTGTGTGCGTGTGTATGAACTCTCTCACTTTACTCAGAGCCATTTTCTCTCTCTCTCTCTCTCTCTCTCTCTCTCTCTCTCTCTCTCTCTCTCTCCTCTGTACCAAGAATAATTAAAATCGACCAACCATGACACCTAGCTCCTGCATTTAAAGCAGGAGGGGTCTGTTAAATTCCATATTAACTTCTCTAGCGCACTGGATCTCTCTCTCTCTCTCTCTCTCTCTCTCTCTCTCTCTCTCTCCATCTCTCTCTCTCTCTCCATCTCTCTCTCCCCTCCCTCTCTCTCTAAATTAATGTAGGCCTAGTCTGTTTCAAACCCAGCTCTATAGGCCCAGTGAAGGCATTACACATGAAAACATTGGTCTCCAGTGAACTGTCTACTGAAGTGCTGTAGACATGCAGCCAGTAATAGTACTGCCTATTAAGTAGGGCTTTATTTATTCATTTTGTACAGTATTTGTCTGCTGGTGAAAAGGCTGGGCTCTTTCAGTATTATTTATAGCTTGTACGAGGGATGTAATGGAGGGTAAAGGCAGCCAAATTCACTCCATTCACCTTTTAATTAGTGAAAAAGAGATGAACCACTTTTACTGGCTGACATAGGATGTAAATATCAGAGTAGCTATGCACCACAGGAGGTATCACCAAAATCCCAAGTGATAGGGCTTTTTTTTCTTCTTCTTGTAAGTCTAAACCACAGTTTGTCCCCAAATCCACTCCATTATTACATATTTTATATATTTAAATGTCTCCTCTGTTCTGTCACAGGGCCAAGTCTAAGAACGGAGGAAGATCCTTAAGGGAGAAGCTGGATAAAATCGGCTTGAATCTACCTGCAGGCAGACGCAAGGCAGCCAACGTCACCTTGCTGACGTCACTAGTCGAAGGTAAGCCGGGTGCCGTAAATCACGTCCCCACTCTTGTTGCTCCCGCGATATCAGGTGCTTGCAAACTGGGATTTCTCTCTCTCTCTCTCTCTCTCTCTCTCTCTCTCTCTCTCTCTCTCTCTCTCTCTCTCTCTCTCTCTCTCTCTGTCTTTCTCTCTCTGTGTTGGAAATCAGCATATGCGCTCATCCGTGTAATGTGGACCGACTTTGCCTCGCAAGTAATAAAGCATGAAGGGTGTGTGTGTGTGTGTGTGTGTGTGTGTGTGTGTGTGTGTGTGTGTGTGTGTGTGTGTGTGTGTGTGTGTGTGTGTGTGTGTGTGTGTGTGTGTGTGTGGGGAGAGAGAGAGAGAATGGTGCTGGTAATTTTAGTGGCTTTGCAGCGTTGGCCTTCGCTTTCAGGAGCACACTTGCAGGTCCACGGCTGGCCTAGTTTATACACTGGATGAATTTGTGTTGAAGTCCAGTTAATTATTGAGTGCTGCTTGTTTATTGGGCACCGCTGAGCTGCTTCACCTCACGGATGAGAAGTCGATTGATTTATTAACCCTGCATTGTTTCGAACATTAATACAGCCATGGGTATGGCAGCGCAGGGCCGGTTTTTAATGGCGACTTAATTCTTTCGTTAATAGCTTCCCATGCTTTGGGTTTCAGTGGAGATTTTTGATGCATGCAAATGGCATGGCGCTGACCTATCGGGAGCTATATGTTTTGGGTCTATTAAAGAATAAATTAGTCAATTATGGCGCGCTGAAAAGATGCCTTTTAGGCGACTGGATAAATCAATTTTGCTTGCAGAGTTGAACCTGATTATTCAGTGCAGTGGTATTTGGTGTGTGTGGGTTTCCAAAGGTGAAAGCCTGCGATGGTTCATCGGTCCCTGTTAATCATTATTGCAGAAGAGGGCCGAATGCAATGTTTAATGCGCTTCGTAGAAATGTGCTGCTGCTGTATTGTAATGAGCCTGGAGAAATGTATGATTCTGGGTAATAAGGGGGTGGTGGCACGTGGGGGAGGGGGGGTGGATGGCAGAGAGAGTGGTAGAAGGCAGCCGGTTATTTAGTGAAGGGACACTGCGTTTGCTGAAGTGCTGTCATTGTTTATGATCCGCTCCATTTTATGGAAACGAGTTTACTGGACTTGAGCTTTGATGCTAATTGGCGCATGCGTTCTTCCGGACTGGAGGCTTATGGGCAGGAAGCCCTGCAGTAAAAACTCAACTGCTTCAGGAAATTAAAGCCAAAGACTTTGGGGTGGGGGGTGGTGGGGGGGGGGGGGGGGGGAGTCAACCAACGTAAGAAGCGAGCTCAGACTCGGACGGAATGCAACCTGTAATTCTCATAGAAGTATAAGACAAAGTGAGATTTAGGTATAGCCCTTTAAAATTGCTTCCCCATGCCTCTGTGATCTGCAGGACTTTCAGTAATGTGCAGACATTGGCAATCAATGACATGGTGTTAAGCATGACGCTCCATCTATATTTCATATCCACTTATTGTTTGCCCTCCATATGTAACCGTTCTCACGGTATGAAGGAGACACGTGACACGTGTGTTGGCAGCTCGCAGGGCTGTATTATTATTATTATTATTATTATTTCGATGTTGTTTTCATCATTAGTGTTGTTGAGAAGGCACAGGTGCTACCCTGCTGTCTGGACGCTTTGTTCAGATCAGGTGCATCATGTGTTAGTCCAAGCAGGGAGTGTGAACTGCTCTGAATTTGATGTAACCATATTTAATAAGCAAACACATTCAACCTCTTTTTTTTTTTTTTTTTCTTTCTCAGGCGAGGCGGTACATCTTGCCAGGGATTTTGGTTATGTATGCGAGACCGAGTTTCCAGCCAAGGCAGTAGCTGAATATGTAAACCGTCAGCATTCCGACCCAAACGAACAAGTCCAAAGAAAAAACATGCTATTGGCTACAAAGTAAGTGCTATTATCACATTTCACTGTGTCACACCAAATGCATCCCAGTCTGTGCCAGTGTGTGTGTGTGTGTGTGTGTGTGTGTGTATGTGTGTGTGTGTGCGTGTGCGTGTGCGTGTGTGTGTGTTTTTCTTGACAGGCTCACACACACTGTATTTAAATGCAACAAACAAATTAAACAAATAAATGAAGCACCATGTCAGATGTGTTTTAATGATAAATGCGTTGTCATCATTGCTCCATTAATATGAGGCTAATTAATACACTTATTTTATTTTTTTAAAGCCACACACTTTTATATATGTTACTGGACGTCTCTGCTAATTCTGGATTTTATTCAGACACTTCTTTTTCTTATAATTTACGCTTGTGATTCAACGTTACATGATGCATTATAATTCAAATAGGTTTAGTGCAGTTAAACGCACTGCTGCTGGGCCTTCCCTCATCCACACGCGCAGCAGTATTTAGGTTGCCTTGTGATTCTAGTGACATTGACACATATCTGGTTCATATGCAACGCTGCCGTTTGTGTTGGTTGTTTTCACTATGCGTTAACTGGGGATTCCTGAAATGGCCTGCATTTAACATTGATGACTGGCTGCTATGATCCAACAGATGTCCGCTATAACCGCTTATTACAGGCTTTTTGAGTGTTATTAAAATACCAACGCCATAATAGAGAGTGAGCCCGCGTCAGCTCACCTTTTTTAATGAGAGAATACAATTTTCTATACGGTGTAAAAAAGAAAAGAAAATACAGGCTACATCAATTCATAGTGCAAATATGAGAATGTAAGTTGCATAAAGATGAAGGTATCTTTTGAGGAAATAAAAGCATGATTTATTATTATTATTTTAACCATAGGCTATAGTTTTATGGGCTGGTGTTTACTGTCTGAAAATCAGCGACTGAAGTTCAAAGTTTACCCTGCAAAAAAAAAAAAAAATGTTCGTTTTGGACTCATGTTTTCTCTTAAAATCTTATTCTTAATAAAAGGAAGATATCCTGCCACTGAGCTCAGAGATGAATGTCCACCTGTTTGTAGCTTCGGGACATTTTCCTTAGCCCAGTGTTAAATTCTGAAAACAAAGCAGAGAAAGAAACACAATTTCAGTCCACTAATAAATGTAAAAAAAAAAAAAAAAAAGGATTGAAATGAGATCTCACCTTAATGGCTGCTCACTTTTCACTTTCTTTAAGCTTATTTAGAATTCACAAGCCAGCACAAACCAGGGACTGACTGATTATAAAATGGCTATTTTGTTTTTTTTGCAGTTTGATTTATTCTCCTCAGAACATTACAAATGCATGCAGGGATTTGCGATGTTTGCTCGGTCATTAACACGTCTCTCTCTCTCTCTCTCTCTCTCTCTCTCTCTCTCTCTCTCTCTCTCTCTCTCTCTCTCTCTCTCTCTCTCTCTCTCTCTCTCTCTCTGTTTTAGGCAAGTCTGCAAAGAGTTCACAGACCTGCTGTCCCAGGACCGCTCGCCGCTTGGAAACTCACGGCCGCAGCCCATTCTAGAACCGGGCATCCAGAGCTGTTTGACCCACTTCAGTCTAATTTCGCACGGCTTCGGGACGCCGGCACTGTGCGCGGCAGTCACAGCCCTGCAGAACTATCTGACCGAGGCTATCAAAGCCATGGACAAAATGTACCTCAACAACAACCCCAACAGTCACTCAGATAACGGCACTAAAGGCGGAGACAAAGACGAGAAGCACAGAAAGTGATGTTTCCATCCCACCTTCACCGAGGGGCCAACCTCAACCCCCCCCCCCCAGGGCTCTTCTTCAACACCGGCCCACCCCCCCCCCCCCCCCTCCCCCACTTCCGCCTCGCCCGGCCCCCACCCATCCAATATAAATATTATAAATACCTTATAAATACTATTGATAAAGTTAAACGTGCCACTTCCTGATCTTGCGCCGTTTCACATGTTTTGTTTTTACATCCCACTTTGGATTCACGGGGAAAAACGACGCAAGAATCTTCTTCTTCTTCTTCTCCTTCTTCTTGTTCTTCTTCTCGTTGTTCTTCAACACCTGAACCATTTGAAATGTTATTTTAAAAAAAAAAAGGAAAAAAAAAAGAAAAGAAAAAAAGCTGCAGAGGAACAGCTCCAGGGCGAGGAAAAAGGTGTATTGCCTCAGCCAGAGGACTTTTTATGTACTCCCCTTATTTTTTATGAGCTGCAACGAATGGACTGAAATCCAGCGACCCCTCTATATCTCAATTTTACGATTGTGACAAAAACGAAGCTAAAAGAGGATGCATTCTTATCAGTATTGTGAATAATAAACTTGAAAAACAAAGAGAAATTCCACACAGCTCCATGTCATGACTTCAGTTGTAGACTCTCTCACACACTCTCTCTCTCTCTCTCTCCAAGCGACCAACTTGAACTTTTTGAATTCCGACACGATTCACGGTTATATAAGGGAATCAGTGTTCATGTATGTATATATTTATTTATGTGTAATTTAATGGGAATTGTAAATATGGTGCGTCTGTTGAAACTTCTTTTTTTTTTTTTTTATTTATCTGGTGCCTCCTGTTTTAGTGGGTTTGAATATTCGGTTAGTTCTTCATGTGATTTTATGGTTCTTAGAAAAACAGAAGTTTGGGGTATTTTTTGATTTTTCTCTGGGATATTTCAATTCAGCCCTCTTGTAGCATGTTGAGGCGACATTGAAGCAAGTGAACAAATTGAATAGAAATTAACTTCCATTTCTCTCTATATAAAATATATCATCCTTATTCAGTTCGATTTCAGTTGAATTTGAGACAGAGCATAGGTGAGACCCTGAGAACTGTTTTTTTTTGTGTGTTTCTGTTTTCGTTTTTATACAAGCTTTTATGTGTTGTGCCAATCAGAATACGTTTCACCTCTTGTTCTCTCCTTGAAGCACCATAAAAGCAATAAATGGAGTATTGTCTTTTTTTAAATGTTGGAAGACATTCAAAATACATTTTTTGGGACCACCTGATATCTTGTTATGTCCGATAATGTCCAAAATTGGAGGCGGTTTTAGCTGTATTGTATAGACATGTGCTGGCAATAGTTCCCATGCCTGTCAATGTATTATAGTCCTTTGTTGCCCAGAAAAAATAAATATTTGATACGCTTCATCTCGATTATTATTCATATCTTTTAATTTTGTATTCACTGCCTGATATGCCCGGGTGTTTTTCTTCTTTCTTTCAGTATTTTATTTTATTTTTTTTTGGTCTTAGTAGCTATTTTCTTCCATTCTGAACGACTACAGTAATTGAGTTTAAGTCTCCCCTGACGATTGCTCCTTGCAATAAGCAGCTGAACTCATTG
>CM042446.1:14904962-14947453 GCA_023631565.1 Gymnocephalus cernua | reverse complement strand
AGTCCGCCTGCTGTTTATTTCCAACAACTTTCAGAGTTTCCATTTCGACACCAGACCAAGGGTTAAAGAAATTTAAACAGCTCAGTAGATGACAGCTTCAAATCACACGGTTGATACTCTCCTCCTGTTTGATCTCATATTTGTTAGTTAGAAAAAGAAAAAAAAAGGTCCTGAGAAGAAAGAGCAGTCCCTTTGCAGCTGAATGATGAACATTGTCCTTGTTATGACGCAAGAACATTAAAGCTGCCATGAAGGGCACAACAGGCATGACACTGCCTCAATTGCAAGAGTACAAATTGATTTAAGTATAAACATGTCTGATTTTTTTCTCTCGTTCCTGTGAGATCTACCAAGTCACTTGAAAGCCAGAAACAAGAAAATAAAAGCATCATGATGACAAATTGGATTTGGCGATTCAATTAGTTCAACGTGTCTAATTTTTTCACAGGCAGCAGAGACTTTGGGTTCAACTGGGTTATTGTTTGTGTGGAGAGACAATAGAAGAAGAACTTTTAGGAGAATAGATTTGTGACTGAGCCTCTGCATTTGTACAGTATGCTCGAGCATGAATTTTTGTGTATGTATTGTGAGTCTATGTCCACACATGTACTTGAGTCTTTCAACGCACGTTTAATTTGCAAATTTTCAACGCGTCAGCTGTAAATTTGTGCTTCTCTGAGTGGAATGATTTGTGTGTCTGAGCGAGAAAGCTTATTAAGAACTGCGTTTTTATCTGGATTCTGTGGCCTGGTCACAAGGACTTCATGCGGCAGACAACAGTGGGGAGGATACAGAACTAAACACTGCATGAATTTGTCTATTTTGGGTCAATAGAGCCACAAAGTGCAGCTGCAGAAACTTTCTGTGCCCTGGATGCTGCTCAATCGCATCTGCTCACACTCTGCACAGTAAAGAGTCATTCATTTGAGGATTGACCTCTAGACTCAAGGTACATTTATATTTTAGGCACTTAGCTATGCTTGAGTGACTCAGGGTAGCCTATCATTTTTTTTTGTAAAATGGAGCAATCTGGGGGAAAGCAGAGGGAGGATGGGAAGCGTTTCCTGAATGGATACATTTTCAGGTTACGGCAGAAGACAGGGAGTAACTCTGCCATCCAGCATGGAGTGAAACTAATCTAATTGACTTTGAGGAATGTAAGAGGGCCAATGCATACAAGGTGTGAGGCGACGGCCTGTAAACAAAACTCTCAAAGGGTGTAATTTGAAACTGAAACAAATAAAATGTACCTTTTTGAAAAGCTAAATATAACCTAAAATTGCTACTTTAGCAAAGGGCTGAGGTTTTACTGTAATGTCTACGTAGGTTAAGACAGGTCTTAAGAATACAACTCATCCTTAAATCCCTAACAAGTCTTGCTGACTGATTGGCTTGTACACAGCATTCAATGAGGCAAGAGAGAACATTTTTGCTCTGTGCCTAGGTGCTTAAAAATATCTGTGCTTGCTCTCGTTGTAATAGTCTTAATACAAGAGGAGAAACAACAAAAACTAGCTTGAGAGTAGCAGCACATGCTACTAGTTAAAATCCCTGTGTTTCTTTGGGACTCCTCACAGAAGAAAAAAAATGAAAAATGTGTTGTCCACATTGCGGCTGTGGGAAATCCTCGTAGTACAGGCTAAACAGCACTGTAGCATTACAGCAAGTATAAAGTGGGACTTAAACATTGTCTATATGTGGGTTTGACAGGCTTAACTAATTGTCTGTGTATTGAAGAATTAGCCATTTCCTGTTGTGTTGACACAGCTTTGTCAGTGGCGGTCAAATTTTGCAGTAGAACATGCCACACTCCAGATCGCACTCCAGTTAAATAGCTTTTATTGGGTGACTTTTCGCCAGGCTAAATGGGGATACATTTTATTCGTAGTGTTTGGGGAGAGCCTGAGGTGTGTACGGCCAACCTAAGTGGAAAGGCTTTGCAACTTAAAGGAGCCCTTACCTTCCGGCACTGTTTTATTACAACTACTGTTTACATCTCCCAATACATCCTAAGTATTTCCATTATTAAGTTTGGACAAATCATTTGCCTGGGGTTCAAGGTAGTATGCCATTGAAACATGATCCTACTGTTGATCTTATTACTGCCAAACCAAACAAGCAGAAATCAATTTCAGCAGGAAAGGTAAAGGAAGAAAAAAAAAAGAAGAGGAAATTAGATCAAAACGATCGGGGGTGGTGTTTGCAGCTGTGGGTGCAGGAGAGAGGTGGGGCTAAGAGGTATATATGCCACGAGTGTTTGTTCACTGCCCAAACAAGTCGACAAATAGTGAACGGTAATTTCTAAAGCATTAATATGTTGAACCTCTCTACAGCGCTGCTAACTCCCACCTCCTGCCCCGGAGGTGAATCAGACACCTTGGATTACAGTTTTTTTGTATTCATCACATACTGTGTTTGGTTTTAAAGACTCACTCCACACTGGGAGAAAGTATGTTCCAGCTGCTTTGGCACTAACAACGCCTCAAGTCTGATTACTTGACAGTTTAAAGGTTTTATACATCGGTTTTTCATTTCATAGATTGACTTAATAGAGTGTTAATGACAATGCAGATGCTGTTTCTCCAGACTGTACATCCTGTATTTGTTTTACTTGTTACTGGGAAGAATGTGCATAGTTAATTAAACATGAAATGAATATCCTATAACCAAATATTGCAGATTAAACTGAAATAATTGGGTTCAGCTTTCACTCTGATCTTCCAAGAAGGTTAGATTGGGAACTTAAAGGTCCCATATTATGCTCATTTTCAGGTTCATACCTGTGTTTTGGGTTTCCACTGGAACATGTTTACATGCTTTAATGGAAAAAACAACAACATTATTTTACTCATACTGTCTGTCTGATATATATACCTGTATTCACCGTCCGTCTGAAATGCTCCGTTTTAGTCCCCTGTATCTTTAAGCCCCCGAAAAAGCCCATTCTGCCTTGATCGGTCAGTGTTTCCGGGTCTTGCACATCTGCGCTCTCACCATCTCTGCACCGCCATTGCAGCCGGGGAATGACTGTACTGGCACTATAGCAGCACTTTCTACCTCTTTATAATATTGGAATATGGTCCTAATGGCTCATTTCAAGGTATATTTTCTGAATAAGGGCTGTGTGCATTTTCTGTGGATTGACAGTTTTGATATTTTCCCAGTATTTATATCGCACCTTAACCTGCTTTATAATCACAAATAGACATGGACATCTGACCGTTTACAGTAAAGAGCTTCAAATATCAAGTTTGTGTTACCTTTATTCAAAAGTCATCCTAAAATAACAAAGGTAGGGTAAAGTACAGTGCTGTGTCCCACTGGACACTAGTACATTTGTCTATCCCAGCAGTGACTTATCCCAGGAGAACTTGCACCGCTGGAGAAAAATGGATGACAAAAGGAGGTAATAAATTAGCCATGGGAGGAAATGCAAAACAAGAGGTTCTGGCTGCAGGCCACTTGGAACCCCTACAAAACAGCAACATGCATAGCCTCTCTGCTATATTCCTCTCCTTTGGGTGGCAATGGTGAGGAGAGGAAAGCAGGACGATGCATTAACAGCGTTAATACCAGATGAGTGATGTCATGGAAAAGCCATGTTTCGTAGGTTATACCACCACCTTGTTGTCCACCACCTCTCCCCCTTTCTTACGTCCTCCACCTCCTTGTTTGTCCATGCAGTGGAGGGCAGTTCACAAATACCCCTACTAATTGTAATAATATGTTTGTGTGCAAATATGCATGCACACTAATGCAAACAGGCTTGTATGCTCAAATGCAAATGCACACAAACAGACATATGTATACACACAAACCGCAAATATTTTGTAGTATTGAAATAGGTTAATCAGCTTGACAATTTAAAGAAAGTTGACAGTCTTTGCAGCATAAGAATCTTTATTTTATGTACTGTACGTGGGCTTGTGTGCAGATGTTTGCTGTGGATATTGATGTGAATGTGATCTGCCTATGATGAACGTGAACAGACAAGTCGATGTGAGAATTCCATTGCAAACTTATTTCTAAGATTATAATATTAATATTACAAAACGAAGTGGGCCATTTGCATTCTGCTTTCACATGGGTAAACCCATGGTGCAGAGCCTGCTACTAACATATGGCATATTCCTTAAAGATCATACATATTTCAAATATGTTAATATGGCGCGGAATATATGCAGTGTGAGGTTACAAAACGCACATTAGAAAGCCATGAATTAATCTCATGAAAAATGCAAACCTGTCTAATTATTCTTTGGGACAATCATCAATTGCAAAACAGCTTCTCGCTTTAAAAAGCGAGAACAAATAGTCGAGGGGGGAAATGCTCGCTCCTCTTCTGCATCAGCATTTTCATATTAAACACTGCAGTGTTTATAGCACAGGTCAGTCATGCAGGTTGCTCGAAACCAACCAGAATTCCCAAGGACTTTCGCCCTCTTACATCATGTAGCAGAGACAGCAATGAGTGAATAAGCGCGTTCGCTCTGTATGCTAATCCTTGGGAATGTGCAGAGGCCCCTAATGTTACACACAGTTGATTTTCCTGCTTTTCTGCTTTAAATAGCTCTGTGAGTGGGACAAGGATCACTAGCATGCTCCTGAAACATGCACACGCACAGCATCGTGAGCATGAGCGCACACACATAGACAAAAAGTTACTAGCGTGTGAGCACCATGGCATGCAGTCACTTACCATTTTGCCACCAAAACTAGTGTATATGGGGACTTTTTAAACGTAGGAAAACCTGTTAAAATAGGTAATAAGACTCATTTACCTAGATGAAAATGCCTTTCTGCTTTTTTTCTGGTCTGTCATGTTTGACGTCACAAAAGCGCCGAAAAACAGGATTAGTGAACAGAAAGCAGCATGCCAGTGAAAATGTTACGGCCAACTTATTTAAGCGACGTCCGAACGTTGCTTGCACGGAGACGGACGGGATTTGCGGCTGAGCTGACAAGAGTCCCAGGAGTTACCAACGAAGGTGACATGCTTCACAGCATTGTGCCAGAAAAGAGGCGACAATTATTATTTATTTCGACTGCTCACACACTTTGAAAATAGCTTTACAACATTTCTGTTGCGCACAGCTTTTAACACGGAACAAAAAAACAATATCTCACAGTGCAGCGGCAGCCGTAACAGGAAGGAGGTTTAACAAACTCTGAGTCTAACCCTGATCTCTGAGTTGATTTACCCTGAGATGGGAAACTCTGAGTTTTCAGTTCCAGAACAGCTGATTTGAGTTGGTTTAATCAACTCAGAGTAGGTTCACTCAGAGTTAAGCGCGTGCACCACCACTATAAAAAGGCAGCAAGAATGGAGCCATGATACTACGGTTCACCATGGCAACAGCCACAAACATCTGGTCGGTGGAAATACTCATGCGCACATACAGCGAGTTTGAACATATATTTCGTTAAAAAAGCAACACAGCGGCTGCTGCAAAAGAGAGAGAAAATGCGTGGGAGAAAATTGCTGCAAGAGTAAATGCGTAAGTTCCAATATAGTGTATTAATATCACGTTTAATCATAAGTGAAATATAATTGGTGAAATGACATTGAATAAATAATTTATTTTATTTAGGCCTAGGTGCAATCCTGCCGGCGAAAAAGTCCTAGGCCTACTAATCCCATTCTGAGGCTGCAGCACCATCATTGACAGAATTTTAATTCATAATCTTTTATTTCAAAGGGTTTACATCATTCACCTGCAATCCGGTGGAAGTCCTTTTTAATGGCTCTTACTGGTTTGTGTCCAGGGAACACTACAAAAACGTAAAAAAAATGTTTCAGAGCGAGTCACATTCTTCTGATGATATTTTTGTATACAGTGGCTTTACTAATATGCTCCGCATCACCAATGTTGTAAAGAAAACTGCCCCCACACCTGTCTCCCCTGCAGCTGATTGCAAACCACGCCCATTTCCACAAAGATAAATAGCCTACAGAACTCAGAAACAAGTTACACTCAGCACCACGCTAATGGCTCAAATGCTTGTTCCGAGGATGAGCCTCAAACAATTCGGAACTGATGTTGAAATAAATTGTCCAATATGCTGAATAGCAAAGCTCTATGCCTGTGGAACTAATTGCCTGTTATCTTCGCAGAAAGCTAAAGTCTGGCTTTGATTGCACACTCTGTTCGATATGTGTGAAATTGTCAAGGCAGTCAACCTGTCTGTCTGAATCTGTCACTCGCAGCGGTCAGTAAAGACGATGGCATGTCAACACATGCTCCGCCAGAGAGAAACAACAAAATTGTTCCTCTTGTGTTCACAACTAACAAATCAAGCAGGACGCTACCTTTATTTTTTTGACAACACACAACTTTTAGGCATTTAAGCCTAATACTGTTTATTACACCAACAGCTAAATAAAACATAGCACCGACGTGTCAAGCTAATGTATCTCTCTACACTCGAGTCAAAACATATTTATCTTAAAACTTTAAAGAACAGCTGCATTTCATCAAACGGGAGCTTGGCCCTAAAAACAGCGATCTCACCACTCCTTTACCACTCACAAATCTAAGAGAAGACAGCATTTCTTTGATGCTAGACAACCCAAACGGCAAACATAATACTGACTGCAAAGTGTGAATATTTGTATCTTTTTTTTCATCTTCCTCTTCTCTTTTTTTCAGCCTGCCCTGCTGTCTGCCTGTGTTGTTTTGAAGCGGTGAATAGATTTAAAAGATGCAGAATGACAAGACAAAGAGCTGGGGAATAGCCCCCGGGCGCTTGTGCTTTAAGTCATGCCATTTCCTTGCATGGCAGGCAGCCCTAAATAAGTTACTTATAAGCATTTATTGATGCACAAGTGTGGCATCTGTTCCTATGCTGCGGTTCTGGATGTAATTAGCTCAGAACCTTGCACACTTCAATCAAGCAACACATTAAGAGATACAACTCCCCCACACCCCCTCCCCTTCAATGTTTCTTACTCATTCCCTCTTTCAATCTCTCTCGCTTGGGTGTTTTACTCATTCACACTGCGCGGAATCCTCCATGCACAGTAATTACTCCACGATAACCTCCATCATCATTATCGTTATCCTCTCCAGCATTCAGCCAGCATAGTGGGGATTGCTTAACTGTAAAGCCAGGGAGGTGCTGCTGTGGTGTGTTGACTCGCTTTGATGACATCATCACCGATAAAGGGACACCAAACAATCAAATAGGCACATGAAATCACTCGCTGGTTCAGGCGTGAGCTATTACGCAGAGCCAGATTTAAAACAACCCCTGAAATTCTTTTAATAGGGTTTGTTTCACTGTGTAGGGATTGCTTTGTTGCCCTGTGTGTGCACACACAGACATACTGTGTGTGTGTTTGTCTCTGTGTGTCCGTGTGCATGTACTTAGGCACGGCGCAAAGAGGAATTAAATTTGATTAATTTCAGACGGATTTTGAAAATATAAACTATTCATTTTGTTGCATACAACACAAGAGAAGGTTTAAACCTAGCCCAGGGGTAGATCCTTTGTGCCGAGTCCTCTTTGATATTACTGAAGGCTTTTTATTGAGCTCTTGACATGATAGATAAACCATACAGTGGATTGAATGGCCTTCCTCGGCAGCACCCAGTAAATGCCATTTGCCATTAACAATGCTGCAGCGGGGTACATCAAGCATTAATATAACCTTTATGACCATGCGGTCTAACTGAGTCCTCTTATGATGGACGTGTTAGCTGAGGCCTCCTCTCAATACCACAAAAAGACAAATTTAATTGCACCAAACAGATGAGATGACAGACATTAGCTTTTTAAAGGCTGTCGTAAAATGGAGACAGGATGAAAAACATAAGAACTGGTACACCGATCTCGTGCATACTCAGCCAATAAAAACTGTATCTCACCGTGGAGATATAAAAAAAATGCATCTTGTTGTTTCTATGTGGTCTGACGAAGCCAGGAACAAGCAACGAGGAGTCTGTGACCTGCTGTGTTGGTTTAATTGACGAGACAGGACTAGTGCCTCTTCCAAGCCAGGGGTGTGGAGAGGGTGGAGAGTGACAGGCGATCAGTCACAAGATGAGTGGGCCCAGTATGGAGACCTGTGGGGTGCCACAGACCCTCGGCCATTCCAACAGGGCCTGGCCATTGATCATCACTGGGGGCCTATCGAGGAAGGGATGTGACTAAAGCAGGCATGCGTGGAACAATGGTCCATAGTTTGGCCGACGTGCTTAAGCAGCTGGGCGTCATTGCCTTTAATAGAAGGGGTAGACTCCCTCTATATGGTCCACAAAGCATTGTCTGTTTCCCCCCACAGACAGAAAAGGTGGTTTTCTGCGAAGGGCTGGATCGACTATCATGTGGTGGCTTTTTACCCCTCAGACAGCAGTCTCCATCAGCTGAATGGACTTTGTGGCTGACATGGTCTATATGTTTGTGTGTGGATGGAAGGGGGAAGCTGCAAAGGAAGAAAGCTGCCCATTGAGTCACATAGCAAGGGGGGGACACACACAGCATATCACAAGGGAGCATCTGGTAGGAGGAATGTGTACATGATGTCAAATGATAGTCCAAAGATAGGCCTCCCTTCATAAAAACCGGCGAGGGTGATAAAGGGCATCCCTGACAAGAAGAGTCAAGATGAAGAGAATCTTGTTTGTGTTGCCTTGTCGGAGAGTTTTCTTAATGGGGTTCGTTGGCAACGCAAACGCAAGATTGGGGAGGTCTTGCCGTCTCGTGACACATGAGTAAGAATGTTTCCATGACCAAGTAAACTGTCTGACTCAAATTGTGCGGTTGGCTCAAGGAACAGACAACACAATAGTGTCTTCCCCTCCCATTCCCTTCAACATTCACACCAAGTATGTCTGTCTGGAAAGATAAAAAAAGTTTTGAAGAGCATGCGTGCAAATCCTCCTTGATCCGTCCCCTGAATGCACACTTACTGTCAGTGTAAGCCAAGGCATGTTCAGGCACATGGGAGCTCCTAAGAATCCTGTAAACACCTGCTATAATGCTCTGCAGTTTGAGTACGGATATCAAATCATCACCTGTCTATGCACAGGTATCAGGGAAGATAAGACCTTATTTCATAAATGTCTTTAAGTGTATTATAAAAAGGTGTGTATTTGATGTGTGTATCTGTTATTATGCAGCAGGATAGCCGTGGTGAAGTTATCCTTAAGGTTCAAGAATCCTGTCCTACTGGTGGAACCAATTAAGTATCATTATATAATTATTATGTTATATAGAGATATGTCTGGTATTGCTACCAGTACTGTCTTGTTGAACCTCTAAAACAGTAGTTCAGTATCCAAGGAATTACGTCCATATTGGATGATTCCGCACCTCATGATTTACATCCAATACCATTGTCAGTTTTAGTTTCATAACCTTAATCATAGTTTGTTTTCTAAAATCACAGTCTTTCCCAAACCATAACCATCCCATAGTTGCCATGTGCAGATATTGTAGAAAGCAAGAATTTACAAAATTCAAAAACATTGGCATTGGAACCTAATTAATCATCTAATATTGATGTTCTTGTCTGGCAATATGGTTGGTGTTTTGGGAGAAAATATATATTTTCTTATTGGCAATTGAGGGTGACGGGTTTGATTAGGTTGCATGGTTGTCAAACTGCCACATGTAAGCTGCATACAGTGCTAAAGATTAATAACATTTTATAAGATATTTCATTGGAGAATTAGAAGTGGCAATGTTCCCAAACCCTGGCAATAAATGGCTGTGGTCCCAGCCACCAACCACAGAGCTTCATATAGACCAAGTGGAAGCAGGCAATAGAGGATCAAGCAGCCATTTATCATGCACTTGTCAGATCTTGACCTCCTTACCATTAGCAGGCAGATGTTGCCCAGCATTCATATGCACTCTGTGTCTGTCAGAATACGTCAGGACCACCAATCAGTTTGTATGTAGACATAACACAACACACACACACACACACACACACACACACACACACACACAACACACACACACACACACGTGTATGTCGGTGGGGACAGAGCCTGGGTAAGGTATAGTGAATAGTGGTTGTGGGCAAGTCACAGGGGAACGCTCCCCTCAGCTCTAAAACCCCTTGTTGAGTGACCGCCCCCCCCCCCCCCCCCCCCTCTCTCTTTCTGTCCCTTGGGGTCTGGCGGACAGAGATCTTCCCAAGGGGGTCCTCCTTTAAGCCACCTGACTATTACCTGTGGACTGAGCTGTCACAGTTAGCTACCTGCACTGGGGAGATACAGCACACACACATTAACACACTTACATACACACACCGTGCTGGTGACACCCCGAGGGAGCGTTGTGGCAGGGGGGAATGAGGCTTCCAGGGGACCCAGCAGCTCTGGGGAGAGACAGCATGCCATCAGTTAGGAGCTGGCCATGTGCTGGCTGTGACATAATCAAGATAGCAGTAGCAAACAAACTATGTCTTAGGGTGATACATGTGAGAATACTTTGCCAGTAATGATAATTTATTATGAGTCACTATCATAGGGATAAGCAAAACAGAAAAAAGTCAGGTTAGCTATTTTTTTTTAACAGAGGATAATAGTTGCACATAGCTGAATAATAATATTTGTTAATTTTAAGTAAGATTAAGTCAGCAAAAAGATTACTACGAATGAAAATATAAAAAATAAATGTAGTGGAAATTGTGAGGATTTCCAGGTTTGTCTGATAACAAAATATGCATAAAAAGTGTATGACATGGAAGGATCACAAAGGAACAGGGCAACAAAAGAACAAGGCTATTTTAATAAAGTTAAAGTCACCTTTTTGGAGAAAAAAACAAAGGCTGGTTATGACTTAATTTACATCACAATTACACTGAAATCAACCATGTAAGAATGGCTATTCGTTTCTGAAGGTTGGATGTGTAACAAGAAGGCGATGCTCATAACAAATCCTTTTTTTTCTAGCAAATGTAGATTAATTATCCACAGGTTGGTCTTGAAACAATCTGCTCACCCTAACCCCCACCCTATCCATCATCGTCACTGCCCTTTCTTCCGTTGTCCTATATTGTGAGTATTGATGAAACAACTAGTTGGCAGCTAATTTAACAATGCTTAGCATTTGTGTGTGCACCCTTGCATTTAGACTATTTTACCTTGTTTAGTTAAACTGCCCTTCATCACCTGTATAGTCTGAAAACAAGGGCTCTGCTAGCATCTCTGCTGCTCTTCACACCCTCAACCCCCATCCTAAAAAAAAATGTGACACAGGGCACGTGAGGGCTTTAGGGTCATTAAAAAGCCCAAGTGAATCATTAGCTTGGTTTGGTGCCAGCCAGGGCTAACTCATTAGCTATGTCAATGATTTGCCCTCCAGACCTCTATTTTAAATACATCAGAAATTCTCCATGCAGCTAGGTTTTTAAATGATAATTGCATTTCATGGCTCGCTATAACCTCGCTAGCCAGTTTTGGCCATAGTTCTGCTGAGCAACACTTGGCCTGGCTGTGGCAAAGTGGCAGTTCAAGTCTTTTGTCCCGACTTGTTACGCTCCCGATGTGCCGGCTTTTGCTATCAAGGGAAGTCAGACGTCCTAGGGCCACTGTAACTTTATTAAGCACAATGCCAACCCTATGTAGCGCCCAAGACAGGGCAGGAGGGAGGTGAGGTGGACAAAGCAGACCATTGTCGGTGAGGTTGGAGGAGTGGTGTGGAGAACCACATGCTCCTTTCCCACACTTATCATTTGGGGCCAGCATCCGAAAATAACAGCTGATGGCTAATAACAGCAAGAGACAGCAGGAAGTAACAGTTTTGATAAAGTGAGCATGCCACTGTTCTGTGTGTTGAATCCTATTATAACTCAATAATAGTCTGTATTATTTACATTTTTCTGAACTGATATCACAAGTCTAACAAATATTGGCCCAAGTAGAAAGAGTAGATGTAGTAGATGTTTTCATGCTTCATGTAGCCTATTATTCGGTGACTCCTCACAAATTAAGGACAGCGAACAAAGTCAATTTTTATGGTTTGATAATGCTTTTTGCATCTCCTGTAAATAATATTCAACACTGTAATATGTTTCTGTACTTTCTGTCAATTTGTTTTTAAGGGGTGAAGGATTCAGAGAAATACAAAGAAAAAGAGGCAAAGGTCAGTGGTTGGTTTTTATTTCCTAGTTTTTAACATTTTAACACCCATTGTTTAGCTCATGTATTGCACTGCATGTGCAACTTTTACAAACTTCTGTAGTAGTATAAAGAGTTATATAAATAGGAACATGTAATAAATCAATAACCCCTCTTTTTAGTCTATATATGTTATTTGCCACATCTGTTTGATCTAAAACCAAAAAGTAGTAATGGAGGGATGAAAGTAAACAGCTGATAATTCAGGTGACACTAAATTGAGGACAGTGTACTCAATACATCCTGTACATGTAGGCATTAGTTGGGTTTCAAATGCATCATGTTAAAGTGGTCTGCTGACATACTTTTTTGCACAGTACATTTGCACAGAAAGTTGTTGTTGCAAAGGAACAGTGTGCTGAAAGGTTGTAACCTGGCGCAAAGCACTGACCAGCGAGGTCTCTAGACAGCGGAGGAGAGAGAGACGCAGAAAACAATCTTCTGCCTGTTTCTGCTTTACCTCTTCTGACATGGCCTGACCCCACCATCGATCTCCTCTCCGCACAATGGGCTTCCTCCTGAAGAGCATACCGTGTGTGTGTGTGTGTGTGTGTGTGTGTGTGTCCTCTTTCCTGGCAACATATTTTGTTCTAACCAACATGCCCAGAACTCTCCAGGACAAGTCTCCAAGGTGTTTTCAGGGCTAATTCTGATGCTCATGAAATGCTGCTACTGCATGGACGTTGTACTATCATACTAATATAGTTTTTTTTTTTTTTACAACAATTTTATAAAACTGTATATGGAAAACGGTGGATACACATGAGGCATGTCTTTATTTTACATATAGTTGCTACATTCGAGTTTTCTCAGTTTTAGTGATTAGTAGTCATCACCTGGGCGGTTTCCTGTTTCTTTTCTGTGATTTTCAGGAACATTTACCCATCACCCATCTACCAGCATGGAGAGCAGGTTTGTGTGTATGCTTGTCAACATCAATGACAAAAAGCAAGTTGAATCATCTTACCACACACACATGCAAATAGTCACGCAGGCTTGTATGCACACAAACACTGCCCACTCATCTAATCTTACACTGCTTGTTAGAAGTAAATACAGTGCAGTGAGTAAACCGGGACCCCTGCCAAAAACGAGAGAGAAAAAAAATCTAAATGAAGAGAGGAAGAAAATGGAATGAAATTGAGAGAGGGCAAGGAGAAAGGGATGGAGAGGGAGCTGTTTGGGCCCAGAAAGTGACTTGAGATAAAAATAAGAAAAAAAAACTAGTCACACGACACAGAACAGATCTGGCCGCTGCTTCTCTTGCCCCAGGGCTCGGCCTGCCCAGCCACCACTACGAGAGAGAGAGAGAGAGAGAAATAGATAGATAGATAGAGAGAGAGAGAGAGAGAGAGAGAGAGAGAGAGAGAGAGAGAGAGAGAGAGAGAGAGAGAGAGGAGGGGGGGAAGAGAGGAGGGGTGAAGAAAATGAGAGAGGGTTTAGGGGATGGATGGACGAGGGACTGGAAAGAGTGAACAAGGGAGAAGATGGTGGTAAAGGGCAAAAACCTGTAAAGCTCACAGAGGGAGGTAGAAAAGGGGAAAATGTACAGGGGTGATTGGAGGGGTAGGGGGGAGAGACAGTGTGTGAGGACTGGGGGACAGAAAGTATGAATGATAGAGAAAATGGAGGGTTGTATAGCATAGAAAAGAGAAGAAGGACTAGTGTACTAGTGAGTGTATGAGAGAAAGAAAAACAGAAAGAAAGAAAAGAGAGGGTGTTGTTTGATGCATGGGCTCTTGCTTACTATTGTGAGACCCCCTGAATATGCCGCAGGCAAAATAAAAAAAAAACATATTTTGTGATTAATTCGAAATAAGTGGACTATTATAAACCGACTGCACAAAAGCCAGTGCATACAGTAATATACTGTAAATACTAAATGAGTACCATAGAGTGCGATGCAAATAACTGGCAAGAGGGTAATAACAAAGTAGGAGTGTATAAAGCTCTTAATGTGTATTCAACTGAATTAATGCATCATATAATAGCTCTTTTCCTTCCTCTATTTTTTAATAATATATGGCGAAGTCCGTGGGTCAACTTCTGGTTTCTGAAAACATATCTGCACAAACTCAAACTGACAAATACTCATCATTGACTGGTAAGTATGTATAAGCTTTTGGTTTTGGCAAGGTTTTGTGATGTCAGCCACAGACTTACAGACTTATGCTGCCACTGAAATACAATGTAGTTGAATGCTATTTTGGATTTGGGTGCTTAAAACATCCAAAACACACATTAAACTCTCTTACATCTCTTTCCAGAAATGTATTTTGTCGTTATATATGATACAACCTCACTGCCAAACATTCTTGGTTACTGCAATACAATTAGTATAAAAACTATAGTTTCAAGAACAACGGCCAATGTAGATCTGAAAGGCCTGCCAAATAAAACAGAAACTATCTTCATGGGGTGGGAAAATATGCTTCTTGGGTATTTGAAGTGAACGTTTAAATAAGAGAAAATCCTATCTAAATAAACCGCCAACATCTCCCACAGTACAGTTTCTGGGGCAGTTGTCTTTGGGAAATTTTGCCCCTGATAATTTTATTGTTAATCTTGTGAATCAGCAGACTGTGTCGTCAGCTCTCAGGACATCATCCCACAACCCGATCAATAGTCCAAACACCTTCATCTCTTAGGAGGATCTCGGTTTAAAGTCCATGGCTAACAAGCAG
This sequence comes from Gymnocephalus cernua, assembly GCA_023631565.1. NCBI lineage: Eukaryota > Metazoa > Chordata > Actinopteri > Perciformes > Percidae > Gymnocephalus > Gymnocephalus cernua. Next base: position 14,932,635 of record CM042446.1, on the reverse strand, counting down.
CTGGAGCAAAACATCTTCAGTCCCGCCTCTGCAACTACGTAAAAAAAACTTTTCATTCTCTCTGTCAATGTGCAACTGACTGACAACAGCGTGTTTCCATCCTGGCACCATATGCCCTGCATGCTGCTTAACAACCTCGTCAGTGGAGTCTGCAAAGGACCATAAAAAATAGGCGACCACGGATAACGCCTGATGGCCATTCTTGGCATCAGGAGGGGGGTCCCCTCCTCCTGAAGCAGGGCTAATTAACCGACAGGCTTATCTAATGATACCCTATCTCTCTCTTTCTGTCTATCTCTCTCTCTGTCAGCCTAGGCCCCCCTTAGACACTTCTCCCTGCACGCTGACATTGTTTTCTATTATTATTCAGGCACTGATGCCTCTGTAAGTAGTAAAACGCCTGTTGACCATTCAGTGGCCAGTGGAGAGGAGAGCTGGGGCTGCAGATAATTAAAAGTTCCCCAGGTCTCTGGCCCTCAGGGGTGAAACGGAGGGGAGGAGCTGGGGGGGGGGGTTGAGGGGCTGAAACAGGGGCCCTCAGTGGTAGTGGTGTACAGGTCGCTCTTTTGGGTAGCTGATATCTGAGATTCAGTCTGATTAGTTTTTAAAACCATTTGTTCCAAACTCATAATTGACAATATATGCTAAATTCTGAAGTGTAGAGTAGTGATACGGTTGTACAGATAAAAACCTGATCTATACCTGCAGAAAATGTAAGGAAAAAAACATCACAGCTACACTGAAACAAAGCATCAGAGAAGATATCCGCACAATAAAATGTAAAAAAAACAAAAAAAAACAAATACAGAGCAAAACATTACAAATCTCATGGATTATCAGTTTTGCACCCTCTGGTTCTTGCAGGCTTTTGGCTAATGTGCGTATCACTTATCTTTTACAGCCTGATATTGTTAATCTGACTGTGCCTCTAGTATGAAAATTAAATATGTTTGTTTTGGACCTTTCATTTTGACAACGAGCTTTGTGTTTCTTTGTATTTCTCCTTGTATGTGTTTTTTGTTTGTACCGACATTTTGTGACATTTCAACATCTCTTATATCAGTTAGTTTCATATTTACATATTTACATCACGATTAATACAATGTTTGTTGCTCTCATTTTGTTATACAAAATACTCAATCCCCACCCCAACACACAACACCATCACACAACACAGTGAAGCAAGGACTGTGGCCACAGAGCCCCTCTTCTCCGATCGATCAGCTGATTAAACCTCATTACTGATTGGCTCTGAGCCGATTGCATCCTATCATCAAGAAATCACCTCTAGCCCCGAGGCTTGTGTATGTGTATGTGTGTGTGTGTGTTTGTGTGAGGATATATGATGGGGGCTGTCACAGCTCACTCGATTACTGGGAGGTGTTGAGGGGGAGGGTTTGACCATTACAACACGCACACGCACACACACACACACACACACACACACACACACACACATAGAAATGCACACACTATCCAGGGTCAAAGAGGTATAAACAGAGAGCTAGAAATCATATTGCAGAAGATTTCTTTTGCAACAATCTCCATTGGCCGGCCACTCTTCTACACTTCCTCCCTCCATTTTCTTCCCGCCCTGATTCCCCTCCTCCTTTTTTAGGAGGCAGATTTAAGCTGGGTCAAGCAGAAACGCTAGCCCAGTTTCCGCTGCTATGGCCGATAAGGCATTGTACCTTGGCCCAGTAAACAATGGGATGCCATCTGTCCATTAGTGAGAGCACAGCGTGAGGAGAGAGCGAGGGAGAAAGAGAGAGAGAGAGGACCCATTAGTGTCCAGTCCAGTGTGAGGGCAACTTGAAACACATGAATGGGAGAGTTCCTCAGCGAGAAATCAAGCAAGTTGCTGTAACATTTGGGCCATGAAGAATGAGAAACCTTTGACATTTTCCCACATAAATATTAGATATTTTTAGCTGTGATTCCACCGTGCGTTAATTTGGATGAAAAACTAGTTCTAGAAATATTATAAAAACTAGATCTTGGAATTAGGGGCACTTTTTATGAGGGTCTCAACATAAAAAATAACTTTGCCACCAATATCTAATCTGCATTAATTTGGTCCTAAGATTTTCCGAAACCCATTCATAAATAAGGATTCCTAACATCACAACTCTGTGGGCCTCTGAGGCTTAGTCAGCCATAGAGGTGAACACAAGTATAGCCTGGGGCGATGCGTGTCTGCCTCCAGCCATGACCCCAGAAGGACCTCTGCAAAATATCCCCCATAAATGTAACTAACATTCACGTGGAACATTAAAGTAAAAAATCTTCCATCGCAATAATAACAGACACATTACATAAAAAGTCTCACAAGTAGCCTAACGAGAGAACCATTCTTTGTATTTTGTGATGGAGACATTGCTTATATGAGGCTCGGATCAAAGGCCTCTTCCTGTAGGAGCCCATACTGTAAACTAAGTGAGTGGGTGCCAGCTGTAAATTAGTACTTATTAGTATTATAAATATTTCATCAATGAAAACAAACAGTTACACAAAAATGTCATTGGCTGCTGTAATAAATCACTTTTGTCCCATAAGCAACACAAATTCATGTATATATACAGGTAAAAATATTTTCAGTGACAGAACTTAAATGTATAGATCCATTTTTTAAAAGAGTTTTCCCCATAATAATGTGAAGACCCCGATCACTGGTCTCCCCCCCCCCCCCCCCCCTTTCTCTGTCTCCCTCTGTCTGTACCCATCGTCTGTCTTCCTCTTCTCTTCTATCCACATTCTGTGTAACTCCCTTTTGCTCTAACACACACCCGGGAAACTACTAGAAGTGGAAGCTTCACAGCTTCTCATCAGAGTGAAGGGGTAACAGGTACAAATGTCTGCTCTTTAGATGACACTGTGCGGTGCAGTCCTGGCACTCTAGGGACACTGTGGAAGTGTTGCGAAGGAACTGATCTGAAAACGCTTGTGTGTTAAGTGTGAGAGTTTGAGAGAGTGTGCGCACTTGAGTGAGTGTGCAAGTACATTCATGCATATTACAGATGTCTTTTTAAGTATGCTAATGTGTGTTTCACACACGTGCATAAACTTGGACATTTGCGCATATGTATAGATGTGTGTGCATGTGCATACATGCTTTGGTGTGCCTTGAACTGACTGTGGGGGGGGCGTACACACGTCTCAGTTCCATCCCTTAGGCGAAAAAGCTCTTCCAGACTGTTTTCACTAAACAATCTATTTCTTGCTTAAGTTGTAACTCTTCCAAAAAAAGTGTTGTTTTGTGCTGCTAAAATGTGACAGGGTGTAGTACATGCTTGAATCACGGCACGCGCTGACAAGGAAGCAGTTGTGAGTAGAACTGTAATAATGTAGAGGAGCGTACGTGCTGTGCTAAAACTCCACAATTGGGTAGCTAAGCTAAGCTAAGTTGGCAGTCAGCTTTCAACGGACTTCATGTGGCCAGAGGTCACATAACTTTGAATCCAAATGAAAGAACAATGCAATTTGATGAGAAAACAAATAAGGAGTTTTTGAAATTGGGCACATTTGTAGTAAAAATTAAATGAAGTGCTGTGTAGAATGGACTTATTTTCATCTGTCAGTGTAAAGCACATGTATGCTAGTTGCTTAAGCAGGATGAGTAGATATGCAGAGAGAAAGAGATAGAAAAGGGGGAGAAATATGTGTTCGGACTGAAAAAGACAGACCGACAGAGAAAGGGTGGAGAGACAGAGAGCCTGAGGGAGGATGGGGAAGGAGGGGGAAGTGGAGGGCTACCTGCTGCGAAACTTCAAAGTCCAAGCTGTCACCTTCATTATTTGACCTTTCACCCCCTACAAACCCCATCATCATATTATTGTCCCAGTGTGTTGTATGTCTGTACCACTCTCTGGTAAAGGGAGAACATTTTTAATTCTACCAAAGAAGAAAACTAGACTTAGGAGAGGACAGGAAGAGGACAGCATTTGGGATCTGACGGTGTGCCTCATCCTTCTATAGATTTACATTCCTTTATCTCTTTCACTTTCTCTCTCTCTCTCTCTCTGTCTGGGCTTTTCTTTTGCTCTATTTTCTCTCTCTCTCAATCTCCTTCTATCCATCTTCTCGTGACGGTGGTAAAGAGAAGATGCCTTAAAATGATTAGAGTTAAATAAACGGAGGCCTCAGGGCCTGGAGATAGAGCTGATGTGAAATCAGATGCTATCAGTCAGGTGAAGCCTGGCTCACCTGGCTCCACAACAACATGAATAACTGCCATGCCCGATGCTAAATTATCAGGATTTACATACTTTTTTTTAATCATAACATGAAACCGAGAAAGTGTGAGAAAAATGAGAGGAGGCAGCTCGGAGTTCAGCTCCTCCCACAGAGACAAAAAGAAGAACATCCAGTGTAGAGATATGTGAGTGTCTTTGCTTAGATTCTAACCTCCCACCACCACACACTTACCCTGTCATATTCAGAAAATACACCATCACCGCTGATCTGATCAAGTTTTCGTCCGGCTTATCAGTGCAAACAATATGCGGACAGATTACCATAATTGAAAACGATCAATCTCCTGCAAAGCTTTATTTTTTTCAAGCTCAGCTTGCCGTAGAGATATTCCAAGATTGCTGATAAATGGATCAACAGAGGCCACGCAGGCTGACAGGCCGCAGAGCCATTTATACGTCTAGGTACATTACTGTAAGATAAAGCAAAGGCAACTGAAGCGTTCCCATGTCAACTGCAAAGCAAGTGAATTTGTACAACGCAGACTGGAAAATAGCAACACATTCTTACATGAACTGTACAAAATAAGCACATACTGAACCTTTCAGAGTGGTTTACAGTAAAACAGATACTTGTCTACACACACATATACACTTTAAAATACTTTAAAATATGTCACAAAACCACAGGAGTTATGTTTATGCTTCTGTTTAATCTCAGTTTTTGTAAGAAGGTAATCGCTAATGATGTCAGACGTCATGCCTGAGTTGTCATCCATCTACTGTGTGTGTGTGTGTGTGTCTCTGCATGCGTTGTGTGTATGTCTAAGGTCATGCCTGGATGGCTATCTATCTTTTTGTGTTACAGCACCTTAGGGGAGATACTGAAATCTGATAAGGCAAGCAGGAGTGTAAATACCTGGCTACTTTAACATCACTGCAAAGGGGCCACACCTTGTTGGTGGTTGTGTGTGTGTGTGTGTGTGTGTGTGTGTGTGTGTGTGTGTGTGTGTGTGTGTGTGTGTGTGTGTGTGTGTGTGTGTGTGTGTGTGTGTGTGTGTGTGTGTCTGTCTGTCTGTCTGTTTGTCTGTGTGTGCGTGTAATCTGTAACATTCTGTTCTTGTGGCAGTAGCACTTTGCACCAAAATTGGTACATAAATATTTTGTCTGTGAGAAATCATGCGTGAGACTTGACTTGATCCTGTAACTGTCGTCTGTTGTTATTTGGGTGATACTCATCAGTAGGTCACTGATTAATATCACCCAAAGAACAAAATACACCAGCACACCTGCCACAAGCAGTGTGTGTCCCTCTGCTATGATATCAATACTGCTTCTTATTACATTGCGACTATACTCTCGGTATAACCAACTGACAGTCACATCTATTGTCATCACTGTTTAAAGGTCCCATATTGTTAAAAGTGAGATACCCTGACTTTTTTATTATAAAGCAGGTTGAGGTGCTTTGTAAAAACTGTGAATGTATTAAAATGCTTAATCCACTGAGAAATACACACAGTCTGTATTCAGAGACTGTGCCTTTAAACGCGCCGTCATGACTTCTGTATGGTTGTGATATCACAACTATACTATATATAGGTAGAAAGTGTTGCTACAGTGTAGTTCCAGTCATTCCCCGGCTGCAATGACAATGAAGAGACACCAAGAGATGTGGAAGAGCCGGAAACACTGACCAATCAGAGCAGACTGAGCATTTTTTGGGAGGGGGGCTTAAAGAGACAGGTGCTAAAACGAAGCGTTTAAGACAGAGGGTGAATACAGGTATATTCAGACAGACAGTTTGACAAAAATGATATGTTTTCTGAACATTAAAGCATGTGAAGATGTTATGCAGAAACCCAAAATACAAGTATGAACCTGACAATGAGCATAATATGGGACCTTTAAATGCTATTTGAAATGAACTATTCTCCATTCTCACTTTTCAAAACACAAATAGAGCAAAAACCTTTCGGCATCCATATTGTATGACATAGGACATGGACAGTATATGTTAAAAGTATGTATGGAGTTTTTTGTATTTTATTTTATACACTTTTAATACATATTTGCTAACACTTTGCATCTTCAATTTCTGGGTAACCGGGTGCTGTAAAACATCTGCCCTGCTAAAGTGACAGAATTTCAACCATCTTACATCATATACTGTATTCTAATATGTTTGTGTATGTCTCTGTGCACATTTATTTTGGAAACAGAAACACAAAAAACTGTTTTGTTCATGACAAAGCTTCGTGCCACCTTGTGGGCCTCTTTGTGCTTCACCAAGGAGTGCAGCAGAGCCCGATGGCTTAGAAAAACAAACATGCGGCAGAAGCATGAAACCGCACTATAGCGGGTTGTTGTATCTAGATGGCAGTGAATGAGAAATGCTCATTATACTTTTTCAACAACTCTCTGCCTTTGTAAAGACACTTCACGCCAAACTGCTCCAGCAGATCTGTAGTAGTAGTGGATAGGGCATGACTGGTTATAGTGGGCCGCTCTCCGGTGGGAGTTTGGAGTGCAATCTTTCCACAGGCTATGGCTATGAATGAAAAAAAATTATCTTAGTCTGATTAACAGCTTATATGAACACATTTTATTTATTGCTGACAATACAAAGTAGACTGGTATTTCATTCTCTTTTATAGATGTTTGCATTGAAAATGCAGGTAGTTTGTGCAGACCTGCAAGAGCACACCTGTGTCTGTACGTGCACATGCCGTGACACACACACACACACACACACACACACACACACACACACACACACACACACACACACACACACACACAATTAAGGGTGTAGGTCTTAGTGTGTGTATGGAGGTGTGTGTGATTGCGTGTCCAGGAAGTAAAATCCAGTGCCTATTGTTTATCCCCTCCTAAGTGTCTAAATCCAGGGGAGCAGGCTCGGGCAGGCTCTTAAGACAGAGACCTTTCACATTCAATCATCATTGGCCGCTTTGATGTGTGACCCCTGCTCCTCACGCTGGAAGAGGAGAAATTAACCGCTATGTGAGTTCAGAGAGTCTTACCGTGTGTCACATTGAAGTGCACATGCACTCAATTACAATACACTCACGTATATACAAACGCATGCTTACACTGTCCCATGGATGCATATGTAAGCAATCACACATGTACAACCCTAAATCAGAAAAAGTTGTGACAGTATGAAAAACACAAATAAAAAAAGAAAGTAGTGATTTCTAAATGTACTTTGACTTGTATTTCATTGCAGACAATGTGAACACAAAATATTTCATGTTTTGTCTGGTCAACTTAATTTCATTTGTAAATATACATCCTTTCCTGTCATTCAGACCTGCAACACATTCCAAAAAAGGTTGGGACAGGAGCAATTTAGGGCTAGTAATCAGGTAAATTGGTTAAATAATGATGTGATTTGGTGATGTCAACAGGTGATTGTAATTATGATTTGGTACAAAAGCAGCATCCAAAAAAGGTCTAGTCCTTTAGGAGCAAAGATGGGCCGAGGATCGTCAGTTTGCCACCAAATACGTGAGAAAATTATTGAAATGTTTAAAAACAATGTTCCTCAAAGAAAGAGGAAGACATTTGCTTATTTCACCTTCAGCAGTGCATAACATAATTAAAAGATTCAAGGAATGAGGAGGAATTTCAGTGCGTAAAGGACAAGACGCAAGCCTAAGCTGAACAACCGTGATCTCCGATTCCTCAGGCGGCACTGCATCAATAATCATCATTCATCTATAAGCGATATCACCACATGGGCTCAGGACTACTTTGGCAAACCTTTGTCAACCTTTGTCAAGTACCTAGTTCTATTCTACCAACAGACCTTTTCAAAAATGTTTCAAATTGTATGTCTTCTGATCTTTTACAGATTGTAAACACGTCTCTACTCTCAGGTATCTTCCCAAAGGCCCTGAAAACTGCAGTCATCAAGCCACTTTAAAAAAGAACAATCTAGACACGGCATTACTGAGCAACTATAGGCTGATATCTAACCTTCCATTCTTAAGTAAAATCATTGAAAAAGTGGTTTTTCAACAACTCAACCTTTTCTTGTCACTAAACAATGGTTTTGATGCCTTCCAGTCGGGTTTTCGACCACACCACAGCACTGAGACAGCTCTTGTTAAAGTATTTAATGATATCCACTTAAACACAGATAGTGGCAAAACTGCAGTCTTAGTATTACTTGATCTCAGTGCTGCATTTGACACGGTCGACCATGACATATTACTACACCGATTAGAAAACTGGGTTGGCCTTTCTGGCTCAGTCCTAAACTGGTTTAAATCCTATTTAAAGAATAGGGACTACATTGTATTTATAGGTAATTATACATCTGAGCATACAAATATGACGTGCGGAGTTCCCCAAGGCTCCGTTCTGGGGCCTCTTCTGTTTAACATCTACATGCTTCCACTGGCTCAGATTATGGAAAACAACAAAATATGTTACCACAGTTATGCGGACGACACACAAATTTACATAACCTTATCGCCAGGAGACTATAGTCCTATACAAACACTGACTAAGTGCATTGAACGAATTAACGACTGGATGTGCCAGAACTTTCTTAAATTAAATGAAGAAAAAACTGAGGTGGTTGTTTTTGGAGCAAAAGAGGAACGATTACAAGTCAGCGCTCAGCTTCAAACGACAATGTTAAAAACAAAGCCAGAAATCTTGGTGTAATTATGGACTCAGACCTGAATTTCAACAGCTACATTAAGACAATTACAAAGTCATCCTATTACCACCTTAAGAATATATCAAGGGTAAAGGGACTTATGTCTCAGCAGGACTTGGAAAAACTTGTCCATGATTTTATCTTCAGTAGACTGGACTACTGTAATGGTGTCTTTACAGGTCTCCCTAAAAAATCAATCAGACAGCTGCAGCTAATTCAGAACGCTGCTGCTCGAGTCCTCACTAAGACCAAGAAAGTGGATCACATCACTCCAGTGCTGAAGTCTTTACACTGGCTTCCTGTGCCTCAGGGAGTTGATTTCAAAATACTTTTGCTAGTTTATAAATCATTAAACGGTTTAGGTCCAAAATACATTTCTGACCTGCTAGTAAACTACGAACCACCCAGACCTCTCAGGTCGTCTGGGACAGGTCTGCTTTCTGTCCCCAGAGTCAGAACTAAACAGGGAGAAGCAGCATTTAGTTTCTATGCTCCACATATTTGGAACCAACTTCCAGAAAATTGCAGGTCCGCTGCAACTCTCGGTTCTTTTAAATCAAGGCTGAAGATCTTTCTTTTTGATGTTGCCTTTCGTTAAATAACTATCCATTTCTTATACTTTCATTGCTTATTTTATCTGCTTTTATATAACTGTTTTTAACTGCTCTTTAATGTTTAATTTATTATACTGCACTGTAACTTTTATTATTGTATTTTAATTGTCTTCATGTAAAGCACTTTGAATTGCCCTGTTGCTGAAAAGTGCTATACAAATAAAGATGCCTTGCCTTACCACAATACGTAGTTACAGCCACAAATGCCAGTTCAAACTGTACTGTGCCAAAAGGAAGCCCTATGTTAACAGTGTCCAGAAGCGCCGTTGACTTCTCTGGGCTCAGAGGCATCTGGGATGGACCATCACACAGTGGAAACGTGTACTGTGGTCAGATGAATCAGTATTTCAGATATTTTTTGGGAGAAATGGACGTCGTGAGCTCCGGACCAAAGAAGAAAAGGATCATCCAGACTGTTACCAGCAACAAGTCCAAAAGCCAGGGTCCGTCATGGTATGGGGTTGTGTCAGTGCCCTTGGCAAAGGTAACTTGCACTTCTGTGATGGCACCATTAATGCTGAAAAGTACATAGAGATTTTGGAGCACAATATGCTGCCTTCAAGAAGACATGTTTTCCAGGGACGTCCATGCATATTTCAACAAGATAATGCAAAACCACATTCTGCACACATTACAAAGTCCTGGCTGCGGAGGAAGAGGATACGGGTACTTGACTGGCCTGCCTGCAGTCCCGATCTGTCTCCAATAGAGAATGTGTGGCGCATTTTGAAGCGCAAAATGCAACAACAAAGACCCCGTACTGTTGCCCACCTTAAGACTTGTTTGCAGCAAGAATGGGACAAAATTACACCTGAAACACTTCATCACTTGGTGTCTTCAGTCCCTAAACGTCTTTTAAGTGTTGTGAAAAGGAATGGCAACATTACAAAGTGGTAAATGCTTTACTGTTCCAACTTCTTTTGAAATGTGTTGCAAGAGCCAAAATAGGAATTTTGTGTTTTTGAAAAAATAAACAATAAAAATCATGAGGAACACATTAAATTATGTGCTGTTGTATTGTCTGCAATTAAATACAAGTCAAAGTACATTTAGAAATCACTACTTTCTTTTTTTATTTGTGTTTTCCATCCTGTCCCAACTTTTTCTGATTTGGGGTTGTATATATATATGTATATATATATATATATATATATATGTATATATATATATATATATATATATATATATATATATATATATATATATATATATACACACACACACACACACACACACACACACACACACACACACACACACACACACACACATGCTCTGCCTGGTATTCTCTTGACGGATAAATCCTGTTTTTATATTTGCAGTCAGACGGTTTATCTGCCTGAGAATCATCTGGCTTGTTAATTGTTTGAAATCACAAACATTAGCCAACCAGACATGTTGTGTAACTTCGATTCAAATCACCGTCAAACTATTTAAATGAAAAACGCTTGGTTCTAACAAACAAAGATGATGAGCAAAGACCTTAGCTGAAATGTGCTGCTGTTGCACCTTTGACTCTTTGTCAGTTAGAATCAACTCTACCTGCATGTCTTAATGGCTCTCTCTACAATCCAATTCTCTGACCCCTCTCAGGTCAAACAGTCAGATGACTGCTGCATGAGGAAAAAAACAGGAATTATCCTCTAAACCCCCTGCAAGACTCTTTCAAAGCTGCAGTCATCAGTTTCTATCCAACATCTAAAGACTTCTATTCTTCTCTAAGACGTGTAGATGCAGTTTGGGTTTGGAGATATTAAGTTAGTGCTGAAGAGGAGGATCTGCGTTCCTTTCTTTACCTGGCTAAGGTAGATGGGACCAGAGTATTACTGCAGCACTTGAGCGTGCGATGATGCTGATCCACTCAGAATGTGAACCCGTGACCCCGACCTGCACCGCTCACGCCCAAAAGCAGCATCCTCTCTTTCGAGCCTCTCCCATGACACATTCACGCACTAAAGCCCCGCTATAATCTACCTTGGCGCTGCCTTAGACAACAGGGATGTCTAAGAGCGTTTTGTGCCGAGCCGCCCTCCATCTCCAGTCATCAACTTTTTTTTGTGTGTGTGCCTTTGACAGCTTTCTATAGCTAATCACCCACCCACCCCCCACCTCACTAGTTCTGGACAGGATCATGTAGCGTGCCAAGTGTGCCTCTCCTTGCCGTTGTGAGCTGTGTCTTTATATCAGCATTACTGAGGATTTAGAAAAGAACTGTGATGATGCCAGCGCACTTGATCTGTTACGGAAACACATGTGGATAGTCCATGTGGCAAAGAGACACTGCTGACTTTTGTTTACATCTCTGCAGATGCCGTGAGAACAATGAGGATCTATTAAAACCACATTGTCGATACATGCGAATGTCTGGCATGAATCGGGGAGGATATTTTCAATACTTACTTTGTGTTTGCTTTTTGCCCTGCATCTTTTCTTTCTTTTTTTTTTAATGATTCCCATGTCTGGCCCCACATAAAGCACTGGAACTACTTTTCTGTTGAAAACCTTAACTGCACAGTACTATTTAAGGGCATTTAGTGGTTTGTGGCAACTGACTCTAAATTGCAAAAACATTTGCACGGCAATACTCCCTCGCCTCGGAAAGTAGTTTCTAGATCAGGGTTTTATTGTGTTTGTTGATGACTGCCGTCTTTTTATGTGTTTTGCTCCATTGCTTCACTCCCTGCCCATTTTGGAGGAAAAAAACAAAGGAGTGTGGAGGGGGGGGGGGGGGGGGGGGGGAGCATTCCACTTGTTAATTCGCTGATCTCACCAACAATCGATTGAGATGTGTTTGTCACTGTTACGGCAGATTGAATGGCCCAAAAAAGAACATAGAGGCAGTAAAAGCAAGGAGAGTTTAATCTGAAGTTGTGAATGACAATATTGATTTGCCTTTTCTTTTTTGACAGGGCAGGATAGCGACTCAGAATCAAAGGTAATGGGGATTACAACTGTCACAACATGCACTTTTTTTTTGTCTCTCCTCTGCCTTTTTTATTCTTTTCCATGTCGTCGTCTGTATCTCCTTTTTGTCCCGTCTACGCTGTCATATTTTTCGATAGCACATTTATCCTTGTCAATAGGAGAGAGTTTATATGAAGGACAAGATTTAGGAATTGTTCAATATCCTGTGTCATACGTGGAGTTTGTATGTGCAAAGACAAGTCATCTTTCCATAAAAATAGCAGTTAAAACAACATGTCATAAATAATAGTGTAATAATTGTGGTATAAAATAGCATCCACTTCTACTGTACATCTCCTGGCTTGTTTTACTGTAGATCTAATGCAAATGTTTCACGATAAACATTAAACATTACCCAAGTCTACGTTAACAGACGTTAACTTTAATTCTAATGCACACAAGTGTGGCAGCAGAGCACAGCTCAGTGCAGCCTGCACCAGAAGGAAGCTCATCTCTGTGAAAGAGAGTGGAGGTATTTGCCTTTAGAGGGCCTTGTGGACACATTAAGGCCTATTTACATGTCCATAACGCCAACAGAGAACCCCATCTCTGCACTTAGGCTCAGTGGAGCCGTAGTTTTAAATATTTCAGGGAAGCAGAGCATTGAACGCTGCGTTGCACTCTTTTACAGAACAAGTAATGAGTCCCCACGATAGCTTGTTTTGGATGATTTAAAACACTATATTAACTGTCAGCATGAGGTTTCTTTCTCATTTTTCTCTTGAAAGGAGTTATTGCCCGTATATTATTACTCTGACAAACGTCCCCAAGACGTTTTGAAAATTTGCAAAAGTTTAACAAGAATACTAACTAAGAAGACTAACCTGTGATGTGCTTAATTGACCTCAGCGTGGAATCTCTATCTCTTGTTTACACAATTATGCAAAATGATGGCCTTTCTTGACCTTTTCTTCACCGGGCCCCTCCCCTGTCGCTTTTTAGAAAAATGTTACCTTTTTCTTCCCCTTTTGTCCCGACCACCACAATTAAGGGCCACGGCTCTGAATAACAAAACAGGGGCCCCTCCTCGCAAGGTAGCCTTAGGTTGTGTTTACACTCCAGGACATCAAAGACATTGCTGAACTTTTCCAAGCCCCTCCTGCTCAGGTAGTAATCCCAAAGTATAATCTCTTTAAAAACTGTAAAACCCATTAGAGTGACACCGTCTAAATCCTCACAGAAAAGAGGGAGAGAGAGAGAGAGAGAGAGCAGGAAAGTCAACTTTGTGGGCCTCTAAATTGTGACAGATGCTTATCAAGTGGATTTAGAAACATGGCGAGGAAGACGAGAGATTGCATGTTTACTCTCAAAATTTCCTGGGACATGTTCGCAGTAATTGGCTCGATGGATGGTTGTTTCCTGAGCAAACATGCTAAAGGTGCTTTAAACAACATAATGTGTGTTTAAAGAAGATATGTAATGGTGTTAATTTGGCCTAACTGACTCTAAAACAACAGCCAAGACAGTAAAACAAACAAACCTCCTTCGCTGCCCTGCCTTTAGGGGGATTCAAAGCATAATTCAAACTCAAATAAATATTGTAAAACGTTTGCCACCATCCTATGCATTTGGGATAGAAGTAACTGCTGGTGCTACTTTAATATGCTTGTATTAGTTAAGTGTTTATCTTTGCTGTCTCACAACAGTTATTACAATAGTTTGCTAAATTACTAATTCTTACTTACCAATAATTCCTGCTTAACATTTCCTGAGTAAATATGAAGAAATATTGCACTTTTACACTGGGGTCACAGGCAGATTGTGGGCCAAAGAGGTCAGCAGTTTGCACATGGTGGCATGGAGGTGGCACTCCTCCACTCTCCCTGCAACCCCTCTTTTTTTTTTCTCCTTCACTCACTTCTTTTGACTTTTTCTCCCCTTCTCCGCTTTTCTTTCCCTTTTCTTCCACTCCTTCCCACTCGCACATGCACTGAACCTCACCTTTCCTTCACATTCCCTCTCGAATTACACCACACACACACACAAATATACAGTACACACACTCACAGACACACAGACACTGTCCAATCATCCACTCCACATGCAGCGAGCAACTTTCTAAAAGCCATAAATCCCGGGGTGAAGAAATATTCCATTTCTACGGCCCCTTGCTGTGTATAGTCCCCTGGCCCCGGCTCTGCCATGCCATATCACAATCAATTCCATAAGCTAAACTGGGGTGGAAGGTGCTGTATGAAGGTCAGACAACCCACTTTGACTGCCATCTGAGCGTGAAGCACTTACCCTCCACACCATGTCCAAGCTAGCTGCCAAGCAAAACCTGACAGTAATACACCACCTCCCAGCACTGGAACTCCCTCTTACGGTTCACCCAACACAGGTCTTTGAATTCCAGATCCTGAAAGCAGATACTCTGTGCATTTATGTATTGATTTTCATTTTGTGTATCATTAAATCTGACCTTTTTGATGCCAAACAGTTACAGAACCCAGCAGAATTGTATTCTCATCAGGGTGGAAGCGCTTTCCACCTTAACAGTCTAATGAAATGATTTTAGGTGGGTTAGCAGCTGCTTTAGGCAAGGGTGACCCACCCCATTTATTCAATCGTAAGGGAAACTCTGGGATATGTTATTGCCTTTAGATGAGGAATTCATTTACAAAAACACATCGTTGAATAATGAATGACTGGATAAAATGAGGAAATTACATTTTATTGCGGGTTTTGAAACTTTCAAAAGGGAAACCTCAACAGGTCTGATTGTAATATTTTGGAAAAAGGTCACTATTGGTGTATGCTTTTTTTTCCTTTATGTTCATCATCTGTCTTTATCATCCCTCCTTATTTTGCTGACTTACCGCTGTATATCTTACCACTGTATATTTATCTTTCTCCTGTTTTGCCCTTTCCCTGTTGACCCTCAACCTCTCTCTCCACTTACCCACCTGTCTGCCTCTCTTTCCCGCTGTGCCCCAGCCTAGTTACCCTGCAAAGCACAACTGTATGTGATGGAGAGAAGCACTGTTTACCTCCATGTTCTTGATTAAACCCGGGCACAGAGAAAGAGACGGTGAGTATTTTATTTAATGAGCGTGACGAACGCGAAGGTGTTCTCGTAAATCATCACATGGTTTACAAACTCAATAAGTAAGGGCTTCCTGCCTCAGCCAGCTAGGCCAGCGCGCACCTAAATTATTAACGAAGCTGGGGGCCCCCAGAGGCACAACTTTGATGATGTTATAAACAGGGGAGAGGACAAGGTGCCTTCTCAGCAAAAGATTATAGGACCTCCCACCTCCCCTCGAATCCCCAACCCCCACGCACTCACTCCTAATTACCTACCTCCAATGGTGAGAGGGAGTGATAGAGATGGAGGGGGGGGGGGGCAATTCCTTTCCTCATTATTGCTCTGTAAACTAATTGAGACTGTACAGTACGCTGGCGCTTGTGCATGCAAGTGGGCAACACAAGTCAAACTTTCTGCACTCATAATAAGGAATAACAAATGCATCGGCATCATTTTTATTTATTTCCACAGATCTGTATTTGTAAATCATGAATATGCTAAGTGCGTTCATGCAAATTCCAATCTGTTTGGGCACCCAAGATGATCGCACCAAGTTCCTCTGCCAGAACACACACACACACACACACACACACACACACACACACACACACACACACACACACACACACACACACACACACACACACACACACACACACACACAGACACACACACACTCATTGGATAAATTTGTCTCTGGGCAATACTTTTTTAAATCCAAATTCATCAAGCTTTGATAATAGCTGATGCAGCGTTTCAATGGGTTCGGTGGGGGGGGAAATGTTGGGAGAGGATATGGAGGGGAGAACTGTAGGTGTAGATAGGGAGCAGAAAATACGCTGACCAAGTTCAGGTAATGAAAGAATGTGAGAGAAGCTGGCAGATTTGACCGTAGATGAGAGACAGTGGTAGAAATGGAGGGAAAGAGCATGAGAGAAAAATAGAGGTAAGCGATAAAAGAAACAGAGAGAGAAATTAAAAAAAATGTAATTGTAATAATTAAACTCAATTTTCACATGTCAAAACACTTCGTCACCTCGATATCTGAATTGCGCTTATTTTTTGTTCTGTTACAAAAATCACATCCAACACACACAAGGACAAAAACGTGTGTGAATGATGAAATAATCAGCATTCATTCATTTCTTGTATTATCCTCCCGAATAAGGCTACCATCTTTGTAGGCCTAGCTGTACCACACTGTTAGTAAACTAAAAAAAAACAGCAGCAACGTCTCTGGTGAGAACGAGACAAAGAAGTATGATTTCCCCAGTGCCAAATGCTCCAAATTAAAAACTAAAAAGAGGTCCCCAGTGTCTTTGTTCTAAATCTGATAGCAAGTCAGATGAATTTGTCATTAAGCAGATAATAACTGTAGCGATTGCAACACGAGTGTTGGCCGTAATAAAGTCCCACATAACGCTCGTATTTGTGTAAAGATCTATTTTTGAGCCATTGGTTTTTAAGTCAAGAGTGACGGTGAAGATAGTGAGGAGAAAGAGTGAATTCAATGCCGCAGATTGTCAAATATGAAAATAACATCATTACAACTTCTTGGTAGAGATAGTTTAGATACAACTAAACCACATGTACATTACATGGCCCTAGGCTCAAGTTGCACCAAAAAGCCATTAGTCTATCACCCCAACTCCACCTTGCTTCTACATGTATATGATCTCAAATGTAGTAAAGTGAGGAAATCAAGGTCTGTATTCAGCCTGTTGCGGATCGCACAGGAAATCTCCTTTCAGAACAAATTTTGTTGTTGGGAAATACCCAACTAAAATAGATAGATGATTCAAAGTAAATTACTGCACTTGATAACATAATAGCCTGAAACTGAACATTGTTGATTCATGAATGTAAAAGGATCCGAGGCTGGAATTTACCTGGAAGGCAGCAAAGCATCAATCACACTGAAACAGGATCAGATTTCATTGTTTTGCTCAAAATTGTGCTGAAGTGCTAAATATAAAAACAATTATTGAATCTGGCGCACCCCAGAAAAAAAAAGGTTTGTTTACAGTAGAAATAAACTGCAAATAAATCAACAGATGTGTGTTGATAATGTTGATGACTCATATTTTCACCCTCTATCCTCCTGCATTCCTTTAACTGCACCGCTATGTGTCTCTTTCAATGTCGTCTTTCTCATGAGTGTAAACTGGTTAGTGCTGGGATGGCAACACGTGAAAACAGAAACGCAACATGAGGGCACCCAAATGAAGTGAACAAATGTCACATGGTTGTGTTTGTCGTATGGAGACTACGTCTCCACCGTTACATATTCCATATGTACGGGGGATGATCCCCCTGAGGTCAGGTATGTGGATACTTCTTTAAGACACACCTGTGCTGGTGTGGAATCACTGACAGTTTGATCGGAACCGCCTCCGAGCGGCCTACAGCTGGAGAGCTAGTCTCTTCACTCAGAGAACCAAGGTTACAACGTAACCCAGCGTTCCACTGTTAAAAAAAATAAAAAAAAACGTTCCACAGGATGATTCTTCAATCATTTTTTTAAATAAAACAGGTTACTTCTGCACAACGTAAAAAGTACTAAAAAATAAAACTCCCCTCCAGCCGTGTTTAATTTTTTTGTTGTCCTCCTTCTCCTCTGCACCTGTTTCATATCCATCTTTAACAAGCACATCACACCATCCTGGCCAATCCTGAGCTGTGGCGGGGGTGTGGTCCAGGCACTCACAGCTGCTTCTCATAACCTTGATTCCCAGTCCAACTAACAATTTTAAAAAAACACAGCACATCCACAAAACCGTGCAAATAATAACTGTTAAAACATGCAACACATCTACCAATAAAACCAAATGCAAAATACACACACTACTAAAACCCAAACTGGACAATTGACCAAAACGTGCAAAGTTGGGGTCAAAATGAAAAGCTAAAGCCACATAAGTCACATTCTGACACAAACATGAGATGCCGTGTGTCGAAATGACACTGACACACGTGTTGGAAACAGAACTGGTTGATTCTGACTCTTTCACATGTGACATTTCAGGCCCAGAAACCGGGAGCGAGTAAAGACTCTTCGTTCAAACACCGCTCCCATTTTCTCCTCTGCATCCTCCATCTGTGGGAGTCTGGGGCGACCAGTCGTCGCCCGACACAGAGCCATCAGTGAGGGGGATTCAACCGCGCACCAAGACATGGAAAAACGCACAGAGCGTGCTTTCATACGTTTCCCATCACAGTCAAGCAGAAAATTGAGAAAATCGTGTCAAAGATGAGGGTGCTTCCCAACCTCTGGTCTTGCACTGTGGCCGTGTAAAGGAGGAAGCGCTGAGGAGTCATGGTCATACACACGGCCTGATCGCTGCATCGCTCTGGAACGCCAAAAAAACACAGACGCCCCAAGGGGGTTTGATGGCATACGCGAGTCTCTGTCTTTCTGTTCTCCCCTCTCCTTTCTTCTTGCATAATGGCACCAGATCAGATGACTGTCGGTGAAGTAAACATCTCACTCGCTTTTGTACTTTGCGTGTTGCTCCTTTTCCATGCTTTCACAATTATCTGATTTTCTCTAGCCAAACCGTAATAACTCGCCTCCTGTGGTTATGTGCTTTAATCCCTGATTGAACAATTGCGCTTTCTGTGTGTATATATGTGCGTATGAATTGGTAGTTTGACTTTTGGTGAGTGCAAGTGTCCGCTTGGCTTTTACGGAGAGGCTTCAGTCCTACCTCACGTAATAGAATGTTCTACATTCAGCACTAGCAGTCATAATGATAATTTGGAAATGACAGATAATGAGATAATTTGAGAAAGGCTGAGGGATTGAAGCAAAGGGGGTTAAACGCTCAAACGCACAGATGTCCTACATTAACACTTTCTGTTTTCTGGGGTGCACATTACAGAAGTTATGATTGACCCTGAGACGTGTATCCTCAACTCAAGACGCACACTCCCACTACAATAAGTCATCTGTTGAATCCCAAAATTAGGCTGATGACACAGATGCCAAAGAATGCACTCTGAGAGGGAAGTGATGTCACCGCTGCCTACTAAAACTGTATCTGTTCAAATCAAATTAGATCGACGGCGCCCTGGCACATTAAATTACCCGAAATACCACCAAAGACGCTGCCACTATTTGACATCTGCAAAAATAAATGGGAGTGCTAACAAAGTGTCTTATACTGGGAGCCAGTCGGGCAGTCGGGACTTCCTGTCTGAACGAAGCGGCAGACGGTTTCCTTCATCATTGTCTGGGTTTGGACAACTGTACATGCCATGCCTATGATGATATTGCTTGAAAAAAAACAGAGTGAGGGAAATTGTCGGGATGTTTTCTTCTCTGTTGATGAAAGGAACAGTGCCGTTCACTTTACATTAGGGGAACGGAAAACAAATTTCATAACGACAAGATGCCTTTTTCTCATCTATTCTATACAAATTACAGGTTTTTGGTTGTAGGTTGTAAAACCTCACAACTCAAGTACAAACTCAAAGCAGATCATCAAAATGTTTTTTTTTTCCAAACATGTAGTCAGATGTTCTATTGACTAAGTACAACACACAGAATTTCACAGTAACTGAAACACTGACAATGTCCTTTAACATGGAGCAGGATGGACAGCAAGGATTAGGAAGAGCTTGTGGACAAGGGATCGGTCAGAGAGGCCAGAGAGGTTACTGTAAATACTGTAAAAACAAATGATTGTTGAGGATGTCTTCATTGATCACAACTTGATAACACATAGGATAGATATTATGGAAGTGACAGACTCTGTAAGTCTTGGGTTATGTAAGTGAAAACTGTAATCTGTTTATTACACTACTGTAGCATATTACCCTAAAACATGTATCTTGCATTGTTTGTTACTGGATTCACTGGTAGATAAAACGGCTAAACTGAAAAGACATCACTATGTTGTGTCTTGGTGATTAAACCATATGTTCCCATGACATTTCACAAACAAATATATATTTTGAATCTATGGTTGTGTTGTGAGAGATGTTTACAATCCAAATGAATGCACAATGGCACATTTTTAATGAAAGACTGGCTGTGTTGCAAGTGTGAGGAGTTTGGAGTTTTGTACTAAGAGTTGTTAAATTGTACCACATAGTTGCGATAAAAGTACAAAAGCGATAAAAACATTTTTTTTATTCAAAGCCAATGCATGGCAATAGCTGGAACATTGACATTGATTGAATAGACAAACATATATTCTTGTTCTACTTAAATCCACAAAAAGCCAATGACATCAGACAGATAAGTCAAAGCCCTCCCTCAATCATCTATAGCTTGATGCATTGATCAATTGTTGTCATTGTGGCTGCCTTGACTCCCCAGCAGTGACACTGTGTACTGAGGAAAGGGTTAGGTGTGGGGGCTCCACGGCCATAATTAGCTTGCCATCCAGAGGAAAGTTAATATTTCTCAAGTTGAAGTGAAGCTTATTGGTTTCCTAGACAGGCTGTAATGGATAACCCAATGAGGCCAGTGTGCACCGCACACACACACACACACACACACACACACACACACACACACACACACACACACACACACACACACACACACACACACACACACACACACACACAAATGCAAGCAGCACACAAATGAAAACACAAACACACACGTCCACTCCCCGGGAGGCCTACAGTCAGACAGACAGTGACACACAAATCTATCCCCATTCCCTACGTGACAGACCAGGCCGGCCGGCTGAGCAGCTGCCTGATCAATAGTCATCAGTGACCTTGTCCACTTGGTCGTCACTTAAGCCAAAACTGTAAGACACAAAGTCAGCAAACGGCACATTTTTACACTCTTTCAGTGTGTGTTTTCCACACAATGCACAGTTATGTACTGTATGTACATGAGTTTCAAGATCTGAATACGGGAGTTGCACGTGTGCTTTGTCAGGTCTCATGCATTATTACGCTTACTGTAAGGAAATAAAGTCGTGTGTGTGTTTGCACATCACAAGTATTGCTAAATATGCAATACATTTACAGGGAAACTAACAGGCTGTCAAAATACAGCAATCCATTTTTTTCTTGGGTCACTGATCCATTGTCACATATGCCAATCAAAATCTAATTATTCATATTTTACAGTTATTGCATGGGCAGTCAGGCACACATGTACGCCACCAACTGCTCAGTCAACCAAATATGTCATATGATTCACTTCAGATTTCTGAGGCAATCCTTATAGGTAAAGAATATTTTTGAATCCATAATTAAAGGGAAAATGGAAAGTTTTTCTAATTGTATTACACGTAATATCATCAATCAATGTGATAACTATATCAAATATTTGTTTCACAGGTTCTGATTTAATTATTGTACACATTCCTCGGTCGAACAAATAGAGATTCAAATGATGCAACATACTGCCAAGATTCTTATATATGTATGCAGTTTTTACAATGTATATCAAGTGAACTGATGTGCATGTGAATATACTGTATTAATGAAAAAAACGAAGACAATTCCATTCAAAATCAAACACGTAGTTGACAACTAAAAAGCGACAGGCAGCAGGGACCCAGGGAGCTAGCACTGCCACCACACTAACAACACCAAACCAATGTTTGCTGATAAATAAAACATATTCAATCAAAGCATAAATGCTAATTAAACGAGAACCTGCGAACGCAAGAGCTGAACGTGTGAGCTCTGGCAAACACAAAGTGTGAGAGAGAGGTGTTAATTGCTGTGCTAATTAGGTCCTGATTGCATTGCTCTTGTTTTGCACTTGCAGGTGATTAAAATTTCAACAGAGCACATTATTTGGCACTGTTAACAGGTGCCAAGCTCTGCACACAACACAGACACACAGCAACACACACACACACACACACACACACACACACACACACACACACACACAGACACAGAAATACATAGTCACACACATAGCTGCACTGACACAGTAACAAGCATGTGCACGCAAATGCTGCAGTAAAGGGTCATTACTGTAGCTCTGGTCCTGCTAACTACACACAGCTAAATATGAAGTCATTCATTTGTTTACTTTGTGGAGAATGTGACACATGTATAACATAATGACACATGCATTTTAAGTGTAAAAAACATCTTCCATAACTCATCAAAGACATGGCTGTCAGAAAGCATAAGCAGGGGATGTGACACATGCTCTCTTTGGATCATATTGTTGTTTTTGTTCTTCTATAGCATTTTGTTCTTTACAGCGGACTATACTTTTCACATTTAATTGTTCACAGTTACTAATCTCCATTCAAGCTGTACGCCACATTGCCCTCTTTTATCCTTTAAGAAAGTTGCTCACAGTCTTTATGTATTCCTCCACTGAATTTGAATCAATCTGACACAGAATATTATGCATTTTTTTGAAGATTAAACATAAAAAAATCACTGGCCACATTGTAGTTTGTGACAAGTCATATATTCACTGTATATTGCAGCTATTTCCTACAACATCTAATGCCTCTACAAAGATGCTGGTTAGTAAAATCATATGCTAACCGGCCATCATAAAACCCAGATTTAAAAAAGATCGAATTTGTCTTGCAATTATCATACACAAGTACAAAGTAATTAAATATTCCAGTTTATATTGTGCTTAAGTGCTACATATTCCCAAGCACGTTTACATTTAATCAAATAACCACAAAGTCAATTTACACTGGCTAGACCTACTCTGTAAAGTGTCTCGAGATAACTCTTGTTATGATTTGATACTATAAATAAAATAAAATAAAATAGAATTGTATTGAATTTAAGGCTGTGTCCTTTGGGGCCCTGAAGAATAATGCAAAACATAAAAACATTATTATATTGTTGAGTTGCATGTTAGGAAACTGGGATCTGCTTTACACTCTCACCACAGTGGGTAGCAGGAGGTAGTTGATCAACAACTGGATGGCTGGCTGGCTGGTTGACAAGTATGGGGAGGAACTGCTGTTGGGACTACTGTTGGTGAAATGACAGCAAGCGGAGAGCGTGTGATGTGTTCGGTTCCAGAACAGTTGAGCGGCTGCCCCCATTGAGGGAGCAGTGTGTGTGTGTGTATGTGTGTGTGTGTGTGTGTGTGTATGTGTATTGATGTAGGCCTGGGAAAATCTGCATCTGTTATGTGAGTGGGATTGCAGTGAGATCTGAGCTGTCAGAGTGACAGGCTAGTGACTTCCTTTCTTTTCACCATCTCTAATCTATCTATCTATCTATCTATCTATCTATCTATCTATCTATCTATCTATCTATCTATCTATCTATCTATCTATCTATCTATCTATCTATCTATCTATCTATCTATCTATCTATCTATCTATCTATCTATCTATCGATCTATCTATCTGAGCAGGTACACACACAGACATAAAGGCAGCAGCATGAACAGATAGACAGATAAGCTGCAAGGCAGACAGATACATATGACTTAATGAATGACATTTGTTTGTTCTAAAGGACTTGGCCTAAAGCAGCAACGTTCATCGCTGGTGACAGACGAGTTACTCACACACAAAACCTACAAGGGGGCCCAAAATCCCCGAACTTCAGAGGCATTTTCTTTTAGTCATCATATGTCAATGTAATGCAACGTTCTCCATAACAAACCCTTATGTAACAGTTGAACAATGTCGGAGCAACTTTAACAGAAAATCTCATTTGGCTTTGGATGCGGTGTGATTATTGCCGTTATGAATATTGATTATGATATAAACCAATACATTAGACAGACCTTTAATTTCCGGACATCATGGAGCCGGACCAAGTACATACAATTCATGGCTACGCGACACTGAGACTATTACATTTTACTAATCAGTCCTAATTACTTAATGTGAAGCCTTTTCTTGAGAAATCAATGAAGATGGCACAGCATTATGTATATGGAATTTACTCAGTTACATTATTCAGAGTAATGCAAAGAGATCAATCTCATTTCCCTTAGCAGCAGAACTACTTGAACAGTGTGAAATATAGTAGATATTTTGGTCATGTGAATGTATTTTGCATAATAACAGACAAAGAAACATGCATTTTTTTCGGTTTGTTTCTTTCATTTACACTAATGCAATGTAATGCATTAGGTCACAAATTCATCATTAGCTTGAGGCTAACAATACCCTTTGGTTTTAATGAGCAATGCTCGCAATAGTAACAACACAAAGCTTATAGAGAACCTTTACCCCTTTAATTTGCGTACAGTACAGTGTAATGCAAAATTTAACGGCAGGACAAAACGCATACAAAGCCAATGAAAATGCACAAATGGTCTGCCTTTATACAGCACGTCTACCTTATCGGTCAAAGCGCTTCACAATTTTCACAGTTCAGTGTCTTGCTCAAGGACACTTCGACATGCGGACAGGAAGAGCTAGGGATCGAACTGTCAACCTTTTGGTAAAAAGCCACAGTCATCAACAAACAGCTTTAGAGTAGTACTTCACTTTGTAAGACGGCAGGTACTTAGTACACCAGAAAGTCACAAGTCTAATGTTGTAGTATCATGTCGACGTGTAAAAAAACAATAAAGTAGAGACGGTATTTTCTTAATTAATACTGGCCAATTCTCAAGTTTATCAAATACTGGATATTCTGGATATTGAATATAAAAAGTACTTTTTGCAGTATGGGATTCCTCAGACTCAGACCTAATAGATCACGCTACATCCAACTGCTTATTTACAACCTAAAACCAGCCCCTGTTATCGTTACATAGTCCCATATTTACCTAACCCCATCACTTAGCTATGTGCTTATGGCTGAACGGATCTCCCAACACCAGACCATTCCATCTTTACCCTCAGCCTTCTCAACTGCCGGTTTATGCTAGTGCCACTGCTACCAAATCATGACATACAACAGCTGAGATGCAGGGCTTAAAGTCATCATACTAGAACAGAAACACTCCTATATCTTATTGCAGTTAGCCAAAGTCTCTCTCTCTCTCTCTCTCTCTCTCTCTCTCTCTCACACACACACACACACACACACACACACACACACACACACACACACACACACACACACACACACACACACACACACACACACTGCCCGAGGTCCTGACCAGCTGCTTTGTCTTCCAGAGGGGCCACAGTACTCGACCGGGACACCTGTCATTCTCCCACGAATGAGAGAGGCAGACGGAAGGAGAGAGAGAGAGAAAGAGAAGGGGAGAGAGAGAGGGAGATAGAGAGAGAGAGAGAGGGAGAGAGAGAGAGAGAGAGAGGGAGGGAGATAGAGAGAGAGAGAGGGAGATAGAGAGAGATAGAGAGAGAGAGAGAGGGAGATAGAGAGAGAGAGAGGGAGGGAGATAGAGAGAGAGAGGGAGATAGAGAGAGAGAGCTAGAGAGAGAGAGAGGGAAATAGAGAGAGAGAGAGGGAGATAGAGAGACAGAGAGAGAGAGAGGGAGATAGAGAGAGATAGAGGGAAATAGAGAGAGAGAGAGAGAGAGAGAGAGAGAGAGAGAGAGAGAGAGAGAGAGAGAGAGAGGTTTGTGTGTTGCTTTGCCTTGGCAACAAACACTTGTATTTTATGCCAATAAAGAAGCAAACAGAAATGAACTGAAGTGTACATGTATGCACATGTGCAGTTAAAACAAACACGTCTTGCTTTAGGGATGTGATGCCATATATTTAGCTGTTATGATACTTATCAAGCGTTTTCTTTCATGGATAAACATACTATTTTCTATATGGTATTACTTTTAAATGTTGTTAAAACAGACATCTTTTGTTACAGAAATAACTGAGAGTACCAGGCCATTTCTTGGGCTTTCTGAGGCCCAGTATCAGCTCACAGTACAGTACAGAAATCACACCATGAATTGTGGCCTTCATAAAGTAGCAACATCTGCAATCAAGTAGCATTTTATAAGTGTCTGTATTTGAGATTCAGTTGATTTTTGTAGTCAGTTTGACATATACAGTAGATATGCAATTTATATATTACTATATGAAGTCTGTATTTGTATCTGTGAAGATGCAACAAAGTCAGTTTGTGTTCCACATACATGCCAGTGCCCTCAAGAGCAATTTGCAAAGGCATACACCTAAAATTCAAAATGTGAGTAAATTATAAAGTAAAAAACAAACACGACTATACACAGTATCTAAGCAGAATGGGGACGCTGCAGCTACTAAGACAAGCAGATTGTATACAGACTACATGTCTTTTATAAGAAATTCTTTGTTTTTCACGAAGCCGCATGTGGGCAGATAAATCCAAGTTTTGTTACCAAATGAAATACTGTGATGTAGAAGGTTTCTGCTCCCGAATGGTCATTAGAAGTACGTGCATTGCTTGCTTCACTCAAAGTAATGGAAGATGGAAGAAGCAATGAGAAATAGCTGGCCTATTTTTGCCCCAGAAACTTTTAACTGCTGATAAAGATCAATGGCACTGCTGATGATATAAATTCTGAGCTGCTAGTTTGTATTGATCAGGCTGTAATGCTTTTGGCTCTCAGGATGGCAGATGGAGCTAGCTAAGAACTTCAGCAAAGAAAGAAAAAAAAAATAAAGATTAACGTTGTAGGCCTACTCGTCTATAGTTTTGATAAAGAATTCGTCAAGCCAAATATACATGGCTTCGGGAAATATGGGCTTCTGAGGTGTCTGACCCGTTCATTCAAATACATTCTGCACTATCACATGCAGTCTGACAACAAAACAGCGAAATTATCAAGTCTGGATGAAACAAAGGTGTGACTGGACAGAAAAGATCACATTTTTTAAATGTTGCGTATTTGAAAAAAAAGGTTGTATTGGTGATTTATTTAATGTGCTGAGCAAAAGAGATGATGTATCTCTGGCCCATCAATTTGAACGTGACAATACCTCCTCTGTCCTTCACTACCGGGCCCCTCCCTGGTGTGTCTTCCTCCTTCTTCCGGTCAGCTTCCACTGGGCACTCAGGTAGACTGGAAAGGGTTAGGGGGTCATTATGTAGTACACAGTCAAAATGTGTAGGGAAAGTTGTAGCTATGGGAGTTTTGGCCCCACACAATGGACTGCTGTCCCTCTTTACAAATTAGCACTCTATGGTATGAATCATTGTGCAGTTTGGGAACATTACTCCCCCTAGACACAAACTGTAACAGCCCACATGTGTCAATACTTCTAGAGTTGTAGTTTTGAATTAGCAGGTAATGGGAACCCATCACCAGCTAAAATGGTACACTATAGCATTGTCTAATTATGACTGCTT
>CM042446.1:14839962-14902462 GCA_023631565.1 Gymnocephalus cernua | reverse complement strand
CGACCAGTGAGCAGGGCTAAACAGATTACAATCTTTCTGAATGCAGCTAGTATTCACACAGCTGCTAAAGGCCCACTCTTGAATCCAAAAGTAAACATAAAGTGTTGCCCAACCACCAAAAAAAAACAAAAACATGACAGTTTTTTTCAACACCTGATTTGTATCACTTTAAAAACAAAACCTCTATACAGTATTGACGCTGTAAATGATCAATGATTTTGGGGCTGTTTGAAGCTTATAAAAAAACAATTCTTTATAAAAGTTTCAGAGGCAAAAAGGTTGCAACATAAATTGAAGCACTATTTATATTCTCAAACTTCTAACAGAGGCTTTAATACAGTTTATAAAGAGAGACAACCTGGCACTCTTCTTTCTTACAGCAATGGCAGTCAGTCAGACACCTTGCTGGCCAGCTAGTCATACGATATCAACGTCTCTAGCCCGCTAGCTAAAATGGAAATGTGTGTTAGTGCCAGCAGTTGGGGACTGTAGAGGGACTTAGCCTTCACACTGTTGAGATAAAGTAGCAGGCCTAAGCCTTGCCTGGTGGAATGACACATCCCCCCACCTTCCTTTTCCTGTACAATCGCCATAATATTGTGTTTCTATGCTGGGCCTGTAACCTTTGATTAAATTAGTCCAGTATTGCCTGGGTCCTTTTCTAAACTGTAGGCACTGGAGAGCTACTTAACGGACCCTGTCCCTCGGAGGGAAGAAACTGCTTGAGCTTACAAGTGTACGGCCACAGAAATATCAAACCCCTCTCACTCAAATCTCTCTCTTTCTATCGCTCCCTCTCTCCTTTTCCTTTCATCCCTCCTTTTCTCTATACATGTATACCCTTTCGCTCTCCTTGAGTTTCCTGAAGTGTCTTTTCTCTCTCTCTCTCTTTCTCTCTCTCTCTCTCTCTCTCTCTCTCTCTCTCTCTGTGTGTGTGTGTGTGTGTGTGTGTGTGTGTGTGTGTGTGTGTGTGTGTGTGTGTGTGTGTGTGTGGTGTGTGTGTGTGTGTGTGTGTGTTTGCATGAGTGTGCGTCTGGAAGTCGATCCATCACACTCTGTCACTCTCCAGGTGAGGCACATATTATAGGATGTCAAAGAAAGAGCTGCAAAATGACATTTTGTTGATGTTATTTTTCAAATCTAGGAACTATTGGTGCTGTACAGTGAATGGCAGCATAAATGAACAGATCAGAATTGCATTTTGTTCAGGGAAGTGGGATTAATGTGTGGAGAAGGCAAAAGAGACATGGCATTGGTCAAACGTCAATCAGTTTTGAGCTTCGGTTAAATGAAATTGCACTTCTGGTCCACATTCGGTGTGTTATTTACTGTACAGAGGCAGCAAACCTTTCCTCAGTGGCTCCATAGTTCCCTCCCTGATGTGTGTGACTTAATAAATTATACAATGATTTTCCCTCAGTCACTAAACCCATCACAAATCTTACAAGAAATTTTGAAAACTTTTTTTCGCGCATATTGCCATCTTTCTTTTTTGTACCATAAACATAGCCTCACTTTGTGCTGTAAAGCAAATTATGTACAAAACGGAACCTGGCAGCACATCCTACATATGTAAAGTTGAGTTGAAATTGGTAAAAAAAATGTGAGAGGTGTACTCTATCAAATACCGTTGAGGTTTTGTGATACTCAGTATACACTTTCAGACAAAAAGTTACTCATGTAATTGGCTCACAAAAATCCCCTATTCATGATTTTAAAACAAACACTGACCAAAACATCCTACATCAACTTACAATACTGCTTGCAGTTATCTGATTGACTTTGAGCTGTGTTCTCATATGTGTCATTGTGGTTACCTTCCCACAGTTATCATGTTGATTATTCCTCTCCGGAGGCCAGTTGATACAGGAAGGAATCACTTGTCAAAAACCCTCTAAATGTGCCGTGTGTGTGTGTGTGTGTGTGTGTGTGTGTGTGTGTGTGTGTGTGTGTGTGTGTGTGTGTGTGTGTGTGTGTGTGTGTGTGTGTGTGTGTGTGTGTGCATGCGTGCGTGCGTGCGTGTGTGTGTGTCATTGTATTTTTGAGTTGCATGTTAGGAAACTGGGATCTGCTTTACACTCTCACCACAGTGGGTAGCAGGAGGTAGTTGATCAGCAACTGGCTGGCTGGCTGGCTGGTTGACAAGTATGGGGAGGAACTGCTGTTGGGACTACTGTTGGTGAAATGACAGCAAGCGGAGAGCGTGTGATGTGTTCGGTTCCAGAACAGTTGAGCTGGGGACACCATTGAGGCAGCAGTGTGTGTGTGTGTGTGTGTGTGTGTGTGTTTGGAAAATGTATTTGTGCATCTCTGATTAGTGTTTGTATGTATCTATGTATCTATGTGATTAAGGATGGTGTGTGTGTGTGTGTGTGTGTGTGTGTGTGTGTGTGTGTGTGTGTGTGTGTGTGTGTGTGTGTGTGTGTGTGTGTGTGTGTGTGTGTGTGTGTGTGTGTGTGTAATCTAAAACTCAAACAGGATGCGCAAATAATGAAAATGACTTGCAGCCAGTGTTGTTGTCTCAAACTGAAATGAATCACCCTGTCAAACTGTGGTGGTATACGGCTAATAATAACACATGGCTCTGAGTGGTGAGAGGATTCACTCATTTAAGGCATGAGAATGGGGCGGAAACATACAGAGGTGAATTACAATGATTACAATGCAGGATATCTCTGGGAGCAGTATATTTCACTGAAAAATGTGACATCTACTCTTGCAAAATGACTGATGGCACAAATGTCACCAGTTAACATATTCAGAGATTTTATAGGCTGCATATCCTCGATTTCCTATTGAATGATAAACTTCAAGAAATGATTGCCTGCAACCTTGTATTTGGATTTTTATAAAAACTTTAATAACCTTGGTAAATCAGTGAATGTGTATGCTGATGCATCCAACATGCAGAACATGTTGCCTTAATGGAAAATCAACACATTTTTCCTCAACTGAAAGTTATAAAGGTCCCATATTATGCTCATTTTCATGTTCATACTTGTATTTTGGGATTTTCCTAGAACATGTTTACATGCTTTAATGTTAAAAACATGGTATTTTACTCATACTGTCCATCTGAATATACCTGTATTTACCCTCTGTATGAAACACTCTTTTTTAGCGCCTGTCTCTTTAAGCCCCCCTCCCAAAAAAGCCCAGTCTGTTCTGATTGGTCACCACATTGTTACCCCAAATTATTTGACTTTACTAGAAATGTTTACAGAAGGTGAAACTTAACAGGTTAAGTTGAATTAATACAGAGTAGTAAGTGGAGTCGTGTTGTCTAAAATCCCCATGCATTTCCGGGTCTTCAGCATCTGTGCTTTCACACACTATCATTGCAGCCGGGGAAATGACTAATGGTTCGTAGCGGCACTTTCTACCTATACATAGTATAGTTGTGACATCACAACCGTACGGAAGTCCTGGCGGTTCGTTTAAAGGCACAGTCTCTGAAGATAATTTCACAGTATTTTTATATCACCTTAACCTGCTCTATAATAAAAAAACATGCAAATCTATTTTTTTACAATACACGACCTTTAAGGATGTAACATTTTCCACATGACACAAACCCTGTAAAGCACTCTCCTCTTACTGATGGCACAACTCCAGTTACTGCTTGTGCTACGCAGGTGTGTGCATGTGTGTGTGTATACACACTAGGGACCTGATAGAGTGAGATGGAGCACCACCCGCCTACAGATCCCTAATGGGAGGTCTATGCACCTGGGTCCACACATACACACACACACACACACACACACACACACACACACACACACACACACACACACACACACACACACACACACACACACACACACACACACACACACACACACACACACACAAACACACACACTGCTCCCATGTCATATTTCATGTCAGTGGGCATTTGATTGTAGATATGGGATACCACAACATGACAAGATGGAGCGGGCTTTTTCTACAAGGTGACATCACAGCACATAAGGAGATCTGCCAAGTGAGTGTGTGTCCATGTGCATCTGTGTCTGTTTCCATGCCCACACTTTTCACACATGTCAACACACAAAAGCCACATGGGAGGCCATTGAGAGCTGCAGCAGCTGTGGAATATGTTATTCAAATGGTGTGTGACTATTTGTGTGTGTGTGTGTGTGTGTGTGTGAGTGGGTGTGATCCCGGCATTAATATGTGTGTATGCGCGTTATCATCTCTGCTTGTAGGAATAAACGACACTGATGTGTCTCTGCGGGGAGCTTATAGAGAATCACTTACCTCTGTGCTCTTACTGTAGCGTAGCAATGAATGACTCAGTTATTCTCTCTGCATAGTATTAGGACAGGAAGCATTAAATGGAATCAGGAAGCTGTTTGAAATAATAATAATGGAGGTTATGCTTCAGATGGTAAACACAGGGGAGTGATGTGAAAAGTGGAGGATGGCGTGTATCAAATTTTCCCCAACAGGACACCGTACACGCAGAGCCTGAATATAAAGTACTGCAAACTGTCCTCCTTGTTTCTCTACTGTCTGGACCCTCAGTACTATGCACATATGCATATGGTGACTATACCTGGGAAACGAAGACTTAAACTGTTGTTAACAATGAACCAACTTTGGTGTTCAAACAAATATTGCACAAACAGCACCACTGAAAATCATTGGACTTATTAATTTCAATATGAAAAAAGACAAAAAACATTTCTGGCAGATATGATTTGTTCTATCTTTTCCTTTTCGGCAGATTATCCAAACACTAGTTTCAGGCCTCTCGGTTCTTGCCATAAGCAGGTGTGTGTGTGTGTTTCAGGCTTTAGTTTGCACTAGCCTGGTTTGCTTCCTGCTCAAATGGGATGTGTGTGTGCATGGGTTCCCACCCTTCAGTGTGTGTGTGTGTGTGTGTGTGTGTGTGTGTGTGTGTGTGTGTGTGTGTGTGTGTGTGTGTGTGTGTTTGTGTGTGCACGGTTGGCTCCCTAGCCTGTGTCTAGCCTTTGCGGCACGGGCCAGGGCTCTGCGGCTGCCCCGGGGCCACCATTGTCCCCGGTCTCCACAGCCCAGTGGCCACAGATGTTCCCCGTTTGATACCGTGCTCCTCACACACACTCCCCACTCCCCTAGATGTGTGGGTGGCCAAGCGGGGCGCCCTGTTGCGTGCCACTCTCGCACGTCATTGGACGCCTGGTGCTTTGTGACACTAAAAGGGGGAAGCCATCGCGTCTACAGTTTAATCCCGTCACCATGCATAATGGAACAGAACTAGCCCCAAGTGGGGAAGGAAACTTTGCATGAGGAGGTGTTCATAAAAGGATCATGGGAAAACGGGGTGCAAGAGGATAGAAGGAGAGCAGAAGCACGCTGAGGTGTTGTTCAAAGCACCTCGAGGAAAAGAACAAGACTTTGGAAGACAACTGACATCTCTCCCCTGTTGTGCTTCCGTATCATGTGTGTGTGTGTGTGCATTGCATGTAATGCATGAGGAGGGATTGATCTGGTGGCTCAGTGCGACAAACAGGCCGTTGAAATTAAGGACAGATGCAACGATGAACGTCAAGAGACCTTGGCATCACAGTTAAAGAAAAATCCCTGCTTGTAGGGCAACATTGTTACGCTTGCTATCTAAGCACAAACATGCACAAAGAAGTGTTTTCAACTTCCTCTGTACCAGCATTTAAAGATCAGTGTGCTTCTCCTGTGTATGCTTAGATAAAAACTTTTTTTCAATCATCCAGGGAAGATTCACCAAGGTATATATATGCACATTTGTTTAGCAATGCCCTGTATTCTGGCGTTGGCCAAAGGTAGTTTGCATTAAGGGATGGGTGAGCATTATGCAGTCATTTCCTCATAGTCAAAGTTTCTGTGCAGAATTACATATTCTAACTAACAAGTTACTTCACCAGTGTTGGGGGTAATGTAATCAGATTACATGTGTCTGTAACGCAGTAATGTAACACATTAATCACAATAACTCAGTAATCACATTACAGTTACTTATCAAATAATTATGCCGTTACTTGCGTTACTGGATCTTCAACTATATGCATGACGT
Source organism: Gymnocephalus cernua (assembly GCA_023631565.1). NCBI lineage: Eukaryota > Metazoa > Chordata > Actinopteri > Perciformes > Percidae > Gymnocephalus > Gymnocephalus cernua. Next base: position 14,896,425 of record CM042446.1, on the reverse strand, counting down.
GAGGAGAGAAAAATAAATCAAACGTCCGTTTTCATAACACCATAACACTCGTCCGAGTAGACAAAACAAAAATGGCAGAGCCACCACATAAGATGTCTTTTGCGGGGTGGAGGTATGCCCATTACTTCAAATTATTTGCGCGAAAGGACAAAAACTTGATTGTAAAGCGTAAATTCTATCCAATCTAAGCTAGTTGCTAAAGACCCCCGGACCCTGAGACGCGGCTGAAACGAGCATGATGCCGACACCAGCCAAGCAGCCAAGACTTGATTTTCAACAGCAGGTAAACAAAGCAGAGATAAGTGGGCTTGTGGCAGCATACGTAGTTGAGGAAATGTTGCCTGTGTTTCGACAGTGGAATCGCCGTCTTTCCGAAACATACTGGGTAAAATACAGATAATGAAGAGCGGACGGCCGCTAGTACTTCTTGACAAATTTTGGGCTGATGTACACAACTTTGTTGTCAGCTTTGTGGTATTAAAGAGCATACAAGAGAGATCTTGTGTATGTCCTCATTATAATAAGGGTTTGTGTTGATCTGGGCATACATGAGGTTTAACTTTATATTGTTATTTGGCAAGTAAGTTATGGTGCATTTCAGCTGATGTTACGGCATAATCCAAAAGTAATGTAACTAGTAGTGTAACTAGTTACTTTCAGCAGTGAGTAATTTAGTAAAGTAAGACATTCAGTATCTGCCAATGGTGCATAAGTAACTAGTAATGTGTAATCTATTACTTTTTTGAGTAACTACCCCAACATAATCGTCATAATCCTACAACTGTAACATATTATAAAAACTTGCAATGCTAGTTGTTTGAGTTTTCACTCTTCAGCTAATAAAATACAGATAAGACATATAATGTTAATTATACAGTTCCGCCTGAGGCACATCTACTGTATATTGTTTAAATTTGACTTATCTCTGTAACAATCTTTCTTCAGCCTGCTTGCTCACAAACTGAACTGTTTGTCTTAGAGTTTCAGTTTCCCAGTTAAATAAATGACTTACATTGTTTGCTGATGTATCATTAAAGGATAAAAAAAAAAAAAAAAGCTGCTTCTGTCACACTAAATGCTTGCTCTTGGAGGAATTACTGGAATTGTTGGGTCTTTGTAAATTATAGAGTGTGGTCTAGACTTACTCTATCTGTAAAGTGTCCTGAGATAACTCTTATGATTTGAGCCTATAAATAAAATTGAATTGAAATTGAATTATTTGAAAGTACAGACTTTGCAATAGGTCCTGGATAACCTCATACAGTACGGACAGACAGGTGACTTACATTTAGTGATTTGGCACGCAATAAACCCGCCACTGGTCATTTCTTTGTCTGAATGTGACAGACATGAAACATGCTACACCAGTTTGGTTATGTAACAGTGTTCAATTAACCTGTCACTTCAAAATGAGGAATACCAGAAAGTGACTGACAGTTACTGGCAAATAGATTGTAAATTGATGAAAGGCGTGTTAATGAGTGCACATGCTTCAAAAGGATCAAAATCTACTACAAACATGAGACGACTGTGGAGTAGACATGGAATTATTGTAGTCTCTAAGTCACAGCAAACGGTGGGGAACTCATGTTTATAATGTGGAAGGCGACAAATGATGAATGGTTGTGCCTCACGTAATATATATGTGTTTGATTCATTTTCTGCGTCCGACGGACAGTAGGCGAAGAAGACAGAGAGATGCTCGTTTGATAACAAGCTCTTGATCTGCTGGGAAATGAGATCTAGTACTGCACAGAGACAACCGTAGACAGACACAGCAGAAAGAACAAGTTGGATAGAGAGGAAAGAGCCGCCATTTTCTCCTGCTCCAAGACACTGCTCAGTCTTAATCAAAATCCCACACAGGAAGAACACTTGAGTAGCTTAATCAAAGATCAGCCTGCTCTGTATTAATAATAGAGCAGAGTGCTGAAATGGAGTTTTACTTATTCAAGACTGCACTTATTCGCCTCATATACCTTTAGAGTATATTAGGCTCTGGGTGTGGCGGGGGGTCGGGGACTGGAGCTAATAGAGCTGGTAGAGCCCTTACTTGTATACATGTACAGCAACCGCCCAGTCCTATACAAACTGCACTGCACAATTTAGCATGCTGCACATTTAATATAGTACAATGCTAACCAGCATTTATTTCTGTCCTTAATGAGCCAAAGTGTTTTTTGTTGCCTAACCCGAACCACACACTGGACTCAAGATATGAATCCTGGTCTCCTGTACAACTTGCAGTCAGTTAAACAAATTAGTATTATAGAAACATAATTTCTAGGAGACAGGTTGGGTTGGACTGGGTGGTAATGTTAGCGGCAGGACTACCAAATAAGCATATTACATGTCAAACTATATGTATGTACTGCATATATAGACTGTGCTATGTCAAGTCGTCTTTGAAATTCCCTTTTGATTCCCTTGCATGGAGGTGAGTGCTCTAGCAGACGAGCCCAGTTTGAAGTATTTCCGCAATTAGCTTTCATAATGATTGACAGGTTTGTTTGTCATCTTTGCAGGTACTGTAGCTGGCAAAAAGCAGCTGTTTTTACTCTTCCTCATGCTTTCAGATTATCTGTATATCTAAACCCCCACCCCATTCCTAATTCCCTACACCTCTCAACTGCTCCGGGAGAGAACAGAGGACACCTCGCAACATCGCACCTGCCTTCCCCAAGGGCAACATGGCTTGAGAAAATATCTGAGGTAGGCTTGCCTTTTCACTCTTGACTTTCTCTCTCTCCCCCAGCTTGCTACACAAGAGGTGGTATGTGTTTTTGGAATGCGACTCAGGAGGGCATCCTGGAAACTACTGTGTTTTAAAGATCTCACGACTAATTCTCCCAGCCAATAGTCTGACACAAGGCACAGGATGCTCAAAATAACACACTTGCCCTCCAAATTGTCGCTATTTTTAAGAGGGTGACCTACATCTTGTCTGGGTCAAATAGGAACACTTTGTATATATATAGCTCGTTAGCTTGTTTGAAATCCAAACACGGTTTTCGGCTGTGTTTTTAAGATAATCTTTCAGACATGGCTTTGAGATATGCCACCGTCTTATTTTAATTTATATTATCATATTTCTGCATTTTCCTTGAAGGTTATTTTCTATGACTTGAAGTTGTGAACATGAAGCTTTACATCTTAAGGCCTATAATTCCTTTGAGACAAAAGGGCTAAATGGAGGAATTTAGAGGAAATCTAATGTGGTCTATAGCCATGTCTGGTCATGTCACTTCAGGACTCAGATCTAGCAAGCTAAAGACAAAACATGCAGGCGTTACATAGGATTATTGAAGAGAACCTGAGCAGACAATAGCCTGTACAGATACAGTGAGACGGAGATTCGTGCAGTGACAGCAACAATGGACATGTGTGGCGTGGAGATAGGCAGGCGTCAGTTAATTAGCTCAGTGGGAACACCCTATTGTCTAAGGTTCGGGACAACTGCACTTCAATGGCACCTCACTTGTAGATTGGTACGCCGCAGACTAGGTTCGATGTGGCTGGGCTATTGTTGAGCTAAATGCTATTAACTTTTAAGCCGAGCTACACATAAAAGTGAAGCTGGTGTAAATTACAATTCCCCTGCACATAATCCACTTGCTGATGGAAGACATTACAGCGGCCTTGTGTCTTGACAACAGATTACGGCGACGGCTTTACCCTACCCCGCTCGCAAACAGGAGAAGCCAGGGGATTTCTGTTTTTATCCGCCCCATCCCTTCTTCATCTTCTTTCTCACCCTCCCTTTCGTAACTCCCCCCCCTTTTCTGTCCTCCCGTTCTCCCATTGATCCTTCGGTGGTATTCAGTATCTGCCAATGGTGCATGCCTGCAGGGGGGCCACCAAATCCATTATCAGGTAGGACAACAGTTTCCACACTGTTTCACTCAAACTGTATACTATATAGAGGGAGGGAAGGTGGTAAAAAAGACAGGGAGGAGAGATGGGGGGGGGGAGCTGAGGTCTGCAAGAGCTTTTTAAACCCGATTATGAGCCAATGAAGATATAAATTAAACTGTTAAAAAAGATGAGTGTATTTTACAGCACATATGTGCTTTAGTGTGATCCTGCATAAAGGCAACACAGCTTGAATACAAATAGCTGGCAGGGATTTGGATACATCCTCTATCTGTACCTCAGTGTTCTCACCACATTTTCAGGCCTGAGTTAATTACTAGTGTGGTAGAGAGTCATTTATTATCAACATGTCTGCACAAAAAGTTGAATAAGGTCAAATTACTTCAAAGGTGCGTGATTTATTTTGACACATGAGCAACTCAAAGTATTACCTGCATGAATACAGACAGATGAAGATCAGATGAAGCGTAAGGTATGTCAAGTGAGCTGCTTTTTTATTTTATCTTTGCATGCCGATAACCAGATATTAGGACACATAGCTCACATTTGAAGAGTCTTTGACAACTCAGGTTGAAACAAGGTAAATCATACAAACAGTTCCTGGCTTAATTACTCTGGATTGTTCTGCCCAGGTGTATGTGTGTGTCTCAGGAAGACAAGCCAGACCTCTGCTAATCTCAAGAAACATATTTTCACACTGGTAGGAAGCCACTTCATAGTTAAATGCTAGGGTGCGGCTTATTGAGACTGGCCAGATACTGGGAACAAACACCACTGGCAACTGGCAGCATTTACTAGTTCTTTCTCTCTCTCTCTCTCTCTCTCTCTCTCTCTCTCTCTCTCTCTCTCTCTCTCTCTCTCTCTCTCTCTCTCACAAACACACACACACACACACACACACACACACACACACACACACACACACACACACACACACACACACACACACACACACACATACACACACTGTGGTCTAACCAAGGGGCCAGTGTAGCAGTAGTGATGGCCAGTGTGCCAGTCTGAGCGTGAGTGTGTCTAATTCCCGGCTAATGCCATCTACCCCCCAGGTCCACTGTCCTTGGCTGCCTGCCACTCTCTCAGTACTCACTGTGCTCTTTTAAAAGCATTTCAAGGAAAAGGACAGGGGCATAAAGCAAGATAAAAAAAAAGAAAAAAACAAAAAAGAGAACGACACAATTCAATATAGATATGAGACAGGTATACTATCTGAGCAATGTATGAGGCAATGGGCAACATTGCTTTAGGAGGTGATTGCAGAAAAACAATGTGGCCGATTTTTATAACATCATGGTTGATTTTAAGGAATGAAAATAACATTAAAGTTACTTAGTCACAGCTGTGGGTCACATTAGAAAGGACTTCAGAATACTGTCCGTTCTTACACAGAAAGCAGTGAACTAAAAGGAATCAAATATTTCAAAATGAGAAGCAGTAACCAGCTGATATACGGTGTGTCGGTTATGGAGCAGTCTTAGCAGGTAAATCAAGTGCTCCACATCTCTCTCATAAAAAGAAACACAGGTTTCCCCACTCCCTTTTCTATATAAGCAATAGGAACCGTTGGGACTTTTACGCAGGAGGTTTTGACCTCTTTTTACACTTACCTTCACCAACTCTATTTCATAACCAACACGCCACATCAAATGATTACAGAATCTTTCAGGAACCATGTCCGCTTTGCTCTGCACTTGCATCTATGACGTATTATTTGCTTCACGTTGCAGGGAGGTTATAGCTCACATATATGCACACGTTTATATGGATGTGTGTGCTGGGTATATATCATTCAAAGGCCTTCGGGGCCTGTGGCTTAGTGACATTGTGCTGGAGGCTCTCCCTTTTGAAACCTGATGCCTGGAGCGGAAGCTTACAGATAGTCGGGTTGGGTCCGCCTGGGGGCATGTTGCAGGGCTACAGCGGGGTGAACCAACCAGTCAGACCTGTGTGGCTTGTTGTTCTGTTGTGTTTTACTGTGTGAGTGCCGAGCTTCTTGACTCCCAACTCTCCCTCTCACATACCCACCCCTGTGTCCTGAAGGAACATGCACACAAATAAGCTGCACAGGATATTTTTTGTACACAAACACTGTGCGCATGCGCACACACACACACACACACACACACACACACACACACACACACACACACACACACACACACACACACACACACACACACACACACACACACACACACACACACACACACAATCCAGATGATTTACTCTTCTGCATGCATCTAGCCCGGTGTTAACAAGACGTGTCCAGGAGCACACCTATCAAAGTGTGTCATCTACGACACCCAAGGCCTTTTTGAATGCCTCACTCTCCTCCCTCTTCTTCTCTGGTTTTGTTCTCTCGAGGAATCCAGAGTAAATATGCCCTCCACACTATTTGAAACATATTGTCATCACATTCACCCCCCCCAGATATGCATTTGAAGAAAAAAACCGCAGGCACTTTTTTTAGGAGATGCCAAAACATAAATGCTCCGCTTCAGGTACTGGAATAAGAGGGATATATTTAGAGCAGCGAAATCCTCTGTGTAATTTTACACTTGACTCATTCATGTTTTGTCTCCTTTTTTCATCTAATTTGAATATGTGTTGTCTACTATTTGGTACAGGTCGCCTCAACACACCAGCCATCTACAAAGACAACAGTACTTTTTCTTTAAGTGACAGGCTAATTAAACCATGATAAACACTGTTGGGGAAAAGCGGAGCAAAGCAAATGCATTCTTTCTTTGACTAAAGGTCAGATTCACACTCGTCCCTGTGTGAGATTTATTTAGAGAACACTAAAGAGCAGGGGCAGCATCTGAGACACCACATATTCCAACAATCTCATATTATGTATTGCGGAATTTGGAACAATAATGTCATATTGTAATGTGTTATTATTACAGCACAGTAGAAGAAGAAGAAGAAGGCGTATTTTTTAACAATCCCCAAGGGGGATTTTTTACACTCTGATGCTATATTACACACAGGAACACCTGCACAAGCAGGACCTTACACATGCACTAAATGGAGAGATGTCAGAGTGAGGGTGCTGCCCATTAAAGGCGCCGCAAGCAGTTGGGGGTTTGGTGCCTTGCTCAAGGGCACTTCAGCAGTGCCCAGGAGGTGAACTGGGACCTCCCCAGCTACCAGTCCACAACTGTACTTGGTCCTTACTGGGACTTGAACCGCCAACCCTCCGGCTCCCAAGCCAAGTCCCTACGGACTGCCCCATAGTAGTTGGAAAAACTATTATATACTAAGTGTAAAATTTGTATTTAAAATGTATTTATATTTTCTAAGTCTCTTTTCCACCTGATTTCTGTACAAAAAAATATTATAAAAGTAGAAACCTATTCTGACAGAGGTGTTGACAGGTCAAACACTTATGATGTGGATGCTGTCCATGAGATAGAAGGAATTATGATGAATCTGGAGAAAAATGGAATGATATCAAAATTCATTCACAATCATTGTACTTACATCCCTGGGCATAAGTCATGTCTTGAAGACAAAATACTAGAGTGGTATATTTAAAGGTTAATGGCCATGGGTATTCATGTGCATGCATACTCGTGTGTGTGTGTGTGTGTGTGTGTGTGTGTGTGTGTGTGTGTGTGTGTGCGCGTGTGCGTGTGTGTGTGTGTGTGTATATATATATGAATTTAAGTGAATATGTGCAAATGTCTGCTGACGTGCACATATCCAGCAAAGACAGATGAGGATGACAGATGTGAGTGTAGTCGTGCATGGTTGTGTGTGGGAGGGGTGGGGTGGTTGGAGGGGGGGGGGGGGGGGGGGGGGGGGGGGGGGGGGGGAGTGATTTGTGTGTGCATGATGGAAAAATGGGACATGGGAGCACAGTGACTGCTCTTTGAGTTTCATCCTTCTCCTCATCACTGCCTTCATCCCCCCCCCACACTTTCCTAAAGGCACAAACTCTGCCAGTTGTCACCTTAGAGTATTGCAGGCCCTGCTGAAGCACTCCACTCCTCGGGAGGAGAATGTCAGCCCAGGCTCGGGGCAGTTTTGACAAACAGAGTATATATTGATACATGATAAAGTATGCTAGAAATCACCCGACTGCTGAGGGCTACTATAGTTTTAATATCATCATTTGAATTAACAAGCATTCTGTGGAGAAATAATGAGCTTTCATTATTCAGAACATCATCCTTACCCCGGCGGAGACTCGCAGGGCTATTAGTGCTTGAGAACTTAATGAAAAGAAGATAAAGAAGGTTTGAGATAAAAGTTTGAATGGCCACACTCGGTAACCAGAGTTAAAATTTAATGCGGCCCCAGTGAATGACGGATGAGCTTCTTATCTGGGGCCTGGGGAACGGGTAGACAGGGGATCCGCTATGGAAGGTGCCATTCTGGGGAAGGTGAAGAATGTGCACCCCTCCCGCATTCTCTGACAGGCCCAGTGTGGTGTGCCAACCCGGGTGGACCCCCCACCCCACTGTTCAGTGATTCATGCCAACCCATAGATAGCTGTATGTCCCCTACACTGAAAGAGAACTGTTAGATTTAGGACCCAAAACATTGTTGCTTTGCCAAAACGATATCCCATTAAATTAACTTGGATTTGATTGCAAAATATGTCTGACTATCATTGTGCCCAAAGTTAAGTCCACTTTACTTCACTTCCATAAGCTAAGGCTACAGTATATTACATAATTAATGATTAGTTATCAACAAGAAAAGATAATTGATGCCCACAGGAGTTGGTAGTTTAAGTGAAGACAGATCAGCAAAGGCTAGAAAAAAAGTAAAATATTTCAAAAAAGTGTAGAAATCTTCTCATCTGTTCCATTTCATTTTTCACAACTACAATCTCATTAATACATGCAAGACTGCCTTAGGATAAAATCTCTTCATTCAGCCAACCCTGTGGTGACGCCTTTTCTCCTAAACAAGTGGTGTGTGCTTCATTCCTTTACTGTGCTTTGGCTGCAGTGTATTACATAACTGACATGCGATGGAAAACGAAAATTAAAATGGCAATAAATAAATAAATAAATATCCAAAGCCAAGTTAATAACAGTGATTATACCTGCAAAGTGTATGATTTCAAATTTGACTGCTATCTGGAGGACAATACTGTATGGTGATAGGAAAACACACAGGTACAACTGTGCAGTAACACAGATGTAAACACACGGTGCACATTGAGAAATACACACAGCAACACATACACACACACAAGGGAGAAAAAAAAAAAAGACAGCAACAACTCCTGGAGTCCCTCCGCTTGATGCTGTGTTTGTCCCAAGGGCCTTAAGGGAAGTGTGTTTGCTTGCTGAACCATTGTGAAGTCTCCAACAGACATGTCTAGCTTGCTGCTGCGCTGGGCTGTGCTGTTCTCTGCTGGAGGAGATCTCTGTGAATGGGAGGGGAATGCATTGATTTGATGAATGAGTGCATATTTGTGGGAGTACTGGTGGCCAATGTGCAGTCTGGTGCGAGGAGTTATTTTTGTGGCTCGAACTTGACAACAAAGCCTTTAGCTCTAAACGCAGACTGCAAGAATCACAGTTCAGTGAAATGCTAGCACAGATGTTACTCTCTCACATTGTCTTTATCTTGAGGATAAGAGTCTCTTAGTGTGGCATTTCTAACATGTTGGCATGCGTTCATGTGTTTTCATGTTTATGTACTTTCCAGTTTTTTTTTTTTATCTAACTTTTGATTAAACATTATAACATCATTGGCATAAAATGAAACCTTCTCAGCTCTGTAATGCTTAACTTAAAGCGTTGACACATGCCTCAAAGAAGGAAATGAGAGTAAAACTAGTGTCTAAGACTAAATGCTTTTATTTTGCAGTTTGCTAGGCCAGGCTTAGCCGGTTTCCTGTTTTGGAAAGCGGGAGTAAATAAGTTGTTGTGACAGTTCCAGCGCTTTGCATTGTGGGGCACAGTAGGCGAGGCACTCTGGTCACATGCATACTGTAGATTTTTTTTCAAGTAGTACCAGATCTTTGGCATACTGCAGATTTTGCTCTTGTTCGCATACTGCATGCTACATTTTGGCCAAATCAGGATGCACTGCTAGTATAGTATAGGCAGTTTTAAATACAGCCACAGTTTGGATTTTACAGCATCTTCCCTTAAGCTCAAGTGACTGAACTTAAAGTATTTCAGGCTGTGTTCCCTTTAGCAGTGTGTTGCACCTTGTCCCATTCCCATACATCAAGACATGTACATATGCTGCCAATGTGCTCTTCAGTTTATAAAACTCTTAACTTGGCCAATATAATCTTTTTAAAATAACCAATTAATACTTCTACTAGGACAATAAAGTTTGACATCAAACCCAGGTGTTTTATGGAAAAAAGTACATATCATTTGAATGCATTTTACTCCGCAACTTTTACTATTCCTTGCCATTATGTGGTTCCTACTTCAAAGAAACGTCTTAATTTTTTTAAGCTCCCATAAAGGTTACTTATCCACAATGGCAACCCCATTTATGGTGGCTATATAACTTTAATTAAACACACCCAGGTGTCGGCTGGTACAAGCACTTAACACGGAACAGCAACAATATGACCTGGTAAAAGACATGTGAGGGAGAAGCGGGAGGCTGGGACCTCTCTAGGGTTTCATGGGTTAGCTGGTTTCCCGAAAACACTGGAGCAGTGAGCGTATTTAAAGGTTAATGCCAGTCAAATTGGGAATACAAAGGTTTTTTTATGTGGTTTTTGGCTTCCCTAAACAGCCAAGAATATATAGTCAGGAATACCAGTCAGTTTACGAATCCACATGTTATTCTAATGGCTTTTGAAGCACTAAGAGCATTGAGTAGAGTAAAAACGTGGTGTCCTTTCAGTAAAGTAATGTAATAATTCATGATATCCTAAGATTTGATGCTTTTACCGCAAACAAAAAAAGGAATGAAGTTTGGAATGTAAGTTATTGAATTTTGAATCATGCAACTAGTATTTGTGACAATGAACTTTTTTTTTTTCCAAAGCTGATTATTGTTATTGTACAAGCAATGCATTTTTGACAGCTGTGTGCCAAACGTCCACAGCGACCAATCACCAATACCGCAATGGCCCATAGATACAAGGGACTGTACAGTGTATTACCAATATTTGTTTATTAAAGTGGATATTTCATTGAATTCCTGGTGTTCACTTCTGTACATTTAGTCAATAATTCCTGGTATTTAGACGTTCATTGCATGGCTTCTTGCTGTAAAAAAAATGTTTCACAAGGGTTAAATGTGACACAAAAAAAACAGCAGACTTGTATTAAATGTATTTAGTAATCTGAAGGAATTTACAGGGGGCACAATACTGCTACATTTACAGATTATCTCAGCCTCTTTAATTTAGTTCTATTGCATCATTTTTTATGGTACAGGGCAGGGATAGCTGGAGGGTAAGGCTGTGGGATGGAGAGGAGTGTGGTATAGGTCCTGTGCAAGTATTCATATGCCTAGAAAGCAGGCAAGCATCATAAAAATAATGGCTCGCTAATCATTTCAATCCAGCACCGAGGCTAAGCATGCACACAAGCACACACATGCACGACAACGGGTGATATCCATGCAACCTGAAGGGACAGTGTGAGAACCTGAGATGAGATGAAAGAGAGGAGAGAGGTGGAAGGAAGCAAAAGAGCGAGAAAGTGAATACGTTAGCCAGTTTGTGTTCTAATGCACCGGAGAGAGAAAGACAAAGGCGAGTCTGAGAGATAGAGTGATGTAACAGCATCGCACATCAGAGACCATTGAGAAGAAGATAGGGTGTTTTTACAAGGTGAGCATGCCTGAGACGTCGAGACACCTCATTTAGATAACTGGAGTAGTGAGCCGCTGTCATCTCAGGGGGAATCTTGCTCCTAATTTCCCCTGGAATCACAAACAGCTGTTGTTTAAACTAGATCACATCACTGTCACATGGCTGCGGGGGCCTGGAGAAGCAGCTCTGCCGCTACTCCCGACTGTCACCACCCGATAGCCATTTTTAACGCTGATCCCTTTCAGGTACTTTAATGTTCTCGCCGCCTCGTGAGACAGTGGGCGTGGAGAACGTTCTCTAATTCTTTTATAAGCTCCAGCCTGGGCCCAAGCCTCCAGTTTGAGTCCTGCTAATAAAGATGGGATCTGTTTTGTCGTCTCTATCCCTTTTCCTTCCCGGCCCAGGATGTATGGGCCCCGTCTCTCTCTCCTTTCTTTCCCAGGATCCCACGCTCGGGCCATGTGTGGTTGCTGATCACAAACATATGGTTTAATTTCTGCAGACGGCGAGCAGACATTACACCAAAAACACAGTCAGACAAACAGAGATTATTTATTTTTTTACATTCTTTTGAAGGATGTAAGCTAAAACTATTATTTTATTATATAAAACATTTGAATAAAGTTACTATTACTACACCTACCTCCACAGCATTTTCACTCAGCTATAACAACACTGAATTGGGTAAATCATGACTCAAGATATCAGGCATTCTTACTCCCCACAAGGAATTTTATAGGGATTCCATTATGCTAACTTTATACATTGCTTTCGCTGAGGTTGGATAATTATAGTGAATACCATCACTGTACACTTCTCTCTGCAGATGTTCACCAAGTAGAGAAACTGGCACATGGTCTAGCACGACAGTATTGTAAAGCCCATTTAGGCAAATCTGTGACTTTTTAGAATTTTTTTTATCATGTATAAAGATTACTTATTTTATTATGTATAAAAAGGGCAAATTTGGCCTTTAAATCTGGTTTTGGCCTCAGAAATCTGCAGTTGAAAGGTTCTTTTTTCCCGTGCTATCATAGGTCCAAACTCACATTGTGAATTGACAGAAAAAAGTAATCAGATGTCCTTGACCTCCGTTCATACTGAAAATGTAGTCTCTGTGGAAATCTGTCTACCTTACCTCAGCCAAGTAACAGTAACCGTTCTAACAACTGCGTCTTCTAAATAATACTCCACATAATTAGGGTGTACTCTTGCTAGCCTAAAGGCTTTACTGGAAGCATGGCTTGTATTTACACATCTGACAGTTAAGAGAGAGAGAGAGCAAGACAGATGCAGAGAGACAGACAAAATGCAAGTGTGTGTGTGTGTGAGAGGGAGAGAGAGAGAAAGATGGCAGCACGCTAGAGCGATCCTCTGTAGACCACGCTTTAGAAGACAGAGACGAGTGTACAAGAAACAGAAATGTAAATGAGCGTGTCCATCCATCCATCCATCCATCCAAGGCCGCGCACGAAGCTTGTAAACTTGTGAATTTTAAATACCACCCACCCGGCTCTTTCCCTTTGCCAGTCTGTCTTAAGAAAGGGCAGCGGACTGAACTCTTTAGTCATTGATTATGTGATTATACTGGATTAGTGCATAACTACTGTACGTCGTCCTGCAGCAAGTCTCATGAGGAGTCTTTTTCAGGACAAGGATGGACTGTGTGCCGGTTCGTGTGAGTGGGTGTGTTGCCTCACATGTTCGTATGTTTGATCAGCTACTGTTCATTCCACAAAGGGTGTCTACTTGTATCCACATTTTTTATGAAGCTACAATACGCCATAATGTGTTTTGTTCTGGCAACGCACTAGCTAGTATCTCAACATCATATATTTTCTACAGGGATTATGTAGGAAACAATGTCCATCGTTGAATCTTAACCGCTGAACTTAAAAGAACTGCTGTTGTGTGTTGCTCATCGCCTCTCTATTGTGTGTGGGATCTCGCCGCCACGCTGATCACAAAGTAAGAGACAAATCATCAGGTGAGTCAGAGGGAGCAGCATTCCTTCATCAACAATTCCACAGAAAGCCTGAGAGTTACCACACAGATAGACCTGCACACACACACACACACACACACACACACACACACACACACACACACACACACACACACACACACACACACACACACACACACACACACACACACACACACACACACACACTCTGCAGGTGTGCCATAAATTAAATGCATGAGTAACTGTCTAGAAGAAGGAAAGAAAAAAAGCGGTCCAAAGAGACATATAATGCCAGCACACACTCATAAACAGATGTCTGAAGGTCTCCCGCACACATATACATGCAGTATGGTGTTATGTTTTTTATGTGTAAATGTGTGTGTACAGTGAAATAAGTTGTAGCATTATACAGGTTTATACAAAGGCATTGTGTTCCAAGCCACAGTTGTTCAGAAAACACAGTTAAAAAATGTTTTTAATACACTTATTCAGTTCTATTTTAAGACCACCCAGAATAGCATACAGTTTATGACCTGTGTATATTCTTATTTAGGCCACTATTTATGATGACACGACACATTTGGGTTTAGTATCTTGCTAAAACCATGACATTTTTCTATTCAGTTTCCCCCTCTCCGTTTTGTTGTTGTCGAACCAGTAGCCTCACTTACCTGTTCATTTCTCTTTCCCTCAGTCTATTTCATGGTCTGCTATTTGTGCATCTTCATGTAAGAGAGCGTGCATGCATGCTCCAGCGCATGACTTTGTTCTGAGAAGGCCTGTCTGTGCCAGTGACACAGAAGTAATTCAAAAAACGGCTCCCCAGTTGCAGTCACTGCGGAATGTGGCAGAAGGCAGTGGCAACTTGACAGTCCGGTTCTGCGTCGGTGTGTGACGAGCCAGACCAAAAGGTCAGAGACTTCAAAGCCTGGAAGCAGCTTCAAAACAGAGCTCCGCACCTCTGACAGCTCCATAATATTTGTGTTAAGCTTACAACTGTGTGTGTGTGTGTGTGTATGTGTGTGTGTGTGTGTGTGTGTGTGTGAGAGAGAGAGAGTTATGACATGGACACAATTTACATTGTGGGTTTTATTAAAAGTCTGCCAAAATGAAAAGTTGCTTTATGTTGATGGGTCAACAGTAAAAACACATCAGGTGTTGCTGTAAAGCGGGTGGTTAGCGGAGCGGACTTGAGGACAGGATACTGTGGTAAGACTATATTCCATAGTGAGTTTTTCCTTCATGTGAGCAGATGTTTTGTCAAAGCTGCTGGCCCAATTTTTTGGATGTGCATATTTAACTTTGGATCGAAATCGAGACGGAAGAACACTGAGAGCTGCGGTGTACTTGACATCCAGTGACCTATACTGCAGGTTTGGCATGCACTTGCTCTTGGGAAACTTGATTGAAAGTCTCAAAGGAATGTGAATCTGTGAATGTGCGTGGGTTTGTATACGTAAATACTCATAGCTGCAGCCAGGGAAGCTATTCTTTGCAGGCGGATGCAATCAATACACAGACATCAGCACTGACTCTCTTGTCTCAAAACTCGGCAAAGTCACATTTAACTTGGGCACAGACTTTCTTTTTTGGAGGACTCTGAGAAATTAATTTGTGAGCCTGACACAAATAAACAGCTCATGCATAAATATGACCATAACTTTAAGACAAAAGGAGAACAGCTCTATCTTCGTTGCAAAGGGGCGGGAGAGGGGGGGGTGGGGGGGGATTTCTTTTCTTATCAAAGAAACACAGGGCCAGATTAAAGAGTCAAAATCCTCCCAACGTGTGTGTGTGTGTGTGTGTGTGTGTGTGTGTGTGTGTGTGTGTGTGTGTGTGTGTGTGTGTGTGTGCGTGCGTGCGTGTGTGTGTATTCGCTCCTTCATGCCTGCCCCCGGACGTTCTCTCTCCTTCTCCTCCCTCCCTCTCGTCACTCTCCCCGTAGCATTAGGAGCTAGCTGCCAGGCTCTCCTCTTTAGCATCCATCCATCCCTCCATCCTTGCGCCTGGAGGAGTCTGCATTAATCAGTCCTTTTCAAAGGAGGTCCTGCAAC
The DNA here is from genome assembly GCA_023631565.1 of Gymnocephalus cernua. NCBI lineage: Eukaryota > Metazoa > Chordata > Actinopteri > Perciformes > Percidae > Gymnocephalus > Gymnocephalus cernua. Next base: position 14,880,755 of record CM042446.1, on the reverse strand, counting down.
AGTAGCTGTTGTGTTTCCTCCCATTCATGCAGATGTGGCCTACAGTGAAGTCACATCAATCCTTATACAGTGGAATTACACGGCTAATCAATAACACTCAATAACAACAGGCCATTTGCCCATCGGTCCGTCCACTCTTTCATCCCACCCACTGACAATGGCCTCTAGTTTGTGTGCAGAGGTTATAGATTACACTTGGAAAACAACCAAAAATACCCATAAAACAAAGCAAAGCATTTTTTTTTTCTTTTTGCAGTATTTTGCGTCTCATGTTGTTAGGTAATTTGAATCAGCAAAAACGTCTCCTCTCCTCCATAAAAAAGCAATAAGAAACGTATTTTGTGTATGCAGTTTAGTTGTATCGGAACATATTTTTTAGGGGACCTGGCTGTGAAGTGATGTCATCAGAAAAAAGCCTTGCCTATGATAAGTAATTCAGATTAAATGTGAGCAAGGGAAATGACAACCTCATTCTGAAAGGGTAGTATTTGAAATTTCAACATATGGTTTTCCATTACTACAAAATGTTGACATTGTAAATATTGCTTGGTAACCTGTGCAAAAACCCAATAAAGATAATTTCAATAATAATAGAAATTTCAACATATGGAATCAATCCTACCTGCAACGTTTTGCTCTATACTACAAGGATAATAAGAAACATAAAAGGTACAAATTGTGTATTTTTCATAACATAAAGAAATGCTCAAGCAGATACTAAAATGTTTGAAAATCCAACTTAGGAGACAATTGAGACATTAACCATTGAAAGTTAATGAAAGCATGTTGGGCTCATGCTCTTAACTGTATGCTAGTTTATGTTGTTTCCCATAGCAACAGGTAAGCCAGATGCAGGAACAGGCGTCAGTGGATCAGTGATAGTGTTACGTTTACAGATCAGATTTTGGTTAATAGATCCAGGTAGCTTTGCTCCATAATGGCACTGGAACATGCCTATTGTTGCCTTCAACACATGTAGCTGAATATGAATGACCCTTTATGTAAATCAAGTGGCAGCCTGAGAATAGATTGCAAAATAACTTATCTCAGAAAAGAAAGAAAAAAAGTCCCAAATATATAATTAACTTCTTTTAAAAACAAATCCCCAGATCAAAATGTTGATTTACTTCAACTATAGGTGAAATACCCATACACACAAGAGTTTGACATCATTTGATCACAAAATTACTGGATATCATTTCTGGATATAATTTTTTTTATCACCTTCAGATTGAATACAACTGATCAAAACAAATATCCTCAGAATTCTGCCCTGATATGCAGATGTACACGCTTTCAAATACTAGCCTGCTACTCTCAGCTACACTGGGTCCAAATCAAGCTGTCAGCGAGCGTGCCAGCGTGTCCAGAGGGCGCCACCACACATACGGTACTGAGCTACGAAACAGACACCACTTCATGCAGCAGGTCTGCAGTGGCTGCCAAAGGCCAGAGAGGAGAGGGGCAGGGAGGGCACGTGAAGAGAAAATGTGGGACAGAGACATGCAAAGAGAAGGTGAGGAAAAGAGAAAAAGGAAAAGTGAGAGTGGGGATGGGTGTAGAAGAGAGGGAGGAAGAGAGAGGATGAGCCAGTAGGTGAAAGATGGCAGGAGGGCAGCATGCAGATTGCCCCAGACCTGACTGGCATATTCTTGGATGGCTAACAGACGGGGAGAGAGAGAGAGAGAGAGAGAGAGAGAGAGAGAGAGAGAGAGAGAGAGGAGGGAGGGGTTGAGGAGCCAGGGAAAGTTAGTGCCCTCGGGATGTTCTGTCCCACTGCCAGCCCCTGAAGTGTGGCTGGGAGATAGCAGGCCCACGTGCAGCGGTGCACCATGCACACAAACATACATGCACTGACAATGAAAACGAGGCGATGGAGCAATGCATGGATTGAGATGGATGAAAGAAATAGTGCTGAAAAGACAGGGAATATACTGTAGAAAAAAAACTAAACAGATACTGGATTAAGAATGGGAGAGGAACAATGTTCATGTCTCTTCGGAGAGAGTCTGCATTAATGTAACATTGTTCAAGTGAGGTGAGCAGCTTCATTTTTAACCATTACTTTGAATTAATTAAACACAAAATACATCCTTTCACAGAGACTAATACGTAGCTGCATCTTCAGTCAGGTCAGCTCTCTTTCTCTGCTTTACTTTTTCCATCTGTATCCTCCACTCTCATTGGCAATGTAGAGTGGAGGAGCTTGAGGCCATGTGTGCAGGTTTGGGCCAATTATAGGGATTCTCATCAGTGCCGGGTTGCCTTTTTGCTGCAGGCTCAGAGCACACAGACCAGCCGAGGGTCCACATGGGTCAACTCTCTACCCCTCACATCTCCGCACAATGAGCATACCTGGGAGATGCAGTACTGCTGGTTTGGCAGATCTCATATATAACAGACCAAAAAATAAAAAGAGAAAATTAGGCTCTTTGGGCTTAGATGTAAAAAAACGAAATATAAAATATAAATGTTTCTACTTTGCAACAAACTAGAATTCAACCAGTGACAAAGACCAAAAAAAAAATGAATTTTAGCAAATACAGTTGAAGAAACGCTTTAGCCTACAGTATATTCAGTCAGACTGACATCAATCACAGGCTTTGTGAAACTGGCATAAACAAATCAGAATAAAATACACGAATAATACAACTTTCAGGAATCTCTTGAAATTTGAATTCAGGAATTGTAACACTAACTTCAACATGCACGAAACCATGTCAACAAAGAAACACAAACAAGTGGTATTTTCAAAATCTCTAAATCTGAAGCAGATTCAGATTCAATGTCACGAAACAGAAGTTGCACAAGCTTCGAAAGAACATTATGCTAGTGGAAGGATTTCTTGAAATGAGTCCTGCAATTTAAACAGCCCTCCTTCAAGCCTAGAAGGGAAAGTAAATATGGTTACTTGGTGAGTGGGGTATAACGTCTGCAGACGAAGTGGTCAGAGCTCTGACGCCCATGAAGGCGCCATGCCAGTTAACTCAGAACTGCTTGTTGTTGCCTACTGTCACTGATGATGAATGAATGATATGCACACATCTACAAAAGAGATGCTATACATAAGCCCAAAAGCACACCCTGATTTTCCTCTGCTAAAGTCCTCAGATACAAAACTCTAGATGTATATACAAGCATGTCATATTATTAAATGGTTACAAAATGTTAGTGTACAAGCTTTTGTATGGGTTTGGATGCTTGGACATCATAGTTTTTTGCCATACCACAGTGGGAACTGACTAAGAAGAGATGACTATACTAATGATCACAGAAACAAGGTGAGAACTGTGAGAATGCACAACGGCTTTTCATCCAGCTTTTAGAAATGACCCAGTTAAATGATGATTAATTGCCAGAAAGACAAAAGTATACTGGCCATTCACTATCTGTATGAGTAAATAATCTGAGAGGAACGTCAGATGAAAACAGGCACAGCAATATAACAATATTATGATTTCTTCATAGAGAATAATCAGAACAAATAATGTACCTAAAGTATGGGCCCTTAATGAACATCTCCTGGATGACTTCACTCGGGTTGGGTGTTAACTTCCTCAGTTTACCTGCAGGTTAGCAAGGGGGGGTACTACACCCGATGCAGCATCTGTAACAGCAACAGTACTTCAAATATACACTTTATGCAGCCATAATTACCAGCTTGGAGGGAAATTCGACTGAGAAACTGGATTAAGCATGACCAAATCTTCTCAAGTGGTTAAAAAAATCAAAGCGCACTGAATGTTTGCCCCATACACATTGGCTTCGGGATGAAAGGCTTGGCCGAGGTTTGCGAACTAGCGCCGACAACAGGAAGAGGTTGTTTTTTTTGTCAAATTATCTGCTTTTATACTACTAGAACTTCGAACAGTGCTGGTCTGTGTGTTTGCTGCTGAAACAGAATCTCAAACATGGCCTGGAACTGTGTGTCTTGGAGAAGAAATCAAACTTGTGGCCTGTTTGGCGTGGTTGCAGCAGCGCAGCCCCGAAAGTGGATTGTGCTGGTGCTGTGGATTAGCAGAAGGCAGCAGAAGGCAGCGTGTACGTGCGGGAGTGTGTGTGTGTGTGTGTGTGTGTGTGTGTGTGTGTGTGTGTGTGTGTGTGTGTGTGTGTGTGTGTGTGTGTGTGTGTGTGTGTGTGTGTGTGTGTGTGTGTGTGAAAAAGGTATGTGTGCGTGTCTGTGTGTTGGCGCTGGAGGCTAGCGTGTGGTGAGGAGGGAGATTCGCACCTCCATGCACGCCGCTGAAAACCTGCTAACCGTTGCATTTACAACTCTTAGTATGGTGAGGTAAACACATTTTTAGTTAACCCCCCCCCCCCCTCTCCTCCACTCCTTCTGAAGATTTTTAAAGGAAAAGCTGCAAAACCATATCCAAAATAGCAATGCTACAGAGGAGGGATTGTCTTTGCCCCTAAAACAAACATGTTGGATTGCCAAATGATGCTTGTCATCCAAATGCAAACATTCCCTGATACCATCGCATGGACTTAAGCCTGTTGACAAAATGGAAAGCAAATCATGTGAGATCACCGTTCCCACAGAAACCTGCGTTGACATAAAAATGTACACACTGAGATCACGCTAATCCTTTAAACACTAATTTAAGTGCTCTCGATTTTATTAAAACCATAATATAAATACTCATGGGTATTTTTTTTCTCCTAAGAGAAGAAAAATGAATATCAGACCCAGATTTCTATCCCACAATGCATTTGGGGTTGTAAGTTGAAGAGGAGGAAAGGCAGACAGAGGAAGCTTTAAATCTGTGTCAAAAAGAAAGACATTAGTCCTGTGGAAGATGTTCATTTAGGAAACCTGGTGTGAAGGTACGTTGGAGGCCCATTAATTACAATAATCACATCATAGGTGTTAGAATAATTCATTAACTCAGATTTAGTTAAGGCTTCATTTAATAAGTCCTTGTTGGTCAGGAGAATAAGAGACAGGAGGGAGGAAGGTGGGAGGGAGACAGGGATAGAAAAAAAGAAAGGGAGGGTAAGCTAGAGAGAGAGAGACAGAGAGATACAGGGTGCCTATTAAACCACAAGGCCTGGGTTGTCAATTTGTGTTTGAGCGTTCCACTGGGGGAACGGTTCCATCCTTTTTAAGAGATATATCATTTTATAAAAGACCAAAGGGAGGGAAAAGGAGACAAAAACGGGGGGATGGAAGGGAGGTGGTGGTACAAGGGAGGGATGGAGGGAGGGAGTTACAGAGGAGGGGTGGTTGGTTAGGGAATCAGTTTTGCCTACTATATTTAACTGACCCATAAATCTGTTTTTAAATTCTCCTCCATTTAAGAACGCCCATGCGAACTGGAGAAAAGAGAAGGCAAGGGAAGGGAGGGTTTTTCTTTTTCGCGCCGGCTGTTAAGTACCACAATCCATGCATAGCCGACGCTACATTTATCCTAACAATGTAATTGGTCCAGCTCCCTTGGCTGGTGGCTCAGTTACTGGCCCTCCCTCAGGCCCCCCAGTGTGTGTGTGTGTGTGTGTGTGTGTGTGTGTGTGTGTGTGTGTGTGTGTGTGTGTGTGTGTGTGTGTGTGTGTGTGTGTGTGTGTGCATGCGTGCGCAACCAAGGCCCTCCCTTCAGTCCTCAAATGAAAAGAAATCCCTGGCTTCCATTGAGACAGAAACTCACTGGGGGGCATGGTGGCTAGGCTAACGTGGCTAATGCTAACATAAACTATACACACCTGCTAACAACCTCACTGCAGGCCTATGTGTGTGTGTGTGTGTGTGTGTGTGTGTGTGTGTGTGTGTGTGTGTGTGTGTGTGTGTGTGTGTGTGTGTGTGTGTGTGTGTTTGTGTGTGTGTGGTTGCCGGTTGGGAGTGGGTTGTGGATTACACCATAGGCAACAGATGAAAAGCAGAGTAGACGGACTCACACAAACACAAGTAAGACGCACACACATACACAAACAAGCGCCCCCCCCCCCCCCCCCCCCCCGAACCCTCTCCTCCTCTCTTTTTTGTCTTTCTCTCTGACACACACATGTACAGGACACACACACACACACACACTCTGCATTGAGCCTCGGCGCAATTACGAGGAAGAGGACAAAAGCTTCACAGACAGAAGCAACATAAGGGTCGGCTCGTTGTTTCACCTGGAGCTAAATATCTAACGCAGAGGGGAGTCAGAGAGGAGAGGGAGGCGTAGGAGAGGAGGGAGGGCAGGGGGAGAGAGATGGATGGGGGAGGAAGGGGTAAAACAGAGGAGAAGGGTGAAGAGAGGGGAGAGCAGGTGCTCAATCACAACTATTGTAAGGTTGGATAGGGAATTGTTTTGTTTTGTATATCATTTTCTCATCATCATGTTGGATCATTTTCTTTTCATTTGAGTATTAACTTGTTTAGATTGCTTTGGAGGAAAAAAAATTTAAGGGATCACAGACACAGCTGAATTGGGGAGGTTGCAGATTCGGTGAGGGGAGATGGATAAAAGTAAGTATGAAAAAATGGCTTTTGGGTGAGGGTGAGGAAGAAGAGGGAGGTGAAAATGTGGGAAAAGGGAGAGGTGGGAGAGTTGGGGGTGAAGGGTGGGGGGGAGGAGACAGGAGCCGCATAATGAAGCGCAGGGCTAATTTGGAGAACTCCAGCTGGCTGAAGCCAGAGGGCCTGAGCTTCCAGAACATCTGAAGCACCTTAATGCTGCACGCACACACACACACACACACACACACACACACACACACACACACACACACACACACACACACACAATATTACAACTCACACACTCACACGCGCATGTAACACCATTGCAGTTGTGCAAATATGCACATTTTATACACTGAACATCACACGCTCTTTGACCTCAACCTGTTTTGCAATCTAACCTCGGCCACACACACGCATACACACACACACACACACACACACACACACACACACACACACACACACACACACACACACACACACTACAAACATTGTAGAATATCAATACATTGGTGTGTTGTTGCTCTGTGTATGTGTATGCATGTGGTGATGTTTAGGTTGGGGATTAATAAGGATGAAAAGTTGGTTGATTCTCGGTGTGTGTGTGTGTGTGTGTGTGTGTGTGTGTGTGTGTGTGTGTGTGTGTGTGTGTGTCTGTGTGTGTGTGTGTGTGTGTGTGTGTGTGTGTGTGTGTGTGTGTGTGTGTGTGTGTGTGTGTGTGTGTGTGTGTGTGTGTGTGTGTGTGAGAGAGAGAGAGTTATTAGCAGGAAGAAGCTGGTATCCATGACTCATATACAGGATCTGCTGCTCCACAGTTAGGTGATATGACTTTCCATTTCCCATGTCTCCGTACAGTATGATTTGTCTACCTGCGGTTGTCTTTATGATGATACCGAGCTTTGTAGAATTTATATTATTGAAATAGGCTAAACCATCTTTCCATATAAAACAGGTTTAAAATATACATCATAAAGAACCATTGTATTATTCTGCTTATGCTGCATGTTAAACAACATGGTGCTGTACATGCCAAAGTGAAAGGCCAATGATGACTAAATGAGCAAATACTTAAAGGGACAGTTCATCCCCAAGTAAAAAATACATATTTTTACTCTTACCTGTAGTACTATTCATCAGAATAGATTGTTTTGGTGTAAGTTGCCCAGTGTTGAATAAATTGACCGTAGAGATGTCTGCCTAATATAATTGAACTAGATGGCGGTCGGCTTGTGACCTGGTTGTGAGCAGTTTCATATAGGAACTATTTTCTTTCTACCGTAGTACCTACATGAAACTGCTTGTACAACCAGCTCATGATTTCTGGAAAGAAACATTGCTGTTGAGAATGTACATTTTTGGCGCTTCAAGCACCAAAAGCTGAGTGCCATATAGTTCCATTACAGCGAAGGCAGACAAAGGAATACTTTGCACAGAAAAGTGATGCCTACAATGTGTTTTACAGAGTCAACACAGATGTCAATTATGTTGTTATGGGAACACCTTGCAAACAGCGGCAGGTCAGAGTTGTCAGTCACACTCCACACGCTGTTAGTCCCTGATGAAAAGAGTTGCCAATTGCCACTGTTTGCCTTCAACATATTGTCAACCACATTGTGACGCTTTGAGCAGAACACGATTGGCTGAAATGTTGGAGTAAAATTCCTTTTCTCTGAGGCTACATCGCTGTAATGGCTTACAACACAGCTGGATTAGAGCCTCCCTGGTTTACAACCATAAGGTTTCCCATCTGCAAACAATGCCCAACTATATTTTGTTGCCCTCCTCCATTTGGTTAACCTCAAGCCTTTATGGTTACCTAGGGGTGGCTCGGGGTGATGGCATTTGACTTAAGACTAGAGCCAAAGTGAAATGCTGACTAATCTGTAACATCTGGCAAATTTTATGAGAGAGAGAGAGACGAGAGGGAGAAAATGATGCCAGGTTGGCAGGTGGAGGAGTGAGGAGCATTCACAGTACATTTATATAACCACACACACACACACACACACACACACACACACACACACACACACACACACACACACACACACACACACACACACACACACACACACACACAAAAGACTTTCCAATGCCAGGGTGTGGTGGCTGAGATGCCAAGCTTGTCCCTACAGTGCCATGCCATTTTATGACCCAGAAAGTTAAACCACACACATTCAAGCCCTTGTCTCCATTACCACATTGAAATACACATGCAAGCACACAAACAAATACACACAACAAACATTGTGAGGCATCATATAGTTGCACAGCCCTTGCCGTTTTTCAATCATCACCCAGGCCTTCACTCCCAAAGCACCATGAGCTCCAGACCTGGGAGCTATCAGCGACTCCTATACTCTCATAAACAAGGCAGGCGGCTGAGTGTGTGACTCAGAGTCGGCCTACAGCACAGGTCCGTTCAGTTAAAACTCAGAGTCCATTTCACAAAGTACGAACAGGCTTACAGATGACTGCAGAGCAGTAATTACTACTAAAATTCTTCATTTCTGTTACTGTAACAATTGGGCATTGTGAAACATAATTCAAGAAAACAATATTGATAAATTGGTGATTGTGGCTATACACTGTTATCCCAAATTAGTTGACTTTACTAGAAATTTGCGTGGAAACCCGTTGCCTTAAACCGTTCACGTTTTTTCACGAGGTGAAACTTAACAGGTCAAGTTGTATTAACACATATTGATAAGTTGATGCAGTAGACAAATCAAGTTTACATTAGTAGTCATTACTAAAAAAATATTAGTTAACATAAGCTACTTTTGTTTAAACTCAATAAATATGAAACAGGATATACTTCAAAACCACAAAAAGGATGTCTTCTTACAAATATGTTTTTTTCTTTATAACCATATAGTTTTAAGAACAATGTATTCTATACATTAGTTCCAGGAAAACAGAACAAAAGACAATTCAAAAATTGTTATTTCCAATGTGCTCTGCATGAATTTAGTTACCCTTACTTTAACTCACTGCCCAGACCCCATCAGTCCCCCCCCGGGTCTCAGTCATGGTGCAACAATAAATGTAGATAAGCACGAACACTAAATCAACCATTCTAAACTAAAACACAGATAACATAAATGCAGACCCAAAACAATAACAGAACATTAATAAAACACACTTTAACTAGGACAGAAACCGTTCAGAACATATATTTTTTCCCATGAGCCTTTGCATCGCTTCAGCGCTGAAGAGTTCAAATGACCCCGCCCCTCCCATGGGAACTTAACATCCTTAGTTATCTCTGCTTAATGTGATCTGTGCATTGCATACTTAAGCTGATTATGACAAACAACTAATGTGATTTAGTAATAAATATGTCTTTAAACAAAACATGAACGAATAAATAGTGACCACTAAAATTTTTAATTACAACTAAATCTGGGTTTACAGTGTGCGTAGAGTTCCATGTCTTCGATTCCAACATTAATTTTCCAATATCTTTGTCTCAATTCTACTTCCTCCACTAAGTATTTCTCCTTGGCAATTATTTAGTAGTATGCTACGCAAATACACTTTGAACATCAGTATATCAATTTGTGTCAGAAGATAAGAGTATTCTTGTGTTGTGCACTAAAGCAACCTTTCTTTGTGGCACATGGTGTAACTAAGAAAGTGTTATATGAATAAGTCTAATTGTGCAGGTGGACATCAACTTCTGAAAATGTGTGACTCTGTGCTCTAAGTTTAGGGTTTCATCAAGGTTACCATACACACACACACACACGCGCGCGCGCACACACACACACGCGCGCTAACACGCGCACACACACACAATACACTTCTTCAGCAGAGACACTCTACCTTCCTAACACACTGAATTTATCTGGCAATCAAGGGAAAAATGAAACCGTTATGACACACAATAGAAAATAAAAAAAAGGTAAAGAAACACATGCAACACACATTAACGCAGAGTTTACGCCATGTTCTAAGCTTTACCATGTAGCAATCACATGTGTGGCGCGCACCGGGGCAAGAGGAACAGCAACAAATTGGATTTCCCAAGGATGATGGTGTGATGAAAGATTGTGTGTTTTTCTCATCTACCGCCAGTGCTGTTAGAGCGCGGCATGATTAAATAAAACCTTGCCCAAGTTTCAATAAACGCATTATAACAATTGCATTTCCTTGACAAAGATTTAGGGACTGGTGTGATGCGATTGGATTACTGGGGAACATTGAGCTTTTTTAATGCTGTTTTTGCCCTGCCTTAAGTTGAACGTACACCTCCACTTGAGCAAGTTTAAAGAATTTCTCTCCTCTCAACATGTGGTAAGGGACACTTTGATGAAGATGATGGAGGTGGCTTTTGCTCAACCATCTCTCTCTCCTCTCAGATTGTATGCAATGGAGAGAATAAATGGCCAAGCTTCTGTCTTTCACAACAGTGGAAAATGTTCAACTGCCTTCCTCCGCAATGCGTGATCAGCAATGCACAATTTGAATCTAATTATTTTATATACAATTGTATTTGTACCAAAATCAGAAAAATAATGGTGTCTCAATGCTTTGGATTTTTTTTTTTTTATTCCCATACTGTGTGGTACTGGAACACTGCAACACAACTTGTTACTATGTACTATGTACTCTATACTGCCAAACATGAATTATGTATCTGAATAGTAAAGACAAGTATGAATCATTGCTGACCCAATGGCGCAGAAAGATGTCTGATACGCAGATGACTAACACTTGAAGAGTGACGCATCATTTCTGTGGAAAGAAAGAGGGTGAGGGAGAACATGTGAGCGCGTGTGCGTGTGCATGTGCGTGTGTGTGCATGTCATGTGCCACGCTGGGAAGATTGCACAAATGCTCATCTTGATTTAAGGTCAACTGTCAGTCCTTCTTTTCATTGATTTAACCTCCTGTCTTAAGTGACACATAAACTCAGGTATGGCCCAACGCTACCCATCTGTGATTCTGGCAGGTGGCAACAAGCTGGTTATTAACGGCACACCTTTTTTTCTTTTCTTCACCCGTATCCCTCACACCCTCCACACACACACCCACACACACACACACACACACACACACACACACACACACACACACACACACACACACGCACACACACACACACACACACACACACACACACACGCACACACAGATCACAGATCACATACACACTGATACTGAGTTGGAACACATGTTGGAAAACTTCCATGCTCTGCTGCATATCTGTTACTCTCTGCAGATGAATTGACGACTGTGTGCATGTGTGGAAGAACTGTTAAGTGCATCTTTAACAAACTCTCTTTAACATTAAATGAATACTCTTAGTTTGCAATAAATACATCAGCTTAGCTCTCAGTAGCCTGTCAGACAAACATTGCTCCTGAATTTCTGGGTAACATTTAACTAAAATGTTGATCTGGGCTACCATGGTTTGCATGCCCCCTTTAAAGCCAAATCTGTTTAAACCAAACTTGCATGTTGTGTTAATCATGAAGAGTCATTTTTATGTACAAATTAAGTCTACCATCAACTTGTTCATGCAAACTTTTTGATCAGATTAGACAATGTTTCTGCACAGGCTGGTTAGCTAGCTGGATGATGTTACCCAGAGGCAGGCTGTTACAGAAACCCTACCTTACTTTAACATAACATTACAGAATAACTGACAAAGTTTACAGTAGATGAAAGTGTTTCCTCCTGATAATTTATATGTTGAGCTTCTGCCATCTAAACCGCAATTACAACACATAGGAAAACACCAACATATTGAAATGTTTAGTGCAAATGTAATGTTGTATAACATGTATGAGTTATGTAACTTACATCCATTGTCATTTCAATCATCTCCCCTTATTGTGATGACTTGATTTCAGAGTGTCAAAGCAACCCCAAGGTAGCGTATTATTATCCATCAACTGCCTGGCGCAAGCTGGCACCTCTCCTTGATCACCCAAAGCCTTGTCAGCACACTCCAATCTCACTTATATCTTTACTCAATCAATCAAGGGGAACTGTTGGATGCAGACTGATGGAGTGATGTGGCATTGACAGCCATGTGGACAGAAAAAAAAAACAGAGGCATAAACACGATGGAGGGGACAAGAAGGATGGAGATTTGGATGTGCAAATAGATGGATGGTGAGTGGACAGTTTCTTAGCCAAAAACAAAGGCAAGTTACTAGTGCAACATACTGAATGATGGGTAGGTGACCAGCTGAATACAGCAGATGCTGAAAGACAAATAGCGAGTTCAACAGAATGACAATAAAAAAAAAGCATATTTCTATTACCCCATCCCAATGGAATTGCTTGGGAATCATGCCTGCCAAACTGACAGCAGCACAGTTCATAATCTGAATATAACTGTGTGCTTTTAAGTCTGAAACTGACTTGATAAAGAAAAAAAACATTGGTGAAAGTATGCTGTTATTATGATTATTTCAACAGGCAAATATATAACATTACGGAATGTCATAAAAAAAAGTGACATTGAGTAATAACAAAAGCATGCAAAAACTGTGGCAAAGGGTGCTGTGTCAAATCATTCCCAGCTAAAGTGACATGCTGGATCCTCAATGCAAAATAAAAATAGAAAGCCGAACAGCATTATAATGAGACAAAATTGTTTTATTAATGTTTCCCCCCCTCTTCTCTCTTTTTACTCTCCGTTGGAGGCATTCTGCATTCTCCACAGCATAGCTCACAGTTCCACCCTGCTTGCACTATCTCCTTGGAGGGAAAGTCAAAAGGTTTTTCATTTATCTCAGACCGAAGAAGAAGCGCAAAACATGACTCCCCCGAGAGACCCACGAGGAAACTGTGAACACCTTGCCCCAAATATCTGATCTTGGAGGTGCAGAAAATAGCATGCACGTATTTGTTTGCCGGGACCAAGACTTCCCTCATTCCCCAGATGCTGTGTTGTCATTGAACATTTTGCCGCTGTGCGTTACGCATATAAAAATACATTTCGATTTTTATTGGGGAAAGAAAACACGTCCCAAGAACAAAAGATAATTGTATTGATTTGTTGAGCATGTGGAGCAGTTCAAAAAGTGGCTGTTGGTAATGTTTTGAGCTCTGAGATTGTGAATGTGTATTTTTTATATGTATATATATCGCTTGCTTGTGTATCTAAATCTCGTCAGTTTATGTACGTTGTATTGACAAAGCTCTCACCAATGATACAAACAAAATGGATCATTGGGATTTGAGTTGGAGAAGACGCTTTGAGGTATAAAAACTAAGATGAAAGATAAAAAGATACAGGCAAAAAGTTTTAAACTCATTCAGTAGGTGTGTCTGTGCAACTGTATCTGCATAGTGTATCTGCATAGTGGTGCAAAAACGGATTGTGTGACAAAAAGTGTGAAGGCAAAACTAAAGTTGTTTGAAGTCTGTCGTGCTAATACAGTACGACTTTAGTAGTAGTGGTAGTTTGGTTCATTGTCAAATAGTCTTGTTAATGCAGCAGTAAGCCTTCTGCTCTTTCCGTGCAATTCAGAGTGCACAGCAGGGGACTTCGACGCCAATACATACTGTGGTCGCTTTTGGTCTTTTAATACGAAATAAAATGGCATTTCATGGCTGTGTCACTGGCAACAGTTAATCAGTCACCAAGAGGAACTGGTAATGTCAGTTATGGCTAATGGCACAGGGAAACATTTCCTCAATAGGCAAGCCACTCTCTCACTCTCTCGATTACTTGAAGCCATGCTAAACAGGAGAGATTTGTGCATTAATAAAGGCAGCTACTCGACTGGAACATTGGGAATGTCTATAAAAGGGCCCAAAAAGCAAAATAGTAATGGTGCTCTCTTTTGCCTTAATTGTATGTTCTGTTTGACTCATCAGTCTCACTCTCTGTCTCACACCTCCTCACACAAATACATGTATGCACAATAATAATAATAATAATAATAATCTTGGTCTTCTTGGTATGTGAATCTGTCTCTTTCATGGCCATTTGATCGCAGTGTGTTTGCTTCAGTATTGCTGATTATATAACTAGTACTGTGCCTTGTTTTATTTGCGTATTTATTGATTATCTGTTGTATAAGTATGCATGTGCTTTATAGGTGCATGTGCATATGTAATATTACTTTCATATTACTCCAATCCAAATAAAGGCCTGAACCAACCTGTAGCTGTTTTTTGTTTTTGAAGAGAGAAAAAAAAGAGCAAGAAAGAAGTGAGAAACTGTCCATCCACTGTCTTTGTCTTTTGCCTGGAAGGTAGTGTTTGCTGCAGCAGCAATGGCAGGATCTTGTTGTGTCCAGTGAACACAATGTTCAGTCAAGCACAGCCGTCTCTAGCTTTCTGACATGTGGCAGTGGTGTAATACAGAACTCTCATTCTGACAGCATTCCTGATTCTTCAGATTCTTCTTCTTCTTCTGAGTCTTCAAAGTGTGATCACTGCTACTTTCCCACCTCATCATCTGTAATACATTCAACCTTATTTTATACTTTCCATTAGAGCATTTCCTGAATGTATACATAAAAAGGCAGTGACAAGATGTCTGCAAACATTATTTTGCAGCAGTAACAATATTTAGACACAGACGGTGATATAATAATTGCTACAGAGGAGAAATGTAAAATCCTCCTCAGGTGCTTTTTAGAGGAGATCCCCAGGGAGCCTTAGGGGGCAGACTGCCACCCTCCTCCCAGAAATGGTGACCTGCAGACGGTTAGGGGAGCTATTCAAAGGCAGGTTAGTGGGAGGGATTCAGAGAGCAGAGACGACCACCACGAGTACATTAATGCCAAACCCACGTGCGTGTGAAAACAGGCATAACACTTGCTGCATTTGAGCCACGATACATAAATCTAGTGCACAACCACATGTGGGAAACACTCTGTATACCAAAACACGGATAGAGATTCTTACTTACATTCTGCACATAGCAAACAAAAAATTGCACTTCCTCTTTCACCTACACACAAACACTCTCACACAGAAAGTTTAAATCTGGTAATCAGCATTGGTCCCTTGGCTACAGGGCTTATGGGATACCCCTGCTTCTTGGCAGTCATTTCTAACACAAGCAGGAAAAACAGGCTTTGGGTTTGTGTGTGTGAGCATCTGTGCTTCTGACTCATTTTTGTTTTTATATGAGTGTGAGTGCATTTCTGCGAGTGTGCCTGCATCTCAGGCATGTGCATTTTATAAGGGCTTTTGTTTGTGTATGTGTATAGATTGTAGGTGGCAAAAACAGAGCTATAAATAGATAGAGACACCGGGAAAATAAACATTAATGACAAATACGTGAGGTCAATCAGTGAGAGAATAAGAAAAGAAAGACCCATTTCCAACATGACATGCATGGCTTGTAAGAAAAAAGAAGAAAAAAAAGGAAGAAAAAAAGAATCCACCCTCATTGACTTTTTATACGTGCAACAAAAGCATTTCAAAATGTTCTTATGTAGGACTTTTTTTTGCTGTTGCTTCATTTTTAATCAAAGTGAAAAATACATTTTACATTTATATGTGAATGTATAAATGACAGAAGGGCAAAGTCTAAAATTTTAAAAATGTTCTCTTCATTCTATTCCTTTTCATTTTATTTGGGCTAAATTGCCTCAGGGGCAAAAAAGATCTTTAGCTTTTAATATCGTGTTACTCAGATACTGTCTTCACATTGTACAGAGAGTTTTCATATCTGAATTATTCTAACTCTGTCTTTCAATATTAGCAGCTTTTCGGTATATTTGAGAGGGTGCATTGTATATCACACTACTACAGAAAAGCATCAGTCGGTGCCATCAGCCAATGATAAGACAATTTAAATGATCAGGGTCATGATATTGTTTCTGAGGCAAAGTTTAAAAGAAGGATATCCGTTTACATCTCACTTGCACGTTTTCCTAAGAACTCCCACATGCACTTCTAACTGCTGTTTTTACTGCCTCCTGTCTGGGCTTTCAGGTCACCTTTTACCTTTAATTACATCCATCTGTCTGCCCCTGCATCCCTCCATCAATCTATTCATTCTTCCTATTTTACCTTTCGGGTCTTGAATGGTTCACACAAATTTAAAAAGACCTAATTTGTCTTTTTGAAGCCTGAAGGCCTGTATTTTGTCTTGTCACTTGGATATGTGTTACTTCATTACAATTAAGACACTGGTATGTTGATTACAAAAGTGAAGTATTTGTGTATCCTGAACCTTACCACCTAGGAATCCAAATGCGCAATATATTATCAGGTTCATAAAGTAGAAGCCAGGCCTGTGACACATTTATGACTTTGTATTCATACATTTGGCATTGTCATAAATAATATGGTAGGGAAGGAATGCTGTGAACTGTGGGACTTGAAGGTTGGAGTTGTAATCACAGGCCTGGGCAGGCCAACGACTCGGTTCCTTGGGAAGCAAATTTACAGTTTCTTGCGTCTGTAGGGCTATCTGTTGTGTGTCGAACCAAAATGAAGCAAATCTACAGTTTCTGTAGGCCTATCTGTTTTGTGTCGAATCCAAATGTGTTTTGTTGTTTCCCCCTACCACTGCTGTTTCCACTCTGCCTGCCTCTCTCTCTCTCTCTCTCTCTCTCTCTCTCTCTCTCTCTCTCTCTCTCTCCACGTCATGTCTCGTCTCTCTCCCATAATCCACGCTGTCATCAACAGATTCAGATTTAAGCCATTTCATCCTAGAGGCCACGGAAGATGAAACGTAGATGCTAGTTTTGCTCATAAATGTCTCGCTAAGTGCTGATGTGCCAGAAGCCCTCCTTAACTGGTTGACTGCTGCCTTAGCAGCCTTCTTTGCAATACCGGCACACACTTTCTCCCATTCTCTGTAGCACATTTGCACACATAACTTGTACCCCCTTAATCTTAAAAAAAGCAGATGAGCTGGTTTCAGATTGGATTTATCTAGAGATAATATCATTGGTATGCATGATGTCGGGAGGAGAGGGGTTGGAAGAGACAGAGATTGTGAGGGTAACCTTCCTGCCAGCCGGTGAACCAACCAGCCAGCCAGAGAGCTTACATTGCTGAAGGCACAACGAGGAGACTCACTTATCCCCACCTGCTTGTCAGGAGATCTACAGGTACCTGCTAAAGCAGCCAGCCACTAGAAGACATTTTGGAACTGATGTACACACGTTATCATGTGTTTGTATGTTTGTGTATGTTTGCATGTGCACGGACAAGCCAGTGAGGAAAAAAGAAACAAGTAAGAGTATATGTGAGATGGTGGAAATAAAAAAAATAGCCTGAGAGCTATGATGTGAGAGGACTGCACCAAGCAAAAAAAAAAAAAAAAAAAAAAAAAAGAAGACTTTTTTGGGGGATTTAGTCCAATACATTTTATTATTATACAACCACAAGGAAAATGCTACCTGAGCATCAATCACCAATGCTATTTACAGTATGATGGAATAAAAAGGGACAGGTCACGAATTACACAGGCAGATAGATAATAAGACAAATGCCAACACACAAGCTTACAATACATACATCACCTGCCATACATCTGAACACAACTCACCTGACTCACCTGGGGCACGTTCAGCCCCGACAAAAAAAAACGTAGCAAGACCTTTATTTAAACTTAAACGGGGAGTTGAACACCCTGTTGTGTGCGCAAGTGCTCTGCCTTTTTATTACTACGAGTTTTACATACCCGTCTCTGCTGATTAGGTGTCACCTGTGACACAGCCAATAAACGAGAGACACACCCACCAAACGAGAAAAAATTTAATTATTTTGCTAAAGAACCATCAAGATTGGAGTTGGAGGTCGTATGAACATCCTGTCTTTTTAGACAGCACGTGTCCTTCTCACTGCTGTTATAGAATAATGGTTACTGGGCATGCAAAAGTGTACAGGTCACAGGTGTAAACCGATACTGGGAAGAATAGGAAGGCATACAGAGACATACAGTGAAATAAATATTATAATACGTTGTTTTTTTTTTACTGTGATAAAGAATAATTAAAAAAAAAAACACACAGGCAAGGAGTCTGTGTGAAATTCTAAACCGACTGCATCTTTCTTGTCCAAACTTGAAAGCACTCAATTAAGATAAAATGGGGTTGCAAAATTATCGCAAACAGTTCTGTACCTCTACCCTCCTCCCCTTTAATAAACCAGGTTAGTCTTCTCCTTGACTCAAGTTGTTTAATGACCATAGCTAATGCCGCTGTGCTCTGCCCTCTGTTTGTCTTGTCTGTGTAGTCAGCCTAATCGCTGCTGACAGTCAGCTTTGCTCTTTTATTAGCTATGCGTCGCTTGCAATCAGTGACAGTGAAGTCAGGCAGCAGGAAGGGCTTGTGTGAACTCAACACCCACTCGGACTCGACGTTTAGACTTGCACACACATACGCGCACGCGCGCGCGCACTCACACATACACACACACACACACACACTCACTCACTCACTCACTCACATGAATGTGTGTAGTGCATTTTCACAAAAAAAGTTGCACTCTTCCGAAGCCAAGTCAACAAACACACGACCTCTCACGCACACAAATGTATATGCTCACATTTGCTTACGCGCATAAAAATCAGAAATGCAAACCCAGGCACGCATGCAGGCACATGTACACATTTCTCTGTACGCGCATACTTGCTTTTAAAATAGTGAAACAGCCTCAACAAGGCAGCCACTGGCCTCACTGTATGTGGGTCAGGCCCATGCAAAGCTGTATTGATTTTTGGCTGTGTGTCTGACCGTGTGCCGCCATGTTAAAAAAGGCTGACTGCTAATAAGACAGCTAGCAAGCAGATCTCAAAACACACGCACTCATTCACAGACGAGAGGTTCCACAGTTTGCCAGCTTCTTCTTGTCAGTGCCCCACGAATTGGCAGACAATGGACTTGTTTGATAAAGAGGAGGGCTGACATTCGAACGGGCAATTTGTGAGCGACGGGGTGGGAGAAAGGGATGCGGGGGGGGGGGGGGGGTCAGGAATTTGCTTCACTCTCTTTAAAGAATGTAGCGTCACCCATATGTCCGTCTGCCCTGGTGCATACTCGATGGAGTGGAAGGGCAGGGATGCGAGAGTGCTCTCTCCCTTTCACTTTCTCTCTCCATTTCCAGTCTACTTTGCAGGGCTGTCAAGCCTTTCTCCCCACTCGGGTGCAGAGCAAAAGCTCAATGCTGTTTTGTCTGTTGCATTAAACCGTGCAGTGGCCATTTAGGACACAATGTAGGCCACAGCAGAGAGAGAGAGAGAGAGAGAGAGAGAGAAAGAGAGAGAGAGAGAGAGAGATGGCTTTAAAACCTGTGCCATCCGATAGTTGAGGTCAGGGAAGTGCATAGCTCAGTCACAGTGAAATATTCCCAACATTTTAAAAGCTGAAATGTCACTCAATCCTAAATAGCGAGCACCCATCCTTCTTTCCAGTAAACGTCCTGCACGCTTCATTTAATTGCTTTTGAACTAGCCCTTATTAATCCCCTTGACTGCAGGTTTGCACCTCGTATTTACCACAGCTGACCTTTTGACCCTAGCCACTGGCTAACATCTAATGTTGAAAATTGGCTAATTTGTGAAATGGCAGAATTTGGGGGTAAAGACCACTTAGAGCTAATGGCTGGCTCATCTGAATATAAGCGCCATGCTTAGGGGAGGGCAAGCGCAGGGCAGCAGTGCAACCAGTGTTGGTGAGGTGTATTTGCGAGAATTGCCCAGCTGAAAGAAGCCAGATATTTCTCCCCCTAACATCAATCTGAATAGCTAAGACTTTCACTGCCTCCATTATCTTGCCATTCGTTATCCTTGTATGCTGTAGGCTTTTTCTCAATTACAGCCATTTATGGTTTCTGGAGTAATTACATCAAAGTCGAGTCAGTTACCTGTAAGGTGTGTTCTACTGTAAATTAATTTGGAAGTTTCTGTCTTACTTCCTTTTCATTTGGTAGTAATGGGCTGTACTTGATCTTACGCAAGACAACCAGAGGGCTGAATGAATTCTGAGGCAGGAAACTGACCTCACGAGGGAGGGAGACAGAATTGCAAGAGTTCAGAGCAATTTCAATTAAAGCCGGGAGACAGAACATGATATGTGACAAGCGATGCCAGACAAGCATATTGTACCAAGCAGGTACATTAGAGCTTATTGTCTCCGTACAAAATTATATAAAGGTATTTTCATCAGTGATTTAGAAAATGCATGCAATGAGTTACTTACATGCAATCTGCACATTAACGTTTTGGACTTGACAACTTTTTAACTTGATCTGGCATGTCTTTTCCTGCAAGGTGCAATTAGATAGCAAACAGTTGAAATTCTTGTTTTGATACAGCACATTTTCTACGAAATTACATAATAAATGTGCAAAATGTCAGCAATACCTGATAATCATAATATATTCCTGCCTACTCTCCTCTCTACTCACTGTAATTTAAGTATTGTATGTTTCGCTATCTCCGTTACCTTCAGCATATTTAGCCAGCCCTTCATTTGCACTCGTCGTTAAGGCTAACAGCTTATTCAGCCTGTTTATGGATGGCCCCTCAGAGCTAAATTAATAGAAGAGGCTTTGGGGACCAGAGAGGAAAGTCATAAGCAAGACTGTAATGCTCATTTGCAACGTAGAGGCTAATTACCAATTTGCCACTCTCCAATCTTGTTTTATAATATGTTCACGGCCCAACTTCTTTTGTGTTCTGGTGCCTGCGAGCTATATATGACTTTTATACAACAGAGGATGCTTTGCTTCTGTCTTCTTCATAACTTCATGTGCTGGAGATATTGAGCTCTTAGACCTGCCCCACACAGGCCCGCATCTAACATTTGCTCATGTGAGAATGGTGCTGTGATTGCCTTCCGCTTTGACTGCCAAAGAGAGAAACAGAGCAGGCAAACAGAAAACGAGCAGAGAAAGAGATACTGTAGAGATGACAACAAACAATTGAAGGGAAAGGGCTCAATTGAACACCAGTCATCACTCTAAGTTACTCTACGGTGATACAACTGCAAAAAAAAGGATCACTTGCTTCCTATTTAAAGTGGGTTAAATTGAGATTAATAAAGGAAAGAGGAAAGTGAACTTAGATACAGTTTTTGTGAGAACATATCCAAACATTAGGCTTTAAAACTTGGTTATTTTTTACAGTGCAGGTCAGGTAATCATGGGCCATTAATACTACTGTAGTGCAAAACATGTGCAACTAACAAAGCAGTGCAATGCTTTGAGACAGTGACATAAATTATCCTCCTTTGTTGAGTGTTTCCTTGCAGAATCAGAACAGAATCGAATGCAATGTGCAGGATTTACACTATTTCAACATTTATTCTATTCATTGTTTATAGGGCCCCGCCCAATAATGCCACATCAGTTCCTCATACAGAACGGGAGTCTGATCTCTGAGAGACTTTGAGCTGAAATGTGGAATAAGACGCAAGCAATTAAAGAATTATCAAGCCTGAGCTACAGTGACATCATGCATCACCTGTATTGACATTGACATGTGTCTTTTATTTACTTTTCATCTCTGGCTAAACAACTTCAACAAAGTAACTGTTAATGCTGTTCATCTCAAAAGCAAACTGTACCAACAAAGTGTGGATTATCTGGCTTTAAAAACGGCAGTCTTAACAATCCAACAAGTATCAGTTTTGAACACTTGCACTCAGTAAAGGGAAATAGGCTATAATAAATAATATATGAGAATACTAAACATAATGTTAAACACATGCAGGGCCCTTTGACACCTACCGGGTTGTTCCAGACATTCTGACTTTTCAGAAAGAAAAAAAAAATTACGGATAAGAAACCTCCACCGGTCCAAACAGCTGAACCTTGGTCCGAAAGAAAGAGGTGGTCTTCGTCCAGGTCAAATTGAACTACGGTTCTATTAGTTTCTAGTATTAAACTTTTTTTGGATGGTTTGGACTTACAGACCAATAACAGGAAGTTCTGGCAGGCTATCAGAACCCAAAACAAAAACAAAATAAGCACATGGGGAGAGAAGAAGACCAAATGTTTATGTGACCTTTGGTCTGACGACTTGAGAAAGAGTCAGTTGGATACGAGAGGACGGGAGAGCAATTTCACCTACAAAGCTACCTGCCAAATTGACAACACACCGACTTCAGACACACACCGGTCTTTGAACAATCAATTGCAAGTATAGGGACACGCACCTCACGTAGGTGATGGTGACAGGACGTAGGTATATTATAGTTCTTTAGCGCACTGGCATAGTTGCAATGTGAATCTAAAACTAACTGGATCAAATGTATAGCCAACAATGTAACAAAAATGCAAACCTTGGTTCGGACTTTCTGGTGTGAAGAGGCCCATTGTCTACATCCCAGCAGGATTTACTTAAACTTCTTGTGTTGTGACCTCACTCAGTGAAATCACATTATCACTTTCAGTGACAATGTTGCTATTCTAATTAATAATATAAAACAATAAAGTACAACCCATTTCAGCCACATTACAGTTCTTCTCCTTAGCACCTCCAGTGGACATTTGTTTAAACTCTGGCAGAATATAGGGTACCTGACAGTACTTATTTGTGGCGCTGCAAAAACGTGGCCAGAGGTACGTGTATCCCATGAGACCAGGTTGAAAACATCAGTGTGGTCTCCGTCAGCAGGTTCAAACTCCTCTGAGACGTTTTAGCTGAGTTATGAGTCACTTCCTGTTTGGTGAGTTGATAAAATGTTTTTATTCTTCGTTCTAGAAGAAGACAGAAACATGTTGGGACTGATTTCCTCCTCTGAAGCATTTGAAAGAGTTCAGGTACAGGCTTTTCACAATAAGAGAATCCTTTATGAAACAGAAAAAAAAAACAAAGGCAAAAATAGGATTTGAACTCCCAACCTTCAGACTGTGGAACAGTTTATCTGCCAACTGAGCTCTCAGGGCTCTGAAAGACCATCTAAATATTTCAATTAAGGTTAAACTTCACAGAGCCGGTTGACATCTGTGAACTACATTTCAGGTTATTTAATAGATAGATAAATGTATTAGACTATATTGAAGGGCTCATGTCTTGGAAAGTGGGTTTTTTGAAGGATTGTCGGCACATTTAAGATGTTTTTAATGGATTATCTGATAAAAAGGTTTAAGGGGCAACAGAAGGAAAAGACTAACTTTGTTTCTCTTCAGGTTGATGAAGGTGATGTTTCTTCTTTCTCAGCCCTTGAGATGGTCCAGTGGGGAGTGGCACCCAGGAGATGTGGGTTAAAATCACGTCTAAGGTATGCCACACAGGAGTGTTTGTGATGGATGGATGTGATTTCATTTGTGCTTCCCTGTTTCCAATATCGATTTCAACTTGTGAGTTCCAAAATTTCTTGTTTCTAGTTGTTATCACTTTAAATATGTTTTAGTCTACAGGCTGCTCAGCGGAAATTATTAAAGGTGCAGTATACTGCACCTTTAATAATATAGGAAATCTGCCATATTTGCTAAAACTGACCCTATGTTCCAGTAGAACTACATGAAGCAGGTCATTTAAAATAAAACCTGACTCCTCTGGCACCACCTACAGCCTGTAGTGCGATTTGCAAAAATCCACCTGTTCAGACGCACCAATCAGGGCATCTAACTAACTGCGTGTTGTTCAAAGTAAAGTCTTTTTACACTGTTTAGGCTAAAGGAAATTACCTCATTTATTCTCATGTATTTCATGCTCTAAAGCCTGTTTTATACAGTCTGTGTAAAGCCTGCAAACAATTGCAACACACCTGCTCTCCAACTTGAATGATGAGACAATGCCAGTGTATTATTTCTGGGAGTTACGCTGGGTTTTCACTATAGCTTTTCACAGGCAGCTTTCTTCAACTGCAACACTGTTAATGTTCTGCAAAAGTTGACTCTGAGTCATTTTGGAGAACAGGCAGAGCGGTGAACATCCGTCAACTGTCAGCATACTTCACTCATACCGATGTTCAGGCCAGGATTGGCTAATTCCAATCGGCACTCAGTGATGGCACTGGTTTGAAATCATAGTTGAATATCATGGATGCTGTCCCTGTTCTCACTGTTCTCTACATTAATGCAGCCCATTCGCAGAGTGCAGCCTGGTTAATGATGACGTATTTAGGGCACCTTGCTCAGTAACAAAAACAAACCGTCATAAATTTAATTATGTTAACCAAATTTTATTTACATAAGCCAAAGTTTTTGAAAAAGAAGCCAAGTTTTTTGGAGCTGGCTGCCAATATTAAACAATATTTTTTTCCATATCTAACTGTACAAACAAAAAAGCTGTTTGATTTGATTGATGACCTCTGTAAGCTTAAGTTTTTTTGCTTGGCTTTGATTTTCTTTTCCTTTAGTAACCCCCTGGCTCGTTTATGAACGTAGAGTCTTAAGATGTACAGAATATGTTGTTTCCTGCTGTATATCCACATATTTCAATAAAGCTTGAATGAAAAAAAATATATATATAAAAAAAACGTCACCTCGTACACTTCAGTCAACGGTGCTTGTTGGCGGATGCAATTAACCGCGAGCAAAAGTAAGCTTTAAAAAACGATAATAGAAAGCGCAACAACGGCGCTGAAAAGGCGACAATTAAAAAAAGCAAAGCTGTAGAGAGTGACGTGGCCAGATGTGCTAAACTGAGCAACTTTTTGATTAAAACCAGCGAGAGTGAAACGCCAAATGAAGACGATGAGACTGGTAAGCTAAGCTAGGAGCAGTGCAGGATGCTAGCAATCAGATTAGTTACAATATTGTTCCATTATGACTTTTATCATTGAAATAAGGACAATAATTAGGCTTACGTGCAGTTTAGGGTCACAAATTATTTTCCAAAAACTGAGTGTCTTATTTGAGACAGGTTAGGGTTAGGGTAGCACAGGTGGTTTAGCAGGTTCATAATGAAATAAGGACATTGTATGGGGAATTTGGGATACTAAATTGCACGTATACCCAGTAATTATACAAAGCCTACGACTAAAAGGGAATAGAATGTTATGTAAAATAGTATTCAAAGTGCAATACATTTTATTTTTTTTATTTATTTCATATTTTCATTTATTATTTTCAAGGTTTGGAATGTAAACATTACATTGTGTTGTAAAGAATAATATCATTTTCTGCAGCAAATGGCCGCAGGTTGGACTCGAACCCTGAGCCGCTGCGTCAAAGATTGAGCCTCTGCGCATATGGGCACCTGCTCTACCAGGTGAGCCACTCAGGTGCCTGATGTTGTTAACTTTTCTAATAAATCTATATTTTGAAACTGAATTGGAAATTATATTTTACAAAAATACACTGAATGACAAGGCTGTAGAGAACAGTGCACTATTGCAGACAAGACTTATATACTAAGGTTTTAATTACATTATTTTAATATAGTCATGAAGTAAGTCGTGAAGTAAAGTGGGCTGGTCTAAGGCATGGAACTCAAGGGCTGAAAATGAGTTCCACTCCGGCCCTGCCGCTGTTCTTATGGGGTATGAATTGAACCACTCTGCTCTGCCAGTATTGAAGCTGCCTGTTAAAACCTAGTGTTAGCATTAGGACAAAACTACTGACTATAGTTGCTACTGTTCTTACTGATGCATACGGTGGCTGGTGTCGATCTTCCACTGACATGAATCTTAATTTGAAATGTAAACGTTGAAATATAAAACATCAAGCAGGTTGAATGAGACACACAGAAATACAGTGTTACCTCAGTTAACTTCTGCATCTAAATGTGTCCTTGCTTTGCCAGTGCGTTAATATGTCAGTGCACACACAGTAGTAAACTTAGCGTTGAATCATTAACTGTAGGAAATAGATCATTAAAAGTTCAAAAGAGATCTAGGTTAAACTCACAGAGTGAACATTATACCCTTTAAAAAACTTAAAAGGCAAGAGGCAGAGGACGCAGTCTATGAATAGTCCAATGAGCTTGCTACTGCCTAAGGGTCAGCGTTGCATGTCCATTGAAGACGAGCCGAGTGGAGCTGGTCATTGAAGATATTTACATTTCAAACATTTGGCTAGATATTAAGACGGATGTGTGGGTTATCTAGTGACCTGGTCCATCCAGGTTGATCTCATTTCAGGCTGTTACAGCAGGAGCTCAACCTGGACAAAGTATTTCCTGGTATGTAAATTCAAACAGGCTAACATTCTTGTGAATCATCAGTAAATAAGCATTTTTGAGCCATTGACAAGCTTATAACGATTCTGTTCTGTGGTGTTACCTAGTTTAGTCCTTAGTTTAAAACATTTTGAAAATACGCACTGCATATTGAAAGATTTTTTTGGCTGCTGCAATGAATAACAGTTGTACCAAAAAGTAAAAAAAAAAAAAAAAAATCTTGTTCTACATAGCTGCTCCTCAATAAATGATGCCCAGGCATATTTTTTGCCTGTGGCAGTATCAAATGTTTTGCAGTCAGAAAGTGAGAGTGGAGAGTGACAGGAAATCTGAAGGCGAGATGTATTAACATGTATCAAAAGCTGGATTTTGACATAGAACACTACAACACTTGGTTGACAGGCTGGACTGTGGGAGGACTTAAGGAGTGAATTGCATCTAAGCAGTAGCAACGTCTAAGCTATTTCCCACTGCTGTGGTAAGCAGTAGGCCTAATTTGTTAGCAAGCACTTTTTGGGCGGCATTCATTAAAAGTAAAATCAGCTGTGATCAGACCCCAAAAACTAGAGACCAGAGAACGTTTGAATTAACCTCTCACTCATGTCTGTCTTGTGAAAAAGTTTCAGTGGTAAAAAGTCCCATTCATTTTTTCAATAGACAATGTTATTCATCACAATTGTTGGGCTTTTTAAAGACAATTTGGATACTCAGCTGCCATGGCATTTTGCATTTTTTTACATTTTGCATTTTTTTGGTATGGATGCCAATATTCACACTATCATTAATATCCCCTGATCTTGTGTTTCCCGATTAAAATATAGCTTATAAATAGAAGAAAATATTCCAAAAAAGAAATAAAATATTAAAAGAAAATATTTGGTTAATGCGACCTCTGGGTGGAAGCCAAAGATTATGCTGTTGAGAATACTCTCAATACAATCTGCAGCTTTAATGAATATAGTTACAGTTACAGGCCAGTTTTGGATGAATTTAGTGACTATGGCACCATTCTTTTGTGCAGTGACGAAAGTTGTAAATATGCTACAGCTCTGATTTTCTTTTGTTGATTGTCTGATTCGTTGGGAATGGTCTGAGAGAGCCGTGTGGAGGCAATCCTAGCCCCCCTGTTTTTCTCAGTATTTCGCGTGCAGCCCCCTCCAAGTATAACTCTCTGGTGATGAATGACAAAGTTGACTTGGAATATCAAGTTGTTGAACATCCATCATCAGATTTATCTGGTCACTGTTAAAAGAAGAACAGAATTTACTCTGACTCTT
This sequence comes from Gymnocephalus cernua, assembly GCA_023631565.1. Classification (NCBI taxonomy): domain Eukaryota; kingdom Metazoa; phylum Chordata; class Actinopteri; order Perciformes; family Percidae; genus Gymnocephalus; species Gymnocephalus cernua. The sequence goes on along the minus strand of CM042446.1, from coordinate 14,853,019 downwards.
CACAAAACAAACACACCACTCCAAGGCCTGTCAGGTTTCAGTAGCTACAACTGCAACTACTGCCACTATTACAGAAGCAAACCTATAATGTCATTACACCACCTCTAGGGAATTCAAACTGTTATGTAGTTAGGGGCGCCTATAATCACCCTACTTTTCAGCAAATGACAGGCATGAAACATAGGGTTCATTGTCAAGTCAACTGCAAACTGATTGAATTAGGTTGGCTGACAAAACACCCACTTTAATTGTAAACTAATTTATTTAAAGTAGAACAACAGAATGCATTTTTTTTTCATTTAAACCTTAAAGGCCTAATCTTCACAATTTTTTAAAGATATTTCCCATGATGTTACTTCTTCATCTTCATATATCACGTCTTCATATGTGAGTCCAAGTTGGTAAAATCTCTCCCAGTCACTGGACATGCATGTTTGTCTTGTTTAAGCAGTCCAAATAAGATAACCATTTGTAAACATGAGAATGACTGTAAGGATTACCGGAATAGAAATCAATTGATTAGATCAACAAAGCATCAGTATCCCCATCAATATCACCCAGTTTTACATATTTGTTTTTCATGTATCGTGTGAGTCATCAAAGTGCGGCTCCTGTAATAGATAAGAGTCAGATTCCTCTTGTAAGTTAATGCCTCAGACTGTATTTCATACCATATCCTAAACATACCGAGCCTTTGAGCCCCTGACACACCACCCCCCCCGTGGCCTCTTGATCTTTAAACGGGATCACGAGACCTTCACTGTGGGGTGACATCACTGCATCGCAGAATGAATGACAAAGAAAGAAAGGAAGAAAGAAAATATATTTATAGCGCAAAGTTTCATTCCGACAATTGTCTAATTTCCTCAAGCGTTTTATGCGTGAACTGGCAGTCAGTATGCTCATCAAAGGGGCAGATTCACTGCCACATAATACATCCTTGTCATAGAGGAGTCAGTTGCGTGTAAGATGCCCCTTGTTGGTCAGCAAGATGTTTCTCAAACACCCCCCCCCCCCCTGCTCTCAATTTCTCTTCTGAGATCATGCCCTAATGATGACCCTAGGCCCACTTTTAATCACTATTTGCGTTGCCCTTTTAACAATTATTCCACTCCTCTGCATAATTTTAACTCTCGAAGCATGAGATGGATTCCTGTGATTGTTAAATGCCTAATAGACGCAATCTTTTGGGGCCACGTCAGTATTTTCCTCACAAGATGTGATGTATTGAAAGGAAATTATGGAACATTTAGAACTATTGCCTTCTATGGCTTTTCCTTTACGTATTGCTTAAAGCTATAGTGCGTAGTTTCTGTCTCCCCCATGAGGAATTCTAAGTAATGACAGCAAAACTGTCGGCGCGTCCACATGATACAAGCCTTCCGTGATCGCGCACCACTCAAAAAACATGACGGACTCTTCCGAAAAGGTAATTATTTTCACTCGAGTTTCTGCGGGGGGAAGTCACAGGACGACACCATGTTCTGAACATAGCCGTACTGAGAAATACAGAGAGAGTTGTGTGGAGCTGATAGACTCAATTAGCTTTGTAGCAACTCATTTGGCAATGGCTTGAATGTAACGGACGTTCATTAATATCAAAAAGTTACGCATTAAAGCTTTAAGCTGTATCATGCAAGGCAAGCTGGCTTCCACAGCACTTGCTCCCAAGTTGAGGTTTCGCATACGAGCCCTTTTTCTTTTCTTTTAAATGTCACTCACTCCCACTCTTACAAGGCTGCGTGAACTCTGTGGTCAAAGACAAAGGAAAGCAAGTGCAGAAGTATAGAAATAGATTCAACCAAAAAGTCAAAGTCTACAGTAACTAAATGACACCGACTCTTCATTGAAAACCAAAATCCAGAAACAACAATGCTTGACAAAGTAGATGCAATAGTTTTCTGACAGAACTACAGTTGTAGCGTACACTGTTATCAGCAATAGTTTCAATGATGTGACAATTCTTTAAAAGCGTGACAGAATTTGTAAGTTTATATATATATATATAGATGACTTGTGACTGTAAGAACTATTTGCCCTTTGCCCTTTTGAAATATCATTTTTGAAATATGACATATATACATTGAGATGTCTTATGCTCAGGTAGGTTTCTGGTGCTGCAGTGCCACGTTCATGTTTGAGTAATCTACATGTGAATAATAAAGTAGCCTTCAAGGTTTATGTATTTTCCCCTTCACAGGCGGTGTTATTAATAGCTTCATCTCTCTTGCCGCCTTAAATACAGGATGAAATATTTTGACATGTTCATAGCAGAGGGAGGGAGGGCCAGGCCAAATAAACATTTGTTTTAATTAATCATTTGGTTGTGAATTAACGGTAGCTTTACCGCCCACTGGCCTTTCTCTTTAGCTCTGACATCACCTTGAGTCAAAAAGTCTGCCCCCTGTAAGTCACATCTGTGTCTATTTAGGGAAAATCTTTACAGAGATAAATTATTTGTGAGCAACGAAGGATGAATCTCCTGTGTTTTCTTTGACCTTGTGAGCAAACTACAAAAAGTGGAGCAATCGATCGCTACCCTCTGAAGATTCCGCAATATTGTATTTTGGGATGAATGAGTGTAAAAAAAAAAATCAAATAAAAAAATAGAAGTCAAGCCAGATGAACAGCTGTATTGAGATAAACTGTCACCCCATATGCTGAGGGAAAACAATCTCTGCATATTATGGAGAGTGAAGATGAAAAAAAAAAATACACTTAATCAACTAACATTGATATTACTTCTGGCAATTAGGAGCATGCTGGTAATGATATGAGTTTTCAGCTGTAAATAATTATGCTGCCTGCGGGCCATACTTTAATTCACGGCTGTATCTATAAACAATAATCAAACCAACAGCAGCAGGCTAAAAGTTGGAGATGTGTGGTTTGCAGAGCAGCGGTTGAGGAGCAGCTTATTGGAGCCCTGCGGTGATGCCGGTAGTCAGGCTCACCTTCAGGTGCTCTCTCATCTGTGCACCAGCGTGCTAATGCGCAGCTCTATTGATCAGCATGGATGCGTCAACACACATGCAGGTGCACACAAAGCACACAGATATGAGCTCATATCCAATAGCACAGACGCTGGGTTTTGTGCATGCAAACTGAGAAGCACTAGGCCTATACATGCACATCAGGGTACCGGGATAGTAGAGGGATGCCTTGACCAATGCAGCCAAGTAAATATTAGAGAGATTTTGTGTAAACACTCAACTCTGTCATTTGTATTAACTATATATATATATATATACATACACACACATACATATATATATATATATATATATATATATATATATATATATATATATATATATATATATATATATATATATAATACATTGTTTACTTAATTATTTAAACAGTATATTTATTTCTATTGCTTCGGAGAAATGAAAGCATTCTCATTCTATTTGAAAGTGCAGAATTTTCAAATTTACACCATGTGTTGGTTTGTGTAATTGCATTTTGTTATTTTACCAAAGGAAAACACTGCTACAAGTTCTAAATGAAAATATTTCAAAAAATTTGTGTCAAGCATCCGTCAAGAACATTACTTTTAAAATTGCTTTTAGTATCTGAAAAGCAAAACAGATTGCTCGTGCCCAAGTTAAAACCTAACACGCTTAACGTGCATGTTTACTGCACTGCCGGTGCAGTATGTCACAATTGAAAAAGACGAAAGAAAGAAAGAAAGTAAGAAAGAAAGAAGGAAAGAAAGAAAGAAAGAAAGAAAGAAAGAAAATAAACGTATAACAAAAGAGTGAGACTCGACAGTCAACTTTTACTCACTGTCAAACAGCAAGCGGCAGCCTGCTGATGTATACGGACTAAGATGAAGTGCATAATTAAGGAAACATATGAAAGCCGGCACCGGGCCTGAGATTAATTAGTTGCGTGTCAATACCCTCATCAATATCCGATTAACTAATGACACACGGCCCAATGAGGGCTATTGATCGGCTCCCAATTCTGCTGTGTTAATAGGTTGAAGCTGACATTCAATGGGAAAGCTGACAGAACACTGTGAGAAGAGTGTTGCAGCGTGCAGGGCCCTAAACACAGCAAAATCAGAAATGTCCCCTTAGTCATAAGTAGTCAAATCACATTGGTGTAATGTGGTCTCACAGGATTCCAGTGATTGCTGTGACCACAACTGATCTTATTCGGCTTTGCTAGAATCCCCATCCGTTAGTGATAATTAAAAATGACCCCAAAGGACCCCCCCCCCCCCCCCCCAAAAAAAAAAAAAAAAAAAGGGACTCAATCTAGATTAATGGTGATGGAATGGCCAACATCATAACTTAGCCCCTTTATGATAATGATTGCAATGATAATAATGAACACTTGGATGAAGGATGAACAATCCCCTGTCCTGGAGTTGAATCCCTATACAGGTTAATTAGGTAAGATAACATCATTAGCCACTCTCATGCCTGCACGGAGAATTAATTGGATAAGATGGAGATTTAGGTCTATATTTAATCGCATAAACGATCAACGCCAGCTTAACCAGGTAATGGGAGGTCCAAATCGCTGGGCATCTTATTTAGATCACATTTAGTAGCTTAATGAGCAAACAAAGGATCCCAGTGGTTTGTAACATAGGCGTTGTAAAGATCCACTTTGCACGCGCCGTATTGATTCAAATGTGAATGAATGATGGATTACTGTGCCTTGTTAACTTCTGATTGTTTGCAGCGTTGTAGCATTCGTCAGAGAGAGATTGTAATGCGGGTCACTTCAAGGAACAGAACAAAGTTCACAGCACCAATCGTAAACTTTATACAAAATGAACCAATATTTTACAAAACAAACAACGACTATTCATTGCTGTTACATATCAGCAATCTCTCTTCCTCAGTTGAAAAGGCCACCGATGGCCTGATGGCGTTGCAGTCATAAATAAAGCACAGTCTGACTGTTTGTTCAAAGGGATGCATTAGCTGTGATCTGTTCTAAGGGGGGGACATTAGTGTTAATATACCTTATGCCAAACGTGAGCGAACCAATCCGCCGGGTGTTTCCTACCTATTCTTCACAGCAGCTGTAAAGCTTGCTGGGTTGTCTTTGGCTGGAAAATACATTTGTGTGCAGTTCCCTCTAAATAATGCATGGGGGCAACTTTTGTGTGAATTGTCATATACTGCATAATGGATGTTCACAAAGCAGTGTGAGCGCTTTACCTTCAGTTTGGGGGAGTTCATTGTAATCGGCACAGAAAGGTGATAAAGCAGCCTGTTTTACCAGTAATATCTCTGGCTCTGTTGAAACAATAAGTGAACATCTCTTTGAACGAGTGCTCTGCCACACTCCCCATTAATAATGAAACAGCATTTAAAACACAAACAGTGATGCCATCTGGTAGATGAGACTGTCACACAGACGGAACTTTATCTTGGCACTACTCAACGGCTGTAGTTTTGGTAATGGCATGCATTAGACTGTGTCAGATATCGCTCCTTCCCTGAATTTAAATGACACACAGTTCCTACTGTGATCATTCAAGTACTATTTGCCTTTCACTTAACTTAATTTATAACATACGGTGTATATAACAGATAGTCAGGTAGAAACCTGAGATCAAAATTATGTATTGTATGCTTTTGAGAGGTATATAATCTAATTTAGACATTCTCTTGCACTTTTTGTTTCAGTGAGTGAAAGTGAACATGAGGAGGTTACCCGAGACTGTGTGTGTGTGTGTGTGTGTGTGTGTGTGTGTGTGTGTGTGTGTGTGTGTGTGTGTGTGTGTGTGTGTTGTTAGGAACTGCATCACCTTGACGACTGAGGTGTAGCTGACCATGAAGAGGACGAATTCGGGCCTCATAAGGTAAAGTACCTCTTAATCCTAAACAAAATCCACATGCATGTATACAGTTACTAATATAATGTCCTAGTTATTTGCAATAGATTTGGTTTATTATCCGGTAGGATCAAATTGCATTCCTCAGTAAAAGTTGTACTTAGAAAGGCATTACCTTCTTGAAATGTACCTGAGCAATGTACCCCTAATTCCCATAATATATACTCCCATAAATATTCCCATAAATATACTCCACTGTTGTTCACTTCACAGTGCACTGCTGATAGATGCCTTTGTAAGTGTACTTTAAAGTGCAAACTGTACATTTAGAGTAAATATGCATGCAAAACGTCTCCATTGCCCTTTTTCTACCCTTATTGTCAGCTGTGTGAACTCTATGTCTTGAGGGAGACTGGCTGTTGTCAAACAGTAAGAAAAGGCCTCTGTCCACAAGCAGATAAAATAGTCTTTGGTGCGGGGTGCCCTGTCCCTTGGTGACTATTGAATTACATCCCTTATCCATGTTCGCGGAGAAGAAAAAGAATGCCAAGCGAAGATTTCAGGTCGCACCATGCCATAGAAAAGGGGAAGTGCCTTGTCTAGTGCAACACAGACCCCACTGTCATTCTGGATTAAGGGTTGATTGAGATTAGCTGACTAGATGACAGAGGAGATGGTCATTCTCAGGGCAGGAGAGAGAGATATGGGGAACAAAAACCCGATGCAGGTCAAATATACTGGCATGTCATGTTAGAGGAACAATGTGCATACTTGCTTTCTTTATAACTTTTGTGTGATTTGGGCAGTAGGTTTTTTTGGTTCATACTGTCATTATGTGTAGACTATTTGTAGGATCTTAAATAACAACGTCCTCATTTATTAAAAAAGAGATTTTGGGGGTCTGACAAAAGGCCAAGAAGCTTAAGATTAAAGGAGGTATTTTGGAGAATGTTGGTTTGTGCCGAGAAAAAAACAAGCATTTAGAGGCATCATGCTGCAGCAATGTCTTCTTTCTGCTGCTAAACTCTGACCACAAATGCTCATTCCTGGCATGTTGCTGAGATCAAACGAGGAACCAGTGCTGTGGTGTACAGGTCAAAAACAACTACATCTGCAAGGAAACCCCCCTGTGTAGATGATTTTGCTGTGTACTGGCTGGTGTTGGCAGTGTATGTTTACATGGGTGTATTGTTTAGTTAAAGTTATGAAAAAAAATCCATCCATGCTGTGTTGAGTGAGATACGGGTTTCTGAATGTCCTGCCTTCAGTCTCCGGGTGAGCTGTTCAAAATCTGCACGGCTTTTACGTCACTAGCCGAAACGACGGGCTAACCACAACCGTTAGCATGCTACCTCGTTCTCAATGGCAAAGCACTGCTACAACACACAAAGTTCACCATAATCTACAAAAGAAGTACTTATATGTGCGCCCTCATTTGGAAGAAGTCTCCTGGCTAATCCTTCCTTGTAACTGACCAAAGTTGGAGAAACTACCTTTCTTTTACTGTCTATGGAGCTAGCTGACATGATCTATGATCTGAGCTACTGCGCATGTGAGAGTGCAGGCAAAGATAGTACAGAAGAAAAGATGCCTCACTCTGTAGCTAAAAGAGAGACCTGAACACAAGGTGAAAAGAGGAGCTGCAGCAGTGAGAGAGAGCTTTGCAGTACAACAAAAATATGGTGTTTTTTGAAAATTATACCATGTAAACCTATTCTGGTGCAACCTTAAAATACAATTATGAACCTGAAAATGAGCATAATATTTTTTTTTTACACAGCAGTGAGCTAATACATGGCTACCTCTGTGGATTGATACTAACTCAAGTCCAGCAAGTAAATCATACTCTGTATGACTTTAGCGGTTTGTTGCACGTACTGTAAAAAAAACAAAACAAAAAAAAAATTAAACTGACAGAAAAGCCTGAACCTCAAGCAGAAAAGTGACTCAGCTATTTATGTGGTTAAAAATGATGTTGGCAATCTCATTGGTTAGGGAGCCAGTGTTTGGCAGGAGGCGTGCAGTTTTAACAACTAATTTACTTATTTTTCTCGCAGCGTCACAATTTTACAGCCTATATAAAACACACACACACACACACACACACACACACACACACACACACACACACACACACACACACACACACACACACACACACACACACACACACACATATCCCTATTAGTAACCCAGAAAAACAGTTCAGCAAATAAAAAACTGGAATTTGAGGGCTGCCTTTAATTCAATAAAATACACATGTTAAGGAATTGCTGCAAAGTAGCTCTTTATCTAAAAGTATTATCCTTGTTTTGTGTAGCTGGTGATAAGCGCCATTGAACACAAAGGCACAGCTGGAAATACAGCGAAGGAGTTTTAGCCTCCGCAGTTGTTTACCCACTCAAGTTTTTTTTAGTGGGCTGCGATAAGGTGCATGGATATCCTGTGGTCTTTGCCTAGTTAATGTGTACGGACCGCACACTGGCTCCGCTTTCACTGAGTTATTACGCCGAGTGTAATTTGAAACAATTACAAAAACACTGGCCCACTTGTTACAACACTCATTTTCCCTTCACATATACAAACCACAGATTCAATAGCTTTACATGTTTTTCAATCACACCCAGTGGAGCAGTGTTCAGTGTGAAAAAGTATAGCATTTCATCGCAGCTCGCATGGTATGGGATAATCTTTCACATTTTGCCTGGGGTTTGTTTTGCTATTTCAGCAGAAACTTGTGCAAGCCATGTGAATTACCATAGGAAAAAGACGATACAAATACCAAATGATATTGTATCAGATGCAAATGAATAAACTATTTGAATAATCAGGGCAAATAATTTGTTATGTGTGATTAAAAAAATGGTGTTTATTGTCCTTTATTTTACCAAGATGCATTGCAGAGATAACAGGTTAAAACACACAAGCAGGGGAGGATTTTGTGCGCCACAGTAAGCTATTAAAAGAGCTTTCTTTGTGTGCAAATTCCAGCTCTAATAACATTAACAAACTTTGACTTACAAGTCAAATTTAAAGTTTCAAGTCAATAACAGATTCTCCTCCCGTGCGGTTCAGATTCTTGGGAGCCATACATACTTTAGATTTATCTTACCGTATTTTCCGTACATTCTGTTTTGCAGGCCTTGCCGTTGTTCCGAGATCAGGGTCAGCCAGTGATGATCCTTTGCAGTTTGTGGCGATGGACACCTTTAGCAGCGTGAGTACAGTTTCACTTCTGGCCTCCTCACAGCAAGCGTAGCTGAACACAAAGAGGTCAGGCCTTGTATACCTCCATCTCTCTCACTGAAGGTGCTGGTGCAGTCTGACCATTGACATTTAGCATTCCTCTGCGCTGCCTCTGGGTTCTCAATGGGGGATTGAGGGGTGCAGAGGCCAGGGCCTGGTTCTCAAGGGTAAAAACAAAAAGGCTCTTGAAAATCCCAAGGAGTTCCCATGATCCCAGGAAAGACCTTGATCCGACCTGTGTTAGATTTCCATTCCCCGGATTAGGGCACACAAAAAGAACATATTTGACTGATTTATTTTTGTCTTTTGCTCTGGATTTCAGACAATGGATCACAATGTTTTTTCCCCTGACTGGCACTGACACATTTGGCATGGTGATTTGGCAGTAATGAGAATTTGTAGAAGTTTCACAGTTTAGTCCAGTTTTATTTCCATAATCATTCGGCATTCACGGCCTTCGCTGACATTTCTAAGTCGGCGCAGAAGCTTGTAGTGACATTTTAAGGTGGAAAGTTTTCAAAGTCATTTTTCAAGGTTTTTTTCTTCTTCTCCAGTAACATACATAATCTGTTAGCATCAAAGAAGCACACATGCATAAATAATTGACTAATTCACTTAAAGGGGGGCAGCGTAGATTAATTAAGCTTGAATACTAATTATGTTTTCTGTCTACACCAACTGACGCCGTTGTTGTTTAAAAAGAAACTGTTTGGTGGGTCACAATTACCGTGCACATATATAAGGCTGCTCTATAAATTAAGATGGCTAACACATTTTAAGAGGCTCTGTGTGCCTTTGAAACCAAATGACCTTATCTCCACTGATTAAAATAAAGATGCTTTGTAGATGTTTTCATTTCATTCTTATGACATTTCATTGATATGGCCATTTTCTATTATGTTGATAGAGCAAAAAGTGACTTTATAAACATGAAAATCAAAATCAACTTTTATGTCTTTATTGATTTAGCAAGGCATTCAGTCTCATCTTTATGATTATGTCTTTTTAATGATTTTAGTGCCGCCCATCATGACAACCCATTATATTCACACATTATATTAAATGAAGACAACATGATTTTACAATATTTACTCACACATTTATATACATTGAAATTCTGATCACCGGTCAGGGATTTCTATGTAAAGCTCTTTAAACTCTTGCCATTTCCGGAAACACTGGTCCTTGACTCCTCTGCCCAGTGCACAGGGTGCTTGTCTGGAAATGGTAGCTTCAAGTAGCTCTGTAAATACGAGGTTTTGTTGCCTGCGCTCCCCTGGCAAGCAGGCGCGCGCAGGGACAGAGGAAGACAGCTCAAAGCTGGGGCCTTGTTTACAGCTGCGTGGGGAAGAAAACAGGCAGACGTAAATGAGGGTTGACGGTTTCATGAAGCACAATTGGTTGATGGCAGATTCAATGTGACTGGGCTGAACTGGGCGATGATCCGTACAGTATGCAAAATTCACTTTCTAGCTGGTCTGTGCCCACCAGCCCCTAGCAGCGAGCGGTCTTCCCCAAGCCCTTCTAGCTATGCCTTTGAATGCAACAAGAACTGAACAAGGCATTGTTGTGCTCAATTCCTTTTGACAACAATCACATTCATAAAAGAAAGGAAAGAAAAAAAAAATCTTTTTTGTCACCAGTTATAAATGATTTTTTTTCTCATGTTGACTGCAAAGTAAGCCGTTTGTGTGTGCTCCACAGCTGCATTTTGGAAAGTGTGACAGCTTAAGGGGGCATAGATGCTTAGATGACAAGAGAATGAACTCCGGGGCTACGGCATTGTGCTACTCGATATGTATGTTGTAATATACCCACATTTCTTGGCACATGATTTTTTTTGAGCAGCACCATCAATTTGACATATTTATGTGCAATATGAGAGGGAAATTAAATGTTTTTGCCTGCACTTGGCCAGTTTACTCCGCCCTGCTATCACAGTAGTATTGAACAGCCATTCCTATCTCTACAAATCCAGTTTATTTCCCGGACCTCTATTGTACTTTTTTTTTTCCTCCTCAGGATTGAATTGTTGTTTATCGTTTTAGAAATGCAACATCTGCATGTTCCATCCGGTTATGGCACATTAAACAACAGTCCTTGTATTACAAGGAGCATGCTGTCAATGTCAGTGGGGTCTAGGGAACGAGATGAGAACCAGGCATTTGTCTTAACTCTCGAGACACAGAGGCTCACATGGTGCTGTGTGGATTAGATTTCTAGTGACAATGACCCAAAGCTTTAAACCTGGGGTGTATGTACTGTACTCAATATGTGTACTTCCCCTTGTGTGTTTACTAAGGTTTTCCTCCCACTGTAACTGAACTTAAGGCGAGAATAAATAAGTAATCAGAGGACTTATTGACATTTGCAGGACATGATGCTGATTTACTTTACTTACTGCATAGTAAGAAACATAGACATGGAAATGAGACAGTAACTGCGTCTAGAGTATGAACTGATATGAAAATTACACAAGGGTAAGAATAAAAGAAATATAGAGTACTTTAGAAGAAATTAATCTTATGTAGTTTTCTTAAAATTCTATGTTACATTGCAGGGTGAATCATGTATATGCATCATTAAAGGCAGCTATACATTACACTTTTCAAGAGGAAGATGCTATTCTAGATTATTCTGTGCATTAATTACAGTGATAAACAAAATACATTTGTATAGCCTGAGATCAAACTTAATGTGATTTCTCCTTTGATCTCTCCAAAGTGCCTTTATCCCTACGGGCAAAAAGCAATAATTTGCAAATTAAAGAGTGTTATCCTCCTTCATTGTTCTAATTTGATGATTAATTACTTTGGCAAAATAATATATCAGCTCCAACAGTAACTGTTGTCAAAGGACTGAACAACAATCTAATAGTGTTCAGTAAAAATGGAATTGACTGTACAACATTATGAATGCATTTATTGTAAATGCAATAATGTTTTGTTTTTTCAGAAATGTCTGTGAGGTTCCAATACCATTTATATTGAATACAACATATTGAAATAAAATGATTACAAATGTCATGTAGCTCATTTAAATGGCTGTTTCAGTTTAGTACATAAACAAAGCAAATGGTGATTGTATGCATTTTCTTCTTAGTAAAATGACCTGATTACTTTTCCTAAAATTGTTTCAGGGAGTTTCTCAATTTGCATATGCGCCCCAAACAACATTTTTCTTTCAGAAAGGTGTGTGTTATGAAATGAATGTAAGAAAACGAAAGAAAACACAGGGAGACAATCCCTACCGATGCCGACTTTGCCAGTCTCATACTCAGCACGGTATGTGGAACTCAGAAAAACTGATTGGTACCCAGTCGAAACGAAAATGGTTTTTAAATAAGTTACAATTAGATAAGCATTAATCTCAGTGGTATAAATGAATGTCTCGCTGTAGGGCTTGTTGAATGTAAAAACAGATTTACCAAAACTCCTCTTACCAGATTGGTCTGGAAGTAGTCCTTCTCTATTTTAATTGCCCTGTCATTTAGAGTTGAAATAAGCCCCCCCACCCATTCTGCCCCTTGATTTTGCCTTTGAAATTAAATATTGTATACAAATACATGCTGTTCATGGGCATGAGCACAGTTCATCATTGAAATCTGCATAAAATGATGCTTAAAAAGCTCCATACGCTCTGAGCAACATAGCTCTTTTATATGGTGCACTCTCATGTAAACATATCCATAACAAAAGCAACTACTTATGCCTTTTACTTCAGCTTTCTTATTGTTCTGCTCGTCCGCAGAAATTAGAGAAATGTGGGACTGCAGAGTTTGTTTCCCCTCTTGATTTCAAAGGAACCCGTACTTGCTTCCATACATTCCTCCTTTTTTCTTTCCATTCCATGCCAGTGTAGACCACCTACAAGTCAAAATAGTGTTTAGATAGATAGATAGATAGATAGATAGATAGATAGATAGATAGATAGATAGATAGATAGATAGATAGATAGATAGATAGATAGATAGATCACATTTGTATTTATTTGCTTTACACTTGG
>CM042446.1:14654962-14837462 GCA_023631565.1 Gymnocephalus cernua | reverse complement strand
AAGGAAGGAACACTGTTCATCAAATTAAGAAAACACAACTAACCTTAATTCTCAAATCGTGGTTTTATTGGCTATAAAAGGTCCACTGTCTCAGAGTGTATCAATAGTGACGTCTTTTATAAACATATATTGACATGCTGATGATTAGAGATAAGATAAGTTAAGCAGATTTTCCTCTCTTCTTTTTTCTTCTAGTAATTGGAAATGTAAATTAGGCCACGTGCGATACCCTTAAAGCGTTCAAAATGAACTTAACCATGTGGTATTTTATTGACATTAGAACTCAGGAAAATGTGATACATTTCATGTATACAGTCACTATATGAATAGTTTTAGGTAATAACAGGGCTGTGTCAAGTCCATGTACACCGTCTTATTACATGTTTTACATGCATGTCTCAAAGAGCATTTTATATATATATATATATATATATATATATATATATATATATATATATATATATATATATATATATATATATATATATATATATCACGCTATGTGTTTCATAGGTTTATGACTTCATTTTGTTGTAATTGCACTGAATGTAGGATTTACATAAACAGGCTATAAATCACATAACAAAATAAGCAAAAGTTTTTCATTGGGGAGTGTAAATATGCATATTGGAAGATCACAAAGGCATGTTGTTCTATGTTTGTGTGACACTTCTATTTGGCTTTTACCAAACTCTTTCATTATCTCTCATTCTCTGTTAGCGGCAACTCTGCCTGGCAAGAAGTGCTAACCTTATTGATACTGTGCATAGAAGAACAGAGAATTGAAATTTTCATTAGAGAGATGAACTGGAGGACAGCCAGACTATTTAGGTAAATCAAAAGATATGACTCAAAAAGGCGATCCACGAAGCTACCATTATGCAAATTTGTGTTTGAAAAAAGGCTTTCATAACCTCAGAGCTATTTGCGGAGAAATTGTTCAAACTCTTTGTTAACGATGTAGAGGGATTTAACATGTGAATTTCACAGTCGATTTATGGCGCCGCTGAGGTGGCACGCGGCTGCTCCTCGTTTAATAAGTTTCTGACTGTTTCACTTTGAGTAAGGACAGAGTGTGAAAACCTCATGCAAGATATTTCATATGAGCACGAAAGAATCCCAGTGAGCTTTTTCGGGTAGTGGCCTAGTGGGCCAGTGGTGCTCCTATGCAAACACACTTACTCACATTTTTATGCATCCGAGCGCCGATACCCACAGACTTCTATAAAGGCGATCCTTGTGTGGAATATATAACATGATTTAATGCACCGTGCATTTTTTTTTTTTTTTGCCCCACAACCTGAGAAATACAAGTAAAGCAATTTAGATTGGAGTGAAATATTCAAGGCCTGTAATGAGAATGATTTGGGGTTAAGAAAGCTGCTTGGTGGGGTGTACCCTTAATAGAAAGAGCCCCGGAGCCATTGGATTCCCATAAACTCTGTGGAGCAGACTTGATACCCATAGGTCAGTGATTGCTAATAAGAAGTCAATGAGACATGGGCTCCGGTTATTTTCCTTAAGATCAGCTCCTCCAAAACCCGGTCCTCTAGGCCGCTGACCTTGGAGTATTTAGAAGGTATTGTCTTTGAAAATTCCTGTTACTTTTGAGCTTGTAGACCTTCTCATTAGTTCCTTTTGAACACGGCAAACATATGGCAGTCGTATTTAAGAGATTGCCTGCCGTGACCTTTTGCAGCATGCTAATTAGGCCCCAGAGCAGCGCGGGCCGTGGAGAGGTGCACTGAGAAACTCAGCAGTCTCTTTCCCACTTTCTTTTGCCTCTGTACTCATGTCTCATCTTGGCTCTGCCTTATCTGGTAGCAGCGGCTGCCCCTGCCCTTCGACAGTGTGGGTTTCAAAATTAACATTTCGCTTCATGTGCTTCTAATAACCACTAACCTGAACCTGTACAACTCCCCCATTTCCTTCCCCGCCACCCACTCCCTCGCCAACTCCCAACCCCTCTTTCTCTCATTCTCTCGCCACTCGCACTTTCCACAGGAAATAAATGTGCCCAAAATTACTTTGACCCGTCGTCAGCGGAGCAGACAGACCCAAGGCATTGCGGGATGGCTGGGGTCAGCGCTGAAGATGAGCTGGAATTAAGTATGCCATTCTCTGTCATAATAGTTCTCCTCGGTTCATTAAAGTGAGGTGAGAGAGATCACTGGTAGCAGGCCGCCATTTGTGGCAAGACAGTCTATGTAAATACCCCAAGTGATGGCATCACAAGATTGGCTCCCCAACTCGCTGTCATTGACGAAGGTTGCGTAGCATTGGTCAGTTTTCATTCCACCGTGGCTTTCTCTTTCCCCTGTCAAATGACACACGCAGAGCCACATCAATAGTTTGCAGCCCCCCTCCTAAAGTAGGCCTATTAAAAGTGAGCTCTTGGGAGCCAAGTAATATGCATGTTATAATGAAACATGGCTATTAATGGAGAAGCCATTTCACCTGTATCTTTTGGATATCACTGCCGTGTAATGTCAAAGGATTCGCCAAAACCAAATCTCATCACATGATGACAGGCTAGCTAACAGGCATGGTAATGCTCCTATTTCATTACCCCTCTGCATACACTTGATTTTCACCCCTCTCCAGCTACGGCTAATATCTCTGGTTTGCATGTTAAGATGTGGTTTAGATTGACTTGTCTGATAAGTAGAAAGTAATTTTGACACACACAGATGCATGTAATTGTCCAGCACGTTTGAGGGTGTACTCACTTTGTAATTGTTTTGACTTGTAGCAATATTGAATGCTGATGAAAACAGGCTGTATCAAAGAATGGCTGCATTGCTGGATGAGGACGAAACCTTCATGAATATACCTGGTATGTATCTCCATATTACTGCAGTCCTGTATCTTGGTAATTAGGAAGCCGCCGATTGGTTGACCCTCATCCAAATAGCAAAGACAACAACATTAATTTAGAACAACTACTTTAACTTTACATTGTATTCCTTTACTTTAGAACAATAACTTCACTTTTACATGACATTACTTTAATTTTGAATAATTTAATTTAAAATGTTTGGACATTAATGTAATCCCTTGTAATCACTATTTATTTGACATGTCCTGATTTAGAAAAAAAAAATCAACTGAAGTACCATTCTTACAGATCAAATCACATAACTGCTGGTTAATGGTGTTAAGATCTAATGTATTCATTCTGTGTCACTTGTGTCTTTTGTTTTTCATGATGATATGTTGATAAAAACATCATGTTTTAACTTACAGTAATGGAACCAAACTTACAATTCAAAACAGTGACCACAGCCACCAACAATGGTGCCACTGAGTACTACAGTGAAGGTAGAGTATCTTAAAGAAAAGAAAGAAGAAAGGGAAATCGCAAACAACCCAGACAGAAAACAAGACGCTACATTTTCCATGAACATTGAAAGCAGCGCTTACATAGAACAAAGAATGAGACTAGGAACGGACCTTCACTTGTAGTCAGTGCTTTCCAAGCACAGCCATTGTCTCACAGTAGGCGTGCCTTTTCTCATTAGCTCGGTTTCATTTAAATATGTAGCCAACCAGGCAAGGTTGAGGTGGTTTAAGCTTAGCATTGTTCTGGGTGAAGACAGTCGCACCAGATCCTGTTGACATGACGCACATCTCCCTTGTAATTCCAGCGCACAAGTGATGGGTTTAGGCCCGCTTCAACATGGTAGAATTTAGCCGGCTTGTATTATTTGCCATTGTCTTGGATTTAGCTGTACCACCGAGATTAGCAGCCCCATCCATTGTCTTGGAATGTTCATGAAATCCCACAGAAAAAGTAAAGAGGATCTTGGATTAACAGTTCCTCCATGCAATAGGCTGAGAGACTGGGAAGGAAAGAGAGAGAGGACGAGAGAGAGAGCTCTTACTTCTGTACTGTTGGAGTCCAACTGTGGTGACTGCCAGTAAGCACTTCACCGAGCTACAATAGACTTGAAGACAATCACCTTATGCTGTTGTGTAGATGCCTCCCACCGGTGTAGGCCGCATGTCTTCTTTGCAGCTGCAGAACCAGCTCAGTGTATGTCAGTACTGATCCTGACATTTTGTGACTGCTTTTCAGGCTTTTTGTCTCAGCTTTTTCAGCCTGCCACAAAGCACCATGCCCATTTCACAAGAAAGAGCATGAATACGACAAAGTATTAATGAAATGGACAGTGGCCAGTGCTGTAGACGTTTTCTCAGAAAAAAAGAGATTCCTGGAGAAATCCCTTCTGTCTGTCTAAGATCTTCACTTCTTTCTTTTTATCTCGATACATTCTATTGCTTTGGCATGGAGATGAAAGAACACAGAATTGGTATTCTATTCATTCTAGTTCTCTGTAAGGCGTTAGGCATTGATATCAGCTTCTATGTGAAAAGCATTAGGTGGTGATAACAGCTTTGGCTGTAGCACACATTGGACTGCACACGTTGAATACACAGATGCACAAAAAAATACCTCTTTGCTTTCTACCAACGAGGCGGTGCAGCAAAACTGCAAGACGCACAGCAAGTGGCTTAGCTACTGTAGATGACGCTTTCAGTAATGAATTCTAGCTTACTAACTAAAAACTAGTTCACATATGGTTCAGAAGAAAACTTAGTGTCAATGTATGGGCTTGTTATTCACAATGTATTTAGGGTAAAGCCACAGCCACTCATTTACAGTAATATGCAAACATATACTACATCTTCCTTACATAGTGTGTGTATATATATATATATATATATATATATATATATATATATATATATAGTGTACAATGTACTTAGTTCTGCAGCATCAGTTCAACCTTACATACTCTGTTCTACATTTGCTCCTAAGTTCAAAAAATAAAAAAAACTCCTGTTTATTTAATTATAAAATTCCAGTCATGCGTTTCCCCATGATTTCGGATCAATGTTAGGAGATCTTTTCAATTGAAGACCACATAATTTGCTAGAATAAACAACAGATTTTGCTGGAGTAAACAACTGCGAGCGTATTAGCTAAAAAGCAAAGCAGGCTAATGTGGTCATGTTTAATGCCCATGTAGAACTACGGTCCTGTCTCAGTGTGTATGTCATGATCAGGATCTGAGGAATAACAAAAAATGCTTTAGAGGTATGTGTGAATATGATACTTTGGTTTTGTGAATGTTCACATTGTATCTGTGTGAGTTACTGCTTAAGAGTACATCATTGTCCACCTGCATAAATGTTTTGTATATACATACTCATCTCCGTGAGTCTGTTTCTGGATGTGGTAAGTATGCACATCCATCAGTATGTGTATGCTGTGTAGTACTGTATATTTTTGTCTGTGCGTGTGCGTGTGTGTGCGTTTGTGTGTGTGCGTGCCCACTGATGCGCATCTCTCCAGGTACGCCGCTAGCCTCCAGGGATGAGGAGGTGTTGGAGGTGAAGGCGGGTGATCCGGTGCTTCAGCGGCGACTGCTGCTCCACGGTGGTGGTGATGCCTCGGGCTCCAGGCCCTCCCTGGCCCATACCATTGCCAAAGCCCAGGCTGTGGCTAGTGCTGGGCTGGGAGCAGAGGCTGGACTCGAAGCAGGGAGGACGGTAATGGGCAGAGAGAGCACTGTAAAAAGTAACGCTATGCTTTTATTTATGTTTTGTATTTGATTTCTAATTCAGAGAGGCATTATGTTAGTATATTATTAGTATTACACTATTAAGTGTTTTATGGTGATATAAAATGTTTTTTTTGCACATATACTGTATAAAGTCAATCATTAAAGCTGGCTAGGAATCATTCCAGGAAGTTGTATACATTTTTGTTCAATTCTTTGTCTCTGGATATTTGTCCCACAGCCTTTATTGGTTGAGTGACATGATAGGACACATGACATAATATTCAGAGCATTGTGCATAATGCCACAGTGACACATGACATAATATTCAAAGAATGATGCATAATGCCGCAGTGGCATTTTATTTTGGATGACTATCATAAGGTTTGTGATGTCACTGTATTACTTCTTGCAGTGAGGAGAGCTGAGGAGGTGATCCCCCACTACGCCCAGCAGCTGAGGGAGCGTGTGCGGCCTGACATGATCACGCTTGGCAGCCTTTCACTGCAGCAGGTCAGGGCTACAAAGAGGAATATCTGTGTCATCAGCCTATATTCACCAGCACATCAGCCATGTCCATTATGCTGTGTATCAGTGGCTTTGGCTAATGGACATAGTGTGTGCATGTGAGCGTGTACATTTGTCCAAGTGTGTGTGTGTGTGTGTGTGTGTGTGTGTGTGTGTGTGTGTGTGTGCGTGTGCGTGTGCGTGTTAGATACTCGGCTTACTAATTTTCTTTCTCTTTCCTTCCATATTTGCTTCTCTTTTATGTCCCCAACCTTTTTTTTCCCCACCACTACCTTTTATAAAAGTTCTGCATTTTTTGATTTTCAGTGCAGATGGTCTGAATCTCAGCTGAATGCGCTCATGTGAAATTGCTTTTTGTAGAACATGCATTCAAGGTTAGATAACTCATTCATCCTCAGCGAAGAGTGAGTGCGTGGATTCCAACTGTATAATCTATGCTACATGCGACATCCTCCTTATTTGTGGAGACAAATTGTGTTTTTTTGTCTTTGAACTTTGTTGTGCATTATTATGCATATTTGTTTCTGACAGAAGCTGAATTTCCTTGGTTCTGTACCCTTTTACGGTCTTTTCAGGAAAAAATAGAGCGTGACTACTTTTTATTTTCCAACCGGGGAGTAGAGATATTGTGAACTAACGTTAAGATCTGAAGCTCCTTTCAAAGCAAGTGTTTGTATTCCATCAGAGAGAAAAGAAATGGGAGAGCATAGAAGAACATGGGGTTTCCATTGTGTTGGCAAATCTAGATTGCAAAGAAACCCAAACATTAATGCATATGTAATAGAAGAATGCAGAACTTCTATCCACTATATTTTTAGTTATAATCTCACTTGAAAAGAGAGTAGGAGTATCAAATTATATGAATAGAAAGTGAACGTAATTGGGGGAAAAAAATGGTTAAACAATGTCTCACCATCACTTGGAAGCCACAGCAACAGTTGACTCATCCTCCCTTTACTGGATAATCAGTGGCATCTACTGTGTACTGTATCAGTATTGGGATCAGTGTTATCTTATTCTGCCATAATATCTATGTGCTTCCCTACTGTTTCCACACCCACCTCCCATTGAAAGCACATTATCCTCCAGAGATTTCACATCTATTTTAAAAATAATAGTCTTTTTCTTCTTTCTCTATTCTGCCGTACAAAGCTTCTACAGGGCGAGACGCCGTCACTTAGCAGTGTCAATGCGTCTGAATGGGGAGTGTGAATGTGCTGACTGAATGTAAAACCGGCAGAAATACTCATCAAACGCTACATGTCTTTAGGGCCTGGCTCAGTATCGATTGCCTGCAGATTGCATTACAGTTGCTCCTTGTGCTTAATTCTGCCATTATGGTGCACTGCACTGTTTCATAAAGCTGCATCCAAAGAAAGTGTGCATGTGTATTTACACGTATTTTCAGAAAGCTGCTCAGAAGGGACAACTGAAGAAGAGTGAGTGGGCAAAGAGAAAGGAGAGACTGATGGCCTCCTTCGCTGGGAATGTTCAGGTAAAGGCCCATGTACTGAATATACGCTGTGTGAAGTATGTGTTGCTTTCGTAGTTCTAGGTATAACATCCCACATGGGCGTTCGTTAACATGGGGACTGTATGCTGTTCATAGATCATTTCACAAGCTCGACATATTCCTCCAATCATACTCCTTTCTTATTCCATTTGTCCATAACATAAGCCAGCTAAATTCTAATGCTTAAGCGCTCATCTTTAAAAAGAAATATTCCATTGCAGTCAGTCACAGACATTAATGATGTTACATTATAATTTAGAGTGATGTGGTTGAAATGAAACTGCCAATTAGCTGATAATGGTAATTAACACATTAACAGTGTTTGTTAACATATCCACTTTAATATTTCAAAAGGAGCCTCATTCACAAAGCGACTGTGACGAGGCAGTGAGAGGAGCAGCCCAGCCCAGGCTGAACACACTGCTTCAGTAGTAAGTCCAACGCATTTCATATTTCTCTCCATAAGTACAATTGATGTCACATGACTGTAATCAGTAATTGTGTGAAACGCATTCGTATTCCCACTGACATTCAGAACGGCATGCAATTCACATGTCCTCTGCACGGCTTCTCCTGTCGACGGGCATTGCATTGTGGGTAGAATGGCTCGAGGGGCACAGAAATGTGTCCATGTCATTGGGCTCGGAGGCGCATCAATTCTGGGTCCATCCACTTTAGTCAGAGATCACACATCAAATATGGTAGCGAGAGCCCCGCGGGCAATCAGCTTAGCATGTTTAAGTTTTTAGTAATTATGGTCTACCACGCTGGCCGACATGATAAAATCAAGAAACTGCTGCACACATCAGTATCTTCTCTTGTGTTTGGTTGTTTTATGGGTGGGTGGTAGTCGGACACCAGCCCTGTCAGATGAATGTGGTTCGGAGTTTAGCGAAGATGACCTCCTCTCGACAGCCTTGAACCCTGCAAATTCCTTCTGATATCAATGGTGGGTGGCTATTAGACATGGGAGACTTTCTATGCATCACCTAGGGCTACATCTGCCTGAAATTTAATGAGAAATGATTTCACTTTTTCTCTCCTTACGCCTGTAAAAGGAAAAAATAAAGAGGAGAGACGTGGAGCTGACTTGTGGTTTTTGCAACAAATGTGTAATTCATTTGTTTCCACTGTTTCTGATTTAATGGAGGTCGAGTAATTGCATTAGGAAGCACATTGTGCCTTGTTGTGAACTGATGAAAGCACATGTAATACTGTTGATAGGCAAACAGTGAGGAGGGAGAGAAGAGAAAGAAGGACCCACTGTGTGCCTTTGATGCCGAGCATTTATTTGCTGAATGTTCCTTTCTTTTACAAGCATCTTATCCCCAGTCACAGGCAGGCCAAAGCCCCTGTGATATTGCTCTATTTTGAGGAATTAAGAGAGGTGGCGAGGAGACAGAGTGAAGCAAGCACTTATTACATTACCACTGATAAGATTGAGAGAGAGAGAGAGAGAGAGAGAGAGAGAGAGAGAGAGAGAGAGAGAGAGAGAGGAAAGTGTTGTATTGTGGTGTTATTAGATTGAGCTGCTGTTGGAACAACAGAGTCCAAAATGCAGGTGGCTGTTAACAGGGTTAGCTTCTTGTACTTGTGTGTGTTGTATACGTCGGTGTGTGTGTGTGTGTGTGTTTGTGCATGTAGCAGCCGAACCATTGAAAGCCCGTCACTACGAGAGCTTGGGGAAGGCAAAGAGGAAGCGATGGCCAAATACGGCCAGATGACAGAGCTCCCAGAATCCTCCTCTTCAGCATCATGGCCCCCGT
Source organism: Gymnocephalus cernua (assembly GCA_023631565.1). Taxonomy (NCBI): domain Eukaryota; kingdom Metazoa; phylum Chordata; class Actinopteri; order Perciformes; family Percidae; genus Gymnocephalus; species Gymnocephalus cernua. The sequence goes on along the minus strand of CM042446.1, from coordinate 14,828,088 downwards.
GGCAGGTAAGATCTGTTAGCTGTGAACTGAGAAACACACATTCGTTGGAAAAAGAAAGCACACAAGCAAGAAGTGACACACCCCTTAATCTCAGGAGGAGATATTGATCCCAAAGTGTTTACAAAGGTTTTTTTTTTTTTTTTTTTTTTTTAAAAAACAGTCCAATGATGTAATTATGTGAATCCTGTGATGAATGGGACATGATAGAGAGAGGGGAAATTATCTCAGATATATATATATATATATATGTAGAGGGGAAATTATCTCAGATATATATATATATGTAGAGGGGAAATTATCTCAGATATATATATATATATATATATATATATATATATATATATATATATATATATATATATATATATATATATATATATATCTTTTTTTTAATTCTTTCACTCCTTTTGTATAGGTACTGTATGTACACATGCCCACACAAAGGCACATTCACATGCAGGCACCATACAACGCTACACAAAAGGCTTCCCTATACAGTATGCTAACTATTTGGACACATTATTTTTACACAGTATATAAAGACTTTTTTTCCTCCTGCTTTGTGTGGATGGTGTCTGTGGTTTTAGGAATCTAAGTAGGAGGGAAAATGAGTCTTTGGAGATGAAAAAGGGGAACAGAGGGAGAGGGGAGAACAGAGGACCTAGTGGGAAAGAGAGAAGGAAGCTGCAGCTTTAGCAGTAGCATCACCAGCTGTGGGAGGAGTGTGCTGTTGTGTTGCATCTGGGGATGAGGCTGCCATGCCACCGTGCTGGCTTAAAGATGTAATGAATCTTCAGTCGGGGGGCTTTCCTTCCAGGGTGACAACTGGCTTTGAGGAAGGTTGTAAATGCAGGGGAGATTGTGGTATAATTCCTCAGACTGGCGTTTGTGCCCCCCAGTCACCATTCGATTATCTCCCAAATTGCTGTGTTTCACTGAGATAAAGATTTTTTATGGCTTGCTGACTTGAAACAACCGGCACAGGCAGAATAGGGGGCAAAAGAGAGAGACAGAGAGAGAGAGAGAGAGAGAGAGAGAGAGAGAAGAGAAAGCAATGGCCAAACCTGCCACGCATAGTAATTTCCTTTGGTAAATGACAAAATCTTTGTTTATATGACATTTCCCTAAAATTACTGCAGCGAGATGAATCTGAAATATAAAATGTCACATTTGGCATGCAAAACTATGAAAATATATTTCTGTGCAAAATTCATGGAGGCATTTAATTTAGAACGTGTTTAATAACTAAGGCAGCCTGCATCAGTAATCCTGCCCGGAGGTCCCAAAAAGATTGTCATATTTATTCTCTCCTTTCTTCACCCCCCTCCTTCATTCCGAAGCCAAAAAATTTTAAGGGTAAATGTTCATTGTTAATTAAGATTTACTAATTAAAATGAAAATAATTAACAAGAAAGCTTAATCTCTGAATATTAGCCCATACTTAGAAAGAAAGGAAGTTTTTGTATGTGGCATGTCCTGTCTCTATTAAGAGTGCATTCTGTGCGATCAGTCAATGTGTGGAAAGCCCTGAAAAGATATTTCAGCGAGAGGACGGCCGCTTGCCAGCAAAACCACGGCGGATCCCTTGCTAGAGCCTTTGATCTCATCTGTAGGAGTGCTGTAATGTTATGGCACTTTAGGCACAACTCAGGCTTGGGGCAAACAAACCACCTCTGATATGGAAAATTGGCTCACTTCACCTTTGCTGTCTTGACTGTCTCTTACGACGCCTGTGCAAGCATGTGGGCCAGATAATAACAATACCTCTTAAACACATACATAGTGCAAATTGGACACTGGTGTGCTGTTATTGCTGCTGTTTTTTTTTTTCTTTGCTTCTTTTTTCTCCTTTCTCATCCTCCTCCTCTTCCTTTCCACTCATGCATGCATGCATACGTCTCTTTCCAGTGTGGGGGTTTTGGAGGCCTCCATCACCTCCTCCCAAATGTGAGATGTGTGGGCTAAACCGCTTTGCCACCAATTATACTAATTTCACTTTCTGCCTAAATTGTTTTTGTTGTTTTGGTATGCAAAGATGCTCACATTGGGGAGATTGAGGGGCATTACCGCAGGGCTCAGCACACACCTTCCCTCACAGACTGGCAGAGCAATGGGCACTGCCAGCCGGTGTTGTGTGTGTGTGTGTGTGTCTGTGAAAAGGAGAGGGATAGTCTCAGGTAGTTTGGTAACAACACTACACAGTATACTGTAAAACCAACACTGGATACAGTGTATGAATATGTGTTCGCACTTGTAGCCCCTGAGTGCTACTATGTCATTGATTGGAATTGAGGGCATTAATTGCCAGACACTCCAAATTTGCCCTAGGGAGTTGGTCAACACAGTGTAAATTCAAGTGCATGAAATAAATAGGCATTAAAAGATGCAACTAAGATAATCAGATAAAAATGAATGCCTGCACTTAAGAAAGGAAGGGATAGGGCAGGATATGATAGGATGGGATAGGATATGATTGGGCAGTTTTGAACAGGATGGGAAAGGATAGGATAGTAACGATAGGATAGGGTGGGATAGGATGGGTTAAGGAGGAATGGAATAGTGTGGGATAGGATGGGAAAGGATAGGAGAGAATGGAAGGATAGGGTGGAAACGTTCATGTCCATATACAAGTTAACGGCAATTTGCGCAGTGGTCTTTGAGATATCTTGGTCTGTGTAATGGGAACACATGGATGGACAAAAATGTCGAAACAGCCAAACAACAGACCAAGCGTCGTTGCTATTTCCGTTTAAAAACATACACATTTTGGTAATAAAGACCAAGTGGCTCGGTTTAAGCCAGATTGACTTTTCATTCAGTGCTGTTCAACAGATGCCATAGGGGACAAAAGACTGAATATGTATTCATATTGTTCTCTGATTATGTTTCACAAAAAAAATAAAACTAAACTGTCTCACCAGCTTACCCTATTACTCATCTTAAGCCCTAAAAAGAGGCACATGTCACCAAAACAAACAAGCAAATGAACAACTAGTGGGCTGATGTAGCCTGAAGGTTAGTAGGATGAGCTCGCTACCAGAAGGTTGGCGTTCTGAAGCCTTCATCTGTATGGGCAGTGTGACCAGGGGAAATAAATAGCACTCTCAGCGTCGGTAACAAGGAATGCTGATGTGCCTTTGAGCAAGGCACTTAACCCCTAAACGGTTGAATGGAGATCATCAGATGAGATCATGCAGCTGCACTGGGCATGCCTTACATATTGTTGCTGTCGGGCAGAAACCTTGTATCCCTATATTTTGTCTTTTTTTTTTCCAAATCAATGCTATTGGCAGAGGTGGAAAAAGTACTAAAATATTGTACTCAAGTAAAAGTACCAATACTTTGATGAAATATTACTCAAGTACAAGTGAAATTACCTATCTGAAAAAGTGACTCATGTAAAAGTAATATGTAGTTCTTTTAAATTGTACTTTAAGTAAAAGTTACTTAGGTACATAAAGAAAACTGTAAAACGGGGCGGGGGGGGGTCTCTCTCCCATGTAGTGGAAGTAGGACTGAAACAGTCTCTGAACCGTCGTCGCTCGCCTGATCCACCTCCAGCTCGTTCTCGATCTCCTACAGAAAGATGCTGATCGTGCGTCACTGTAGTGGTTCCGGGCGCGTTTTTTTTTCTTCCTTTCGGTTTTCGTTAGTCAAACTTTTTTTTTTTTTTTTTTTACTCAGTAACGGATGGGATTTGTAATGTAGCGAAGTACAATACTTCACTCAAAACGTAATCAAGTACGTTTTAAATTACCGATTTTAAAAACTACTTGAAAAATACAAAATACACAACAAAACTACTCAATACAGTAACGTGAGTAAATGTATTTTGTTACTCTCCACGTCTGGCTATTGGTCACCCTTTCTGTCTGTCTGTCTGTGGGTTTTACACATATCTAACCAGGATGAAGCAACTTAGTCTGACTTCGTCCGAGGTGAACAAGATCAAATTAGCCTTTTTTAATTTCCTGAAAAACAACGAATTTGGACATACAAGGTTTTCACCCGACAGCGACGATATACTGTGACTTGCTGCAGTTGAACAAAAACACTTCTCTTGTTCAGCAAACATACCTGAAGTAAAAAAAAAAAAAAAATACTCCCACAAAAGTTGGGAATTACATCATCAAATATATATTTTTCTGTCATGATATTTCTCTCACTTCACTCCTATACTAAGTTGCATGCAACTTGTGTGTTGGTCAATACCTTACAAATATACAATATATCGGCAATTGCAAGTATTCTTCACCTACTGAAGGTCTATCCTCAAAATTTGGAATTGAAATAGTTTTTAGTGTCCTTAATCCAACAAGGAGAAGGGATAGTTGCTAATTTCAATAACAGCTACATAACATGTACAATAACATTAAAGTATAAATGAGGTGTTAGTAACTTTATTTACATAGCCCTCCAAACAGTAGTTACAAAGTGGTTTACAGAGGTAGTGGTGCAGGGAGGGATGTAGATTAGATAACAACTGTTGACAGCATTTACAACTAGTCAGTTTGTAGTAGCCTCACACTGTCAACAAGTTAGTTTGCTTTAGAGGTGGGTTGCATAATTAGGTTTACAGGTGTTTGACACGGTAGACACGGTAAACATGTTGTTGTTGTGAATTGCAACATCCGACTAACAGACATAACGGCATCAGCTTGATACAGCTTATAAGCAATTGCACACTGGTTACATTTACCGGCAAACAAACACTGACTATAATCCATGGTCTCATTGTAATTATAAGGGCTTTCAGTGTTATGCATCACTGTCAAGCTCCTAATATTATCCTTTTCCCAGTCAAATGTGGTGTGAGACAATACATAATCTCTTTTTGCTCTGTGAGGTATGAACCTTTTACTTCTGAAATATATCACGCAAGTTAATTGCTTTTTGACTTTTTGACACTTGAACATACAAGTGTAACATGTATGTTCACAGTTCTACTATTAATTATGTGCACATTTGTGTCTGTGCCATTCATGATTTCACTTCAATGAGATGACAAATGTGGCATCCCATTAGTGCAAATGTCCACAGTAATGAAGCTCAGCGTACATTCTTTCAGGAAGACTTCTATGCCTCACATTTCTCTCTCCCAACCTAATCAGCTGCATTGTCATCAGCATTGTCATCAGCTGAATTTACTCCTTCAGTTAAACCAACCGGATTTTGCCACAATCTCCATGAGCTATCGCGTTATTGCATTCCAACTTTAAGGGCCCTTTTTTAACGATCTAAGCGCACGGCGTGAAGCGCCTGGTGCAGGTACGAATCACTTTTGCTAGTTTAACGGCAGAAAAAATAGTCAGTGCGCCAGGTGCATAGTTCAAAAGGGTTGTACTTAGTGTCTTAATAAATCATAGGTGTGTTTTGGGCGTAACATGGAATAAACCAATCAGAGTGTCCTCTCCCATTCCCTTTAAAAGCCAGGAGCATTTGTACCTTGGCACATGGCTATTATGACGGCGGATTTGCTAATCAAGAAGGAGAGATGTTCAGAAGAAGAAACTGATCTGCTCGTGCGTGAAGTGAAAGCGCGCGGCAGATCAAATTATATCATAATACTATTTCACATTGTAATATTTTTTGCATGTTTGTGTGCTGCTGCGCGTCCCTGTGTGTGTGTGTGTGTGTGTGTGTGTGTGTGTGTGTAACAAGCATAGTGTGCATGCGCTGAGGCGCATTTTACTAATGCGCTGTTAAAATAATAATGAAATGCTGCGTTATTGAATTTTGACCAGGTTTTTGTTGGTCAATGGCGCGATCACTTCCCGCTGCCTCAAGATAGCAACATGCTAATAATTCACCTGAACACACCTCCCTGTAAGACCAGCACGGCCATGGGCACACAGATGGGCGCCGGTGCATTTGCTGTTTAAACACCATGGGAGCTGGACGCGAAATTGAAAAAACAACTGCGCTGGTCTTAAACTAGCATAGACACTTGGGGTTTGCGCTGCGCCGCGCCGGGTGCAAGGTAGGGCCCTAAATCTGTTTTACTCTCTGCTGCTGTCAGTTGTCATTTCAGGCAAAATCGATGCAACCCTCTTCCACCCCGTTCACCTCCAGTTCTCATCATTCCCAGCACCCAGCACTCCATCTGAAGCCCCGCTTCACATCACATACATCCAGATCTTCAGGCTTCCTTTATCCCTTCTTCGCCTCTACCAGTGTCTACACTCCATCGAGGCGATATTCCTATATACCCACGGCCTCTATACCCCTTATAAATTAACATTGTGGTGGAGTCTAATCGCCAAAGACTCTTAACCATATCAACCTATTATGCACCATGTTCATTAAACTCATTTCACTCTTAAATGAAGTCTCTCCTGATTGAAATACAATCAGCTGATGTTAGTAATAATATAGAATTTATCAAATATTGCAATCAAATCTTATGTTCTGCACTTTTTGTGTATCATAGGGAAACCAGAGCACAACTCCCCAGCCTGTGGAGGTGTGTGTGTGTTGCCTAAGAGCCACCAGAGACAAGCTACCCAGGGGCCTCTACACTGTCAGTGTGGCCCTTCACAGCCGTCTAGGAGGTCCAGCTCTGGCCTTGCGCAGTAAGACGGAGCAGCGACAATGGACGGCGGCCACCGAGCCGATTGAGCATCGGGGACGCTACTTTGACACTGACCTGCAGCTTAACCAGAGCCTGTTCATGGTGAGGAGATGTTGATACTGTAACAATTGAGAGATTCAGTCCAAGAGACATCAGAAATACTTTGCCATTTAATTCAATTTAGATGGATTGCTTGAAAAGTTAAGATAAATGAATCATGAGTCATAACTTCAGTTTGTTCTTGTTTAAATGTTGGAGTGTAGCAGACAATTATGGGATAATTCTTTAAAACCATACATTTAAGGCCGTTTTATGCTTCTGCGAAGGCTCCACGCAGAGCTTTCACCGTAGCCTACGTAAGTGGCCTGGTGTTTATACTTGTGCGCTGGTGTGTGTGTTGAGCCGGCGTGTGTGGTAGAGGGAGAAGTGAGAGAGTGACGGTGATTAGCTTCGGAGCGAGTAGCGACTCTAGAGTCATAGTGAGAGAAACAAAGTGTCTCGCCTGTTCTTTCTGACCACGGTGAGACATCTTTAGCAGGAAAAGTTATTACAAGTTGTTGTTTATGGAGAAGGAGAACCAGGAAATGAGTCGGGGGGAAATGCAACTCTACCAAGCCACGGCCGAGCGGCGTGAGTCGCCGCGACGTGTAGTTTAAATTTTTTGAGAGGTGCACGTCACGCTACGGCGCGGGGTCCGGTGTAGACGCAGAGGGGTCTGCGGGGGTACGCCGTCGATTCGACGCAGCATAAAACGGCCTTTAGTTTATGGACTGCACATGTTTGGTTTGCAGTCCACATTGACATTCCCAATTAAGGTTGCAGAATTGAAAGAACAGTGGTGACTGTGGCTGTTGTGAAAAATACACAAAAGTCTGCACTTGCAGGAACCAGTGACAAGTTGCTTTCCTCTACTGACACTAATGTGTTTTTATTCAACACGGAAAGGACAGAATCAGGTTGGGATTTGTAAGGACTGTATTAATTTGACGCTTGAGGAAGCTGCTTTAAATATTTCTTTTCTTTTCCAGCGAAATATTTGAATGAATATAAAGCATCTCTTATCCGAAAGCAATTTTGACATTGAGGGAGGCTGAATTAAAACACGCTCACTTCCAATGACATGGATGAAGCCTTTGATGTGAAATTCAATGGAACATTTTTAGTAAAACACAATCTTAAGAGCAACAAGTCCCCTCAGATAGAAGCAAACAATAAAACATGCTTTGCTAATATGACAGAACCCACCACACCATGCATGTCTTTAGTTTTTTGTGTTTGCCACAGTATTTCCAAATTCCTCTTTCTGTTTCCCTTGGTTTCATCAGTTGCAGTGACGACTGAAAGGGTTATGAGAAGATATGTAGCTGTAAAAGATGGCATATGGAAATATGCAACACACAGCCTCTAGGTTCTTCTCCGGGGATCTCCACATGAATAAAACAACAACTTTTCAAACATGACATTTAATTAATGCATGTAAATCAAAGCCAAGACCAATTATTCATTTATATAAGGAAGTAATGTTTTATTGGAATGAAAATATACAAATGCAGTGAAAAATGTAGTTTCTTTTCCACAAGTCTTTGAACATCTGTAACTTAGTTGAGTTGGATACAAGAAGGAATAGAAAAGTTAAGCAGAATTGACTGCAATTAGTTGGGAAAATCTCAACCTCCATTTCCCAATGTATAGTCAAAGACTAAACATGTTTTCACATTTGGTCTTTTTGATGAAGCAACACAGCGGATTAAATTAGATGAAATCTATGCACATTTCACAACCACTTCCCTAAACCTCTTGATATGAGGGAAAACATCCTCTATAGAAGCTGTGCTAATCTCAACAACCTACATACTCGTTTTAGATGGTCCATATTGACCAGTGGATTAGAGATCTCTGTTTATGTTTATTCATTGATGATGTGTGCACTTGCGCAAGATTCACAAGGGAAACCTTAAAACGGAAGCCACCAAATCCAGTGTCCCTCCTGATTCTATAGAGTTTTCTACAGGCCCATAAAGGGCTTCTTCAGTGTTCTGATAGCAACTCTAACGGTCTTAGCTGGAGCATTTAGCACATGTGGACACTGCCAACGTGCTGGTGGGCGTATTCGCTGAGCTAGAGCATCCTGATAATATTGTCTCCAGCTGGCATGAACTGAATGCAGACCTGGGATCTGATTCAGAGGTAAAAAAAAAAAAAAAAAAGAAGGTTTAAGCACAGCATGGTAAATGCCTCATGTCACTCATCCTTCCCTCCTCTCCCTTCCCAAACCCTCATCTTTGCTTTATAGACAAACCTGTTGTTGTTGTTGTTGTTGTCCTCATTGATAGTCCCAGACAAATCTGATCAGCGTTTCCACCACTATCAGGGTAGGCTTGGATGTTTTCTCTCTCTCCCTCCCTCTCTCTCTCTCCTCTTGCCCACACTGTAGCGTGCGATTTCAGGAGTGCTTACAGTGCCTTCTAAGAGGAAATGAGGAATTAGGGATGGTAAGAGGAAGCCAGGAGCTTATTTTCCTTTCCTCCCTCTCTCTCTCTCCTTCTTATTTTCATTCACCCTTTGCTTTGTGCGTCTGGGTTTCAATTTAGACAGAAACAGTGCAGCTCAGTCGGAGATGTCTTGGAGATGAGGCCCTACGGGCCCACGGTCGTTACGCCGAATGGCAAGATGCATATAATTCCACATTTTAATATTAAAGGGGGACAAAGAAGTACTGAGGAAGTAAAAAAAATAATGGATGTAATGGTTTAAGCCAGTGGTTCCCAAGATGGATGTTCGAGGGCGTCTCCAGCAAAACGGTGAACATTTTTTTTTTCCGCTAAAGCGTTCACTATAATTCCATCCAAGTAACACCATGACAGAATGTATGACTATTTTGGTCATTGGTTTCACATACTTTCGGGGGGAAAAATTGTATCAAATGTGGGTCCGTGGTCTACTTTGTGTCAGTTTAGGGGTCCTTCACTAGAAAAAGGTCTGGGAGCCACTGGTTTAAGCAGCTCCTCCAGCAAACACAGGAAGTGAGAAAACCTCTGAAAAACATCATCCAGTCTCACAAACCTCACAGCAACGCTTCCCACATAGACACACATGCAAACAAGCGCACGTGTCTACATGCAGGCACTTCACACATATGCGCTCGCACATGCACACAAATTACTATTTATGCAGTTCATATTTCTTACAGTAAATGAATAATATGAAATATCCTCAATATCCATAATCCGTGATATTATGCCATAAATTTGTGTCCTGAGTCAGACACTACTACCCATCATTTCGCAGGTGCATACCGAAAGCAGCTTATCGGGGGGGGGGGGGGGGGGGGTAGGGGGTGGGGGAGGAATACACATGATTTATGTGTTAAAACAAGTCTCCTGCGTTTTCCATTACAACTAATAAAGGGATGAAATATTTCCACCTAGTGATGGATGAAGTAGCACACACCTCACTGTCAGTTCATTTTTTAAACAAACCCACCGTTCTCTGGGTAAATAAGAATGTTTGCCATTGACTGCTAACCGCTAACACTTCTTGCTTCCTGCGAGATACCCTTAATATCATCAGTTTGATTGATGGAGGTCTCACTGCATCGCAAATACAGTAACTGTCAGCTCGTAGACTACAACGGCAATCTCAACTTCTCCTCCCTGTGTTTGATGCCGACAGTCTTTATCATTCCAACGTCTCCTTTTAGGCAATTTACTGGTTTGGACGGGTAAGAATGGCAGTTAAGAAGGCTTGAGAAAAAAAAAAAAAAAACACAGGAATAAGTTAAAAGAGGATTCAAGTCTAGGATGTAGATTAAGTAGCTCCCTGAGGGCTCCTGTCCTGTTTGTTACCCTCTGTGTGTCTGTTTGCCATTGGGTTTTCCTGGTTGTGAGCAAGTCTATGCGTGTTTCTCCTGTAGTACTGTGCATGCCGTGACGATGTGTGTGCGCCCGCTGTATGTGTGCGTACGTTAGTGTGTGTGCCTGCAGGCATGTGTGTTCAACTGAGTGGGATTGTGAGTGACTTTGTGCCTTTCTGTGTGTCTGCAGATCTTACCTGCAGCCTGTGAGGTGGTCCCCTCCATGGTCCTGGTATTCCAACTGACCGCACTACCGGGAGATAGCAGCCACGTCAGCTCTGTGCTGGCGTGGGGGGCATTTCCTGTTTGTGGGCCGAGCCTCGGTCTTGTCCAGGGCAGGTGCGTCGATGGCAGCTGTTGGACCTCAAGGAGTTTGTAATTTGAACAGTATATATAATTGTTTTAGGTCACTAAACTACTATGACTCCCAGCAAAACCCCACATGATGTTATAATTACATTTTCAGACCTTAAGTCGGCCATCTCACAACTGGTTGTACAGTGACCATTACCGGTTATGTGTTGTTTATCCAGGTTCAAAACCCCTCTGCTCAGGGGGGAGCCGAACACACAACTGGACCAGTTTAAAAAGATTGAAGGCGTCATCTCCTCTGATCTAGACCACTGGCTGTGCAACCTGTACTTTCAGGTGTGTGCGCGTGATAAGAAACATGTGCATGCAGGTTTCTTTTAAAGATTCATATCTGTTGTTTCATATTATATTCATAATTGTGGGCATCTATGAGTTATGTTATGACAGGTGTGTGTCTGTGCCCGTGCATCTTTTCCCTCACTCTGACTCTACCCTATTATTTTATTTTATTTCTTTTGGGGGGGGCGCAGGATGGTGGATCTTGGTAGATGAGGGTTGGATTTTTAGATTTTCTATGATAAAAAAGCTTTTCCAAAGAAATTGGAAATTGGCCCCAGAGAGCAAACAGGAACCACATCTTTACCCAGCAATTCCGGAATGCATTTGAGCTGATGCATTGATTAGATTAGTAAACATCTTAATTGAATTAAAAGCCAGAACAAAGCTCTCTGTCTCGGGTTTGTCTCTATATTTGTCCCTTTCGACTGTGACATGTTGTTTGTATTACTGCATTATCATTACTGCTTTGATTTCCGACGGATGTAAATATAGCCGTATTTTTGTACATCTTTGCGGACGTACAGCACAATAGGATGTGCAATATTAATACTAGTCACACTCATGGTCTTAATTGAATTATTTAACGCCATTATGGCACACTATGACAAATACTAATAGTTGGCTATGTCTGCATGTTGATCACTAACATATGTATGGTAATTACACACACATGCTGTTTTCCCACAAACAATGGTGATGCAATGGAATGATATGAACATAACTGACGACATTAACATGAAGAGGTTATATTAATGTTCACTGAACCCACATGTAGCCCTCAAACATACAGACAGACCCATCTCCTGTTTGTGGTGTTTCAGGTGAAGAGGCTCCCTCCTGGAACGTCTGGGGGACCAGAGCGCTGCATTACCCTGTCAATACCCCCACCCAACCCCTTTGTCATGCCCCAACCTGAGGTCCATCATGACCAACCCCAAGGCCAACTGCCACTCCAGCCCCCATCCCAGGCCCAGCTCCGTCCTCATCCCATTCATCCCCAGTCATATCCCCAGCAGCAGCCGCGTGCGGGCCCCAGCAGCAGAGCAGGAGAGCCCGCTGTGGTACATTCTCACCGGGGGTCTCCTCTCCACCTGTCAGCTGATTCTGCCTGCTCTTCCTCATCTCTGCCAGGTAGGGGTCCAATGTTAAAACCCCCGACTACGCCACAGTGGGGAGAAAATGTCACCCTAATGTCACAAGCACTGGGATGAAGAAGAATGGCAGGCCTCACTTACATCAGTTCTCCACTGAGGTGAATGTGCTTGAGGCTAGGGTTGGGTAGAGACAGTGGGCCAATAAGCAAAATTTAAAGCACACAAAGGATGTTTTCTCAGTTAGATTATATGCAAAAATCCAACAGTGTTTGAGCAGCAAGCACAACACTGATAGATTTGGAAACACTCAGATGAAGTGTTCTGATAATACAACCACCAACTTAAGTAAGTAAACAAACCCTCTTCGGCACGATGACATGGAGAGTGTTATGTAAACTGACTGCATCATTTCATTTAGATTTTAATCTTTTATGGTTTTACTGAAAATAAACAATGATCCAACATTAGCTGCCACACATAGTACTGCTTACCAAGCTGTTAAAAAAAGGTTTTTGTAAATGGGCAGTGGGTACTTTTAACCACGTTTAAACCCAGCAAAACTGTTCTTGGCAGTTAGATGTTCAAACAGTACATTTGAGAAATATTAGCAGTTTTCAAGTCTTACATTCACGCAGTGCTATTTTATCTATTTAGTGTCTAAGCTAAACTGAACAAAGCATTTGGACTTGGCAGACACAAATGGTTGTATTATTGTTATGGGTTTAACACACTTTGGTTGTACTTTTGTACTTTTTTAATGTGATAATGCAGTAAATGAAGCCATCTTTCCCATTATCCACTGGGATCGTCTTGTTTCAGTTGTAATCTGATTACCGTCATTTTGTGTCACCTTTTTTTTCTCCAGAGGACACAGAATGAAATGATTTTAGATAGCAGATGAACTATTACAGCGACTGCTTAGCGGCTCAGGGGTTAGTGTTACATCACAGCAAGAAGGGTCTTTCTGTGTGGAGCTTGTGCTATGTTCCCCCCGTGTTTGTGGTTTTTTCCTCCGGGTGCTCTGGTTTCCTCCTTCGGTCCGTAGATATGCAGGTCGGGTTGATTTGAGACATACATTCCTAGTTGAGAATATGATTTGTGTCCATGTTTTAGTTCTGTGATGGACTGGTGCCATGGACTGAAGGGATAAGCTCCAATATGATCCTGAATATATATATATATATATATATATATATATATATATATATATATATGGGCTGTCAATCGATTACATTTTTTTATTGAATTAGTTACAGACTGTGATTAATTAATCTAAATTAATCGCATACATAATTTTGAATATGCTGAGGAAATAAATTCAAAAGGGTATTTTACAATAACTACGAATGTGTGTGTATATATATATATATACACACACATATATATATATATATATATGTGTATGTATATGTATATATGTTTATATATATGTATATGTGTGTGTATATATATATATATATATATATATATATATATATATATATATATATATATATATATATATATATATATATATATATGTATGTATATGTGTGTCCATCAGACACACTGATGAACTGTTCCAAATCTGGTGGTCCAGGCAAGGTCATGCCACAATTGTAACCACATCAAGAGGTGGCTAATGACTTCTGTTAATAGTAATAAGAATCCACTTCCTCCTTTTCAAAAACATAGTATTCTTGTTTCCCACCTAAGTAATCCCACATCCTGGCCTTTGCCAGGAATCAAATCCAGGCTCATTTGGTATTGATCTACTACAAAGGCGACCGGCTTGCTTCTTTGTTATTAATACATCCCCCTTTCTTTCCTTTTCTTTTTTTTTTTTTTGCACGCACAGCTCATCTTTATTTAACAGTCCTCAAAAGTTTCTGGGGTGCTCTGCTTTAAACATCACACAGGCTTTTTAATTACAAATGAGTTGTGACAGGTCTGCTGGGTAGCACCCTGGCCCATTTTAAACGTGATGCCGGCTGACAGCTTGGCAGTGTTCTCCCAGCACTGAAACATGTGGAAGAAATTGGTCTTTTACATTTCACAGCTTGTCGCTTCCTCCGCCGACTGACCTGTGACCCCCCACAGAGATCCTAACGCCCACAAGGGAAGTGTCCCCAACGAACTGACTGCCTTTCCAGAGAGAGAGAGAGAGAGGGAGAGAGAGAGAGAGAGAGGTACCTCTCTTCAATACATACTCTGCTGCATTCTCTGGCTCACACACAGACAGGGACGTCAGCACACACGCACACATTCTCGCAGCCAGGTGAGGAGGTTGCTTGGGAAGTGAACCCGATCCGTAAGTGAAATAGCGGATCAAAAGGTGTCCTGCACAACACCTCATCCCCGCCGTTCCCTAAGCCGACCTGACGTTTGCGTCTCATTTGCATACAGATCTGTTCACTTTGCATTACCTCTGGAGCGAATTATGGCATTCAGATGGGGAGATTACGTAAAGGTGGAAGGTAGCGATCGGACGGACAACTTTAAACTAGCCAAAAAATGGAAATCCAATTCAGCGAGGAGAAGAAGAACAAATGATCCCCTTCCTCAGTCCTCTGTCAAGTCTGGGGGTTTCAGACATTTCCTTCCCATTTCATGCCTCTCTGTTTCTGATGTGTGCTGTGTGGAGATCGCTTTCTCTGCGCCCGTGACGTTTGGATTTTCCTCATTACCCATTTGTCTCAGAATCAGGACAAGGATATGGAGACCTCTTGTCACCGCGATAACGTACACACAGCAGAGCTTGACAGTGAGACTGGAAGTTTGTATTCCTGAGGCCTTAAATTAATTAATCCCTGTAGAAAAAGCACAGTGTGCAGTGAAGTGTCTATTACAGAACAAAACCTGACATCCCAATCCAAGATAATAACTCTGACCAATTTTGATCGAAAAGTCAGAAGATTACTGTACTGCTACTGTGCTGTGGTGTGTGCATTGATATTTTTTCATGTTTCAGATTAACTTGCCATTGGATGATAATAATTCTGATTTACGCCATGAACATAATGGAGTATGTTTGGTGTTTTAACGTAGAAATTAGCTAGAGGCACACTGGGTTAAGTGACCTTTCACATTCACTGAATAATCCAGTTACGTTGGGTTAGTTTGAACCCAAATGACTAATTAGATTAGCCTTTTGTATCACAATCGCCTTTAGTGGATCACTATGAGCATGCCGATGATCCTGCCATAACTGTATTGTGGCTTCATTTCTCTGCCTTTTTTTGCTATATTTTTTTTAAACATCCATCCCCTTGAGCACCAATGGTGATTTCGAGGATTCCTCATCTAATGTCTTCTTTGGAGCGCTGCCCTGCACTTTCAGGATGTGCTCCCCTCCAGGCCGGTCCCAGTCATCAGAATTTCAAACCACATTGTTACATCCTACGGTCTCAATCAGTCGCACTCTGCATCCCGCCTAATTAATTCAACAATGTCTGGATACCAAATGGATGGATTCAACCTTTTAAAGCCTGTTTGCAGAGATACACGTGTAAACCCTGACAGTGGGTGAGGTAAACAAGTCTAAAGGATTGCATGTGTGGGGCGAATACACCCAAAGGTGACCGTGTCTTGCCACCAAAACCCACAAAAAAGTCCCAGTCTTTGTGTGGTAAGACAAAGACATCCCATGTGAACATGATAAAGGCAAATTTGACTTTCAGCAGCACCAGTGAGAGTGAAAAAGGCTTAAAACTGCATATCTGTACGTATTAGTATGCATTGAACATCTGTTATTGCCATTGAAATGCAATGGATTACAAGAAAATACACTCTTGCACAAAGCGACACCAAACCCTCACCGTATCATAGCAACCTTAACACGAGATCCGGACATGGACTCGAGGGTAATCCGTGAGTCACTGACCTTCGATCCCTCCGTAACTTTGGACCAGTCATCAGGCAATTAGGGGCCTAGGTGAGCAAGAGCCGCCATCCCAGCCTGGTTGCATCTCACCGGTAACACAGTGATGGGGTCTCGACAGTGTTACGGCCCTCAGGCTTTTCTCTTTCCTCGGCCCGTTTTTTGCGTGCAAGCAAGAGAGAAAAGATTGTGTTATGCTGTGGTGAGGTACACTCATTTGTATTTGACCCTGGAAAATGTTTGTGCATGTATGCAAGTGTCTACATATTAATATCTTTGTTTGTGTGCCTTCCTGTGTGTGGGTGTGTCAGCGCATCGTATGCACTGGAAGAGTATCTGTGTGTGTGTGTGTGTGTGTGTGTGTGTGTGTGTGTGTGTGTGTGTGTGTGTGTGTGTGTGTGTGTGTGTGTGTGTGTGTGTGTGTGTGTGTGTGTGTGTGTGAGTGCTGGTTTTAACGCAGCTCAGAGCGCAGGGGGATAACAGGGAGTTTGTTGTTGGCCTTGAGTGCCCGGAGAGGCTGGAGTTGTGGCAGCTCCAGCGCTCCGAGTTCACAGACGTAGCCCTTAGCTGTCCAAGCTGTCGATGCTGCCTCCGCGCTCATTCTGGTTCCACAGCGTCTGCGCATTAGCAAGCAGGGCCTGGTTTAATGAGTGTGTGTGTGTGTGTGTGTGTGTGTGTGTGTGTGTGTGTGTGTGTGTGTGTGTGTGTGTGTGTGTGTGTGTGTGTGTGCGTGTGCGTGTGTGTGTGTGTGCGTGCGTGCGCGTGTGCGCGCAAAAGCAGCCACTTTGCTCTGTCTCATACTGTTTACACAGCAACACACACTGTGCTAAAATGTAATATTTGCTAAAGTTCACTTCTACTTAAAATATTAGCAATAAAGTATTAAAACAATGCACTACAACTTGAATGAAAAATAGTTGATCTGGATGTTCTAAAAGTTAGGAATACTTTTACAATTTTTTGTGTATTTTGACACAAAAGGGTCCCGGACTTTGTGCCTCATGATATGATCCACACTTTCAGAGTGTGTAGCAATTTCTTTTATTGCATTAACAAATGTTCACAAGGTGTAAACAAAGTATTTGAATGATCTGAGATGATTAGAATCTTGACACAAACGTGAGTTTGCAGTTATGTAATGCCATGAAAATGTAGAAATATATAATTTCATCCCTAGAATAGAACAATATTAACCTTATTACCTCGTAACTGTAGGCACTCCACGTTTACCAACAGAGCGATGGTAATTAAAAACTACATCTGTGTTAGGATGAAATCTGATTTCAGACTCGCTTGAAAACAGGCAGACTCTTCCTGCCATTTAAGTACATTTTAGCTGTCAGGATTTCTGATGTGTCGCCTGTATTTAAGTTATTATCACTGATATATTTGATCCTGCAGCAAGAAAAGAATGATATCATCGCAGAGGTTTCCATATGTATCATATAGATGTGACTGGTTCCACGGGGGGGAAAAAAAAGTTTCACATAGTGAGATTTTTACATGTATCAAGCTAAGGTTTACTTAATTACAACCTCCAGGCAATGCAGGAAACCTTTTTTAAATTCTGTGAATGTTAATATGCTAAATAATGCAGATCTCCGACTCTTCAAGCATGAGACACACATCTGGCGGCTTACCATTTAAATTACAGGGGGAAAAAAAAAAAAAAAAAGAGTGAGACAGATAGAAGGAGAAAAGAAAAAAAGAGGGTTAGGATGAAAAAAAAATACTTCAAAAGTAATTTTCCAAAGAAGAGAAGAATGGAAGAATGTATTACACCCAAGCTTGATTCCTTTTTCGATTTTTCATCATTTCTAATTGCATACATTAGAGCGTTGAGGCTGGGAAGGTTCAGCTCCGGGATTGTGGGAGACAGAGATGACTGTGCAATGGGAGCTCTATAAGTTAACACTTCTCTCTGTACAGAGTCAAATCGGCCTTTGTACACTTTTGCACGTCTCCAGCTAGTACTATACCAAAACAAGCTGACTACCTGCCTCAGAGTAGAAGAGCAAGACAAAAGCAACACTTGCAGTGTGTTCAAATGAAATGCAACGAGTATTTGATTTGATTTCTTGGTACACTGCAAACAACGTATCTTAACAACAACAGTTATTCTTCCTTTTTTAATTGTCATTACACATCTGGAAGGTTTAAGCATGTTGGCTCAATCATAAATTAATGTTGTGTAACTAAATGTAAACTTTTGTAATTTGTATTGTGGTGTGTTAAGTGATTTTCATAATTCAGCTTTTTTTTTTTTTTGGGGGGGGGGAGGTGTTCATCAGTACCTTTAACGAGTGTATACCCGTAATCATTTGGATACCGTAATATAAATACCACTCAGCCACCCTTGATCCTCACTATGATTGCCAGATGTGGTTTGCAAAAAGAAAACAAACATGAACTTTTTCTTTCTTTTTCACACTCACTTGCACACTACTTCTCTTTTTTTGGGGGGATGCAGGGAAGAATTCCTCCTCGGGAGCCATTTCTGGGAACACGGGAGAGAAGAGGGATCCGTGCAGGGAGAAAGCAGAGGGTGGGAATCACTACAAGGTAACACTGTGATTTAAGGGAAAGCGTTCCCACCCTTGAAATGAGCACCCTCTCCGCTTTTCCCTTTTCCCTTCCTTTCTGCACCCCTACACACACCTCCCCGGCTTATTATCTGAGATTTGTCAAAATACATTTCACACTAACAGGTATTTTTCAGCCTTCAAAGACAGTTTTGATCTGCTTGACAAGCCAAAGCAGCTCAAATTCTGTGAAATCAGCAATGCCAGCCAGGCCTCCCTTTTTTTTTCCTCCAAGCCGCTCTAAACACGCCTCTTCCTGCGTTACAGAGGACTTAAGCTAAATTAATCAAAGCCTACATGTTACCTGCCATACTTTGAAGTGGTAATTGCAAAATGACTCTGTGTGCTGATCTGGCATTGCTGCCTCCCGGTCCGCCCCTGCTATTGTGCCTCCGCTGCGGCCTTTTGTTGTTGGGATGTTATTGTTGAGGTAGTGAGAAGCCTATGAACAACATCAAGCCTCCGTCTGTCACACACACACATACACATCCTCCTCTCATGCCTTTCTCCTCTCTCCCTCCAAGTCTTTATTCTTACCAACGTCCTCCTCCTGATGTACAGGAGGCTCCTCAGACCGCCATTAATCACTGATGACCTGTTAAATGAATGAGTTTGTTGATATGAGGTTTTTATTTCTCTGCAGCCTCTGTAGACCATGTTTTTTTTTTCTCTTCCCCTCTTGGCCCCATCTTTAAAACCTTGCTAACTCTGTCAAATGTCGTGGTGTGGAACCCAGTTGTCTAATGATTAAGTGGAGTGATCTCCAACCTGCCCCAGCCTGGGAGCGCAAGGGATCAGATTTCAACCCTTCAACCTGCAGTGCAGGCCTAATTAAAATGAATTTTCTCCAGGCGACCACTTTGCCCACAGGGCAGGAATCCAGCTATATACGGAATCCGCTCTTAAGGTATTGCATTAAATTTATTGTGGGGAGACACCAGAGAACATTGTGGTTTATATATCTCCTGCATTTTTTTTCTCTCTGCTTCCCCCCCCCCCCACTCCTTTCCACCTTTTTATTGTGATCATCACTCTGGAATCCAAGCTTGCTTTGGCAAAGATTGCCCTATGAAAACGGATGGAGCTTTTATGGGGCCCAGCCCATTTACTACTTCCTGGGCCCAGGTTTATCTCAGCGAGAGAGAGAGAGAGAGAGAGGCAGAGGGATGGAGGGGAGAAAAAGGGTGGAAAATGGAGAGAGGTAGAGTAAGACAGGGGCGGAAGAAAGAGAGAGGTTGCTTATTCCAACAGTGGATCTCATTAACATACATCAGTGAGTATTTCACAACTTCAAGCAGAAAGGCACTAAGCCCACCCAAGGGCAACACAGGCAGGGCTGACAGGGCCAGGGAAAGCAAGCCGTTAACATGTTGGCGGCTTAACAAATAATATCTGCTCCCAAGTACCTCGGTGAAATATTTAAAACCCCACTCCTTAACTCCATTTGACTGTGTTTATGACGATGACAGTAAACGACTTGTGCGGAAAGAAACAGTGCCAGCTGCTCAAATATCACATATTTAACACCACCGTCACTGTACGCACGTTCCCCAAATGAACTCAACTTGAATGATGGCGTGCCGTATGCGATTTTGCCGTCATTCTCGTCTCGTGTCAATTGAGGCACGGTTGAGATATAGGAGAGGCTCCAGAGTGCCACGCACGCTGTCACTGTCACTGTCACCGTGTGCATCCCCCAAGATAAATTCAGAGGCCTGTTTCCTGCTTTGATTACAAATGACATCCGCATGTGTTCTCCCCGATTTCTGCTCCTCACAGAAGAAGCCAATCAAGAAGACAAATAGCAGCGGCCCCAGCATGAGCGGCAGCAGCGCACCGCCTCGGCAGGCAGACAAACAGAAGATGCAGCCTTTAGTGGAGAACCTCTCCACGGAGGAGATGGAGGAGTATACATTCTCCCTACAGTAAGTCTCACCACTCATTATCCTGCCTCAGTCTTGCAAAACTCAAACGTGGAGAGGAAAAGAGAAGAGGAAGAAAAAAAAAACGTGGGTGACAACTGATTTCTGTGCCTCACAGACAGTGATGTGCAAGGCATCAAATCACACATACGCTGACAAACAAAATGTGCCTAGAACACTTCCTGTACAGATATAGATACAGTAGTCACGTCTTCCAAGGGAAATCCTCACTAAATGGTATTTCGGCTAAAGCTGTAATCTTGTGTATCTCAATTTTAATTTAACAACAAGTCACTAATTTTCAAAGCCTCATGGCCTAATCAGTCCTCAGTGAGAACTTTGTTAGAAAGCATGGAAACTCCACACTGTCAAAAAGAGCTTGATTTGAATCCTATCCCAACTGTTCTGCATTAGAATTTCTTTTTTTTATTATTATTATAAGTGATATGTGATTTACAGTTTTGAGACGAACGAATCGGTCTTACTCAACCTAATTTGGTTTGTAACAATATTGCACATGTAGTCGCTCAACCTACACCCATTATGTCACCATGTGGTTTATTTGTTTATTACTCCTCTGCACAAACAAAATGCAACAGAGGAGGTTTGGAAAAATTAGTTTTCCTCTTTGCCGTGGCTTACAGCATTTGATTTTAATGAGAAAACAGAGCTGTATGAAATACAAACAAAGCAGGAAGCATAACATTTCAAACACCTTGGCCAAACGTGTGAAACGCAACAAGGTGCAGCACCGTGTGCCCACAGAGCATCCGAATAGGCTGAAAGCAAAATTGCTTATTTCAACAAAAAAAGGCACAGGTATTTTTCTTATTTATTTTTTTTGAACGTCAACTAAATTAAGGGGGAGGGGATCACGACGCACACTGTGTTTCTAGGGGCGAGAGAGAGAGTCAGAGAGAGAGAGAGAGAGAGAGAGAGAGAGAGAGAGAGCAAGCTCTCCCTGGAGATTTAAAAGTACCCATGTTTCCTCATTTCTGGGAGTTGGTAATTTATAGCTGCTGGTCACATATTAAACAAGATCAGAGACTACTCCCTGACATCTTCTGAACATACTGGGGGAATTCAAATGATTACCAGCGTATCCTGCCAACAAATGACGACACAGGGACTATCTTGAGGGAGAGCGAATACAAAACGAACACAGAAACCCAGGCAGGCTGCACACAAAGGGACACAATTAAATGGTTTTCACGATTATTCATAGTGCCGCTTTTTACCTCTGAGCAGTCGCCGGGTTCCGTGAGATGAGACGTTTGTGTCAGTTATGGGTACGGATTGTATTGAGCTGGAGCCCTGGCGGTTCCCTGATGCCCTGTGAAGGTGCTGCTGCTATTGATTTTATCTTCACAAGCACACACATTACAGTATCTCTGAGCTAAAGGCTGCTTTTTTTTTTCTGCCCTCGCCTAATCAGAACATTAGAAAGATACACTGGGCTTTCACAATAAAGTTAAAGACAGTCTCAAAGTCATACCCTTTCCCCACCTCTCCCACTGCACTGTTTGACAGATTCTCTACACATCACCTGAGGACTGACAGAGACGCAGACGAAAGGAATCATTTGCATATTTTTGTTATTTTATTTTCCGTGATGATGTCATCTCCATTTCTTCTGGCATTTTGAGAGATCTGCGAGTACATGTATTTTATGTGGGATGAGGATTCATGCTGCAGTGATTGAGGGATATTACTGCCATCTATTGAGCCACAAGAGATTGAGCTCATTGAGATTTTAATAGGGCGTCCCAGCACAAATGTGCAAATCAGATGCTCATGCATTATTAAGCAAGAAACAGTAAGATTCAGTTTGCACGGTCTGCGACTCGCACAGTATATTTGACACAATGCATCCAGCACGTCACGGTCAGGACGACTGTATTCCCTACGTGGAATTAATGTAAAGCAACGTATTGGCTGATGCTTTACCGAGCTCCACCGTATGAACAGTATGCATTTATAACAAGAGGAAAACATACAGTATGTATGTAAGTTTATGTTAAGAACTCATCTGTCTAAAAATCTGATTATATTTGCACAGGTATGGCAACTAACAGTTTATTTGAATGCATGTAATGGCATTATGTTAGTAACTTAAATGTGGCACAAAGTACAATAATGTGTAACACTAACTTCTTTATTCTGACTTCAGACTAGCAGAACTACTTAACAAATACATCCGGGCTGTTTAGGTTTCTCCATTATACATGATTTTACTCATATTTCATATAACGTTTTTGTTTCGGTATCAGCTTGTCTCTCTCTTCTCTCTCCCCTGTTAGAAATTAAATTATGTTCTTCTTGAAATAGTTTGATTTAGTTCCTGGTTGATAACCTCAAAAGCACGTCCATCCCCCTAAAAAATCAACATGGCAAACACAAAGCACCTTTTACAGCAAGTATTGACAATTGCAAGTCAACTCTGGCAAAATGAAATAGACTATGAAAACAAGCCAGGAATGATTCTTCTTCTTTCTTTTTTTTCTTTTTTTTTTGTGAGTTCCTACGCTGCAGCTATCGGTTTGAACATGCATGACCGACTCCTGCCAACCTTCCAGCTCATCTGATGTCTATAAGTGTAATCTTAACCACCTTTTTTTTCCTCTCAGAATAACAACGAGCAAAATCAAAGTACCTGATTCAATACAGCTGTTGTAATTTGATAGGGCCAATTTAATGCTTTGGGATGGCACGGCAACAACTTCTAGAAAAGGTAAACATACTAATACATCAGAGGGTACTTTAGCAGTACTTTACACTAAGTGCACTCAGCGCAGTGATACGTTATTTGCAGTTACTCATCAATCGTTGCTCATATCTGTTGTTAGGTCATACACATTTTGATTTCCATGCATCCATAATTATTCCCAATTAGCTTTAGCAATGTGTCTCACCAATGTCACCCAACTATTTTTTTTTTTCCACCCTGGTTTTGAGGAGAGAAACCTGTTTTAATCAAAGTCATTCTCACATAGCAATTAGATCTAATTAGTCCAATTATCAAGATTCTAATTACATTGAAATATACCCCCTAAATCTCATATCAATTATACTATGTGTGACTTGTCCTGATCAGGAGACATGAAGAGAGAGTGAGAGACACAGAGTAAAGACAAAGCCGGGTAGAAGGTAGAATAAAAGCATCCATATCCTCCGGAGGCCAAATGTCTGCAGTACTGACTCCATCTGTCCCCAAAGCTTTTATTCCAAAAGACTGTATGGCCACTTGGGGATAAATGTCACTTAACCTTTATTCGTTTTTTCTCATATTCAGAACTATTTTCTTCCTGGTAATGATGTTATGATTAGTTACATGCTAGTTTTCCGTTTCAATTAGATGAGTGATGAGTCAAAATAAATACAGTTTTAGCATTGAGGTTTGGAGCTAGTTATCACTAACACTATTGTTAAGCCTGGATTAAAGCTGTCCAAGCAAAAGGGGTGGAAATAATTATAACCTGGGTGAAAGAAATCCGGCCCGACTGTTGGTAGAACATTCACTCTTAGCCAGCGTGTGGCAGGCAGCGTACACAAACACACAAACGCACACAGACCGGCACAGTATGTTGCTATAGCGGTGCAGTATGGCGTTGTAGGTGCACCGGCAAAACACACACGCACGCAACCATGCACAGCCTGTTCTTGTTGTGGAGTCAGAGGGAACACACTGACCTAATTTCCCCCAGTTAGCACGCCTCGTTGGGGACCAACAATCCTCTCCGCCCGTTTCCCCCAAACGAGCCTATCAGAGCGCTCACTCACTCTGTGTCTCTGTCTCTATCTTTCTGTGCCCTCCATCTGCTTGAGTCTGCATACTAGTGTAAGGTTAGCAGTACAGTGTACAGTTATATCGGTTACGGCTGCTCATCTACATAGGATCATGTGCAGAAAACGTGCCAGTCCTTTACTAAAGAAGTGCCGTTAACTATCATGGAGAGGAAGAGAGATCGGCCTGCAGTAACATACAGAGAAAGAGAGAAAACCATCTGAAATAATAGCTAGTTCCAGACTGTCAATCCCACTGCATACTGCAGCTCCGAATCACAAGTCAGTGCAAGGGTCAATCAATTCTGATGTAATGCTGGTAGGAGAGGTGGGTGGAGATGGCAGTGCTGTTCACCCCTGGGTCTCTAGTGCTTTCCTGTGCTGAGGAGGCAGGCATGTGTCTGCATGTGTGCGTGCGCAAGTGTGTGCGTGCGTGCACGTGTGAAAGAGAGGCCCCTGGCTACCGCAGGCGGAGTGCACATGTTAGGGTTTTCTGCGGCCAGACTCGCCCCTGGGTCACTTCGGATCTCACAGACACACGCATACACAATCACAGCGTTGCTTCCTTTTTAGAAATCAGAGCTGTCTGCTCCCTGACAGGCTAATGTTGCAATATGATTGGTTAATCTGCAGTGATCTGGCTGTCAGTCAGAGCAGACTCTGGTCCCATTGGTGGTCTGGGTCAAATGAATGTGTTTCCCACAGACACGTAATAGAGAAGAGGAGGGGGGCGTGGGGGGGGTGGATTCGAATAGGTATAACATGACAGGAACTATATGTGAGAGCATATGAGTGATTGTGTGTGATTTGTGTGTGTGTGTGTGAGAGAAACAGAGCTGGGCCAGAGGTGACACTTCCCTCACGCTCTTCTTTTTTCTTCTCTACTCACTCGTTCCCCAAGTCTGACATAAACATCTAAAAAAGATTTCAAAAGTCAACAAATAACTCCCTGAGAATTTAAAAGTGGATTTGTACATGCAGATACATGTTAGCTAATGCACTGTAGCAAAAACATACACTAATGCATTGTGCCCTGTGCAAATAAATATGAACTTTTAGGAAAATAACCCTGACTGGCAGCTCTAATAATACAAGTGACAAGTCGTAGATGTCGATGTAATCAGAATTTAATTCTAACATTTGTATATATATATATATATATATATATATATATATATATATATATATATATACACACATATATATATATATATATATATATATATATATATATATATATATATATATATATATATATATATATATATATATGAGCATGATGTCATCAGCAACTATTATAGCCATTGCCAGTTTAGAACCAGAGCATGCTTGATTGATAACTGCACTGACACCACTGCGTTTGTCTTAAACGGTTTGGAGGCACACATCTATGAGACAAGAGTGACACTTAGAAAAACACACAGCCCAACACAACGCTGTAGCCCATTTATGGAGTTTTTCCCAGCCTCAGCAGAATCTCAGCATGTTTTATGGGGCCCATTTCATCCTGCATTGACACAACTGATAGAATAGAAAGAGAGAGTCATTCAAGAGCTACTAATCTGCTGTGTGATGCTGGGTGCCATTTCAGGTCATGGCACAGAAACAAACTTTTATTCTATGTCCATCTCGCACTCAGTTGCCCTTTACATACGCACATACAACACATGTTTAGTCTCTCTGGCTTTTAATTATATTCTCTCTCTCCCAATAATTCTGTCTTTATCTCACTTTCTCTGCCTCTGATTTCCTCCATCTCTCTCTCTCTCGCCATCTTCTCCTCTCTGGTGGCAATGTCCTGCAGTTATGAGGCAAGGTCAGAGAAGTGAAATCCATTTAAATACTGATGCAACTCTCTTGAGGCCCATACTCTGCCTCCGCAGCACTCTTTCCTGTACGCCTCACCCAAATTGTTGAATGGATAGATCCCCTTCGAACATTTATTAGTTGCCCTGCATTGTTCATTCAATGGATTACACATCTACTGGCACCATGTTTTGAGTATTTTCTCACTGCCCCCCAAATAAAGTTTATAGAGAGAAAAACAACCTGTTCTTCATTGTAGAGGACTGTGGTGGTAGCTGTAGTAGCTGTGCCTGGGAAGTCCCTGTGTGTTTGTAGATCCCAGGGGCATCTGCATTTGAAATGTTTCCACCCTAGTTTATGGCACACCAAGGGACCTGCCATTTCCATGTTTTAATCCCCTCTCGTTCCAAGTCAGGCGCTCCATAAAAACGCCACATGTTGCATGGCAATGAAACAGCTACCTCATGTATACATCTAAAGTATTCCAAGGTGTGCACGGAGGCAAAAACACATTTTGCAATAGGGATTTGGTTGGCCAAAGCAGGAATTGCAAAACTGGATTATCACTTATCAAATGTGTGTCCTTGACTGGTCTTTTGGTTAGCAGCCTAGAGGTTTGGCATTGCATGCAAATGTTATCCCAAATTAGTTGACTTTACTAGAAATTTGCGCGGAAACCTGTTGCCTTGAACCATCTTTCTTTTTTTTTTTTTAAGGTGAAACTTAACATGTCAAGTTGTATTAACACAGCGGTAAGTTGATGCAATAGTTTACATTAGTAGTAGTAGTAGTCATTACTAAAGATCATTAGTAAACATAAGTTATTTTTTTCCCTGAGTCATGTTGAAATATAACAATATATAAACATTAAGCTAAACTTAACAAAACGAAAGAGAGAACTTTAAAAGAAATTCCTTTATAACAGTACAGTTTTAAGAACACTATATTCAATACATTTCTTCCAATGAAACAGAAAGAACGACAATCAAAAAATTGTAATTTCCAATATATGCTGCATGAAAAACCTCACTCAGTAGACTTTACATACAGATTTCCAATATGTGTGACCAAACATTACCTCACTGCCCCCCCCCCCCCCCCCCCCTCCCACCCCCGGGTCTCGGTCATGGTGCAACAATTACTGTAGATAAACATGAACACTAAATCAACCATTCTAAACTAAAACCCAGATAACATAAATGCAGACCCGAAACAATAACAGAACATTTTTAAAACACACTTTAACTAGGACAGTAACGTTAAGGGCATATATTTATTTCCCATGAGCCTTTGCACCACTTCAGTGCAGCACAGTTCCAATGACCCCGCCCCTCCCATACAGAAACTTAACATCCTTAGATTAATATGATCTGTGCACTGCATACTTAAGCTGATTATAACAAAGAAGTAATGCAATTTAGAAATGAATTTGTTTTGTAACAAATCATGAAACAATAAGTAGTGACCACTACAAAGTTGAATTACAGCTACATCTGGGTGTATAGTGTATTTGTGTATTGGACTGGAGACAGCTAGCCTGGCCTCTAAAGATAATTTATCAACACAATATATTTAATTAGTTCCATAACATAAAAAGATATTGTATTAGCCGTGCACAGTATATTCCTTGACTGTGCACAGTACTTCCTGTCCTGTCTTTCCTGTTGTGAGGTTGCCAGGCAACAAGTGGAAATTACTTCTAAGCGAACGATTCCTTTAAAGATGTTAAAGAAACAATTGCATGCCCAATTGTTGATCATCAGCAAAGAGTAGTAATTAGTATTTTTAGCTGAATCGATTACATATCGATCAACAGATCATTTTGATGGTCATTGCCTTACAATGTCATCTTCCAGAATTAACCCAAAGTAGGAGTTCACTTACAAATGCACCCTTAATTACCACCAGTCCACTTGGTTTCACATTAAATATGATACAATCACCAATGCAACATTTTCATGAGTTTCCCATTCTGTGCCAGCATTGCATCTCATCTGCTGCTAGCTGATCAACAGCACAGAGCACTTGTGGCCTTTTCCATAACCCTCGTATGCTTGCCTGCATGTGAGAACCTCCCTCGCGTTGTAAAAATGAGCAGCCAACTATTAGTCAAACATGGATTCCTAATTAAGTGGATCAGTTCTTTTTTTCTCACTGCTTCTGATTATGCTCTCCTCCGCTGTCAGCTGCAAATAATTCTGATAATTTGGTGGTGCATCGTTGTACTATTTAATTATATGATGGTGGACTCCAGTTCTGCAGCTGAGTTACTATTCCATAACTAAACCCCAAATACCTGCCACTGTTCTCCCATTTTGTCAATGAAACTCATTTATGTCTATTCTTGCTTTGCCAGGGTCTCTGTAAAAAAGCTGTGCTTTTAAAACCCCCAAATGGTAAGGTAATTGTTCTTGGAACAAATAAAATGAAAAGAGAGAGAAAGAGGGAGCACAAAGTTACATTTTTCAGTATAAATAAAACTTCTCACAAGATGATATAAAAATGAGTCAATTATCTAAAAGCCTTGCAGGCATATACTGCTGCTCAACTTGTTTTTATGCACACACACACATTCAAGGTGCTTTGGAAAATGATACCAGCTTCGTAACCAATGATTATCATTTAATACATCTTGTGGGAACAGGTTTCTTTGTGATTTCCACTTTGTGAGGTTTCATAGATTCCTGTATTATATTTGCCCCACCCGCGCAGAGCCCTGCTTATATGCCAGTCATTACGTAAACATATGTGCTTCTGTGTGAATGCAGTAAATAGGCAGTTAAAGCTTCCACTGTGGGAGTGACTGTAGCATCTGTACATGATGTAAACTTGGATTGGCATACATAGAGTATTTATTCATGTGTACGCAACGCTGTTGCTTCATTGCCTAACCTGTTACTAGCTGTGGATTAGTCCTATTGGTTATTGATGCAACTATTAGACCTGCAATATATGTTTCCTGGCTAGCTGATATGGCATTTTAGCACTAATATGGCATGTATGGCATGTTTCTTTCATTTTATCAACAACCTTTAACCGTAAAGTTAACCTCCCAGATTAAATCAACTGAAATTCATTTCAAACAGATAGATACATCACTACTCCGTTGTTTATATGAAGTTTACTGCAGTGGAATCCTCCGAAACAGCAGAAAAGTACGCTAGCCTCAGAAAGGAGCTAGCTGTGCAACCCACAGAGGACAGATGGTTGTCACGATCCAAACAAATGCATTATCAGCATTCTTCAAAAGTGAAATGTAAACAAAGATGTGGTATCTTCAGTCCTATCTCTTGACACCTAAGATAATCGCACTTCCATAATCACCACAACACTCCTGCATCTGGGCCACTGAGAAAACAATCACGTTATCCGTCAATCTTTTAAGTCTATTTTCACACTGTATCTTTTTGCTTTCTCTATTTCCCCAACAGCGAACCATTCTTCGACTACGTGGGTAAAGATGTGTGGTTTTAGTGCATTTATAAACAATGCCGGCGGTGGCCCAAATAAGAAAGTGACAGAAAATAACTTAATCCTCAAAATAAAGGGATAAGTCCAATACTTTAAGTGGCCTTAGACTGGAGGGTTTAAGCCATTAGGGCAATGCAGAGGGATTCTCAGGGTTACCTTCACTCTGCTCAGCCCTGGAGCCTTCTCGCCATAAATCTGCTATTTAAAATGTAACACCCCACTGTACTCCTCTCCTCCCCCCGCCCCTCCATCTCTCATTACCCATGCCGTCTTTAGAGGTTTAATACGTGTCTCTACTTGCTATTCACTTTGTGCTATTTTTAAACGCACAGTTACTGTTTATTGTCATGCCGTACAACATTAAGGGACTCAGCCTGGGAAAACCAGTCCAGGAGATGGTTCTTTCTCCAACGGTTGACAGACGCTAGTTACATCTGATTTACAGGCTTAAGCACTCTGTGACAAGGTTTAAGAGGATGATGAGTCCTTTTGCAATGTGCTTTGATGACATGGACATGAACAACAAATGTATCGAAACTGATATAATGAGGGAACAGCTCCTGGCATAGATTTCACAGAATCATATACAAATTAAAATACAGTATTATGTGCCAATGCATGCCTGTTGAAACGGTTAGTTTCATCTCTGGGCCGCTACGCCACATGCTATCAGTTGTTCAGGGGACAAGCTGTGAGACATCCTTCGTTCCTGCGAGATAAAAAAGCCCACACCTCCACCCCCTGCCTTTCCCTCTTTTTCTGTATTGTACTTTTGTAATTGGAGGTGCCATAATGAAATCAATTCAGTGGTGATAACAGATTTCACATCATGTTACCAGTTTCCTTTTGGAAAAGGCGGCCACATGAAGACGGCTAAAAATATTCCTCTTTCATGCATCATCAATATCTTCATTATGTGAAAGATGGGCGTCAGGTTGTGTTTGCTGTTTTCCTTTAATGTCACTTGACAGGGTAGCATCTTGCCTGTGTCTGTGACACACTGCTTTTTCTGTCTACTCTGTAATTCCTCTTTTGCAGACATGCGCAAAGCAGTTTTATACCACACAAGTGAGGCAAGTCGTGATGAAGCTTGGGACAGAATGGCAGTGCCTTTGTCACAATCATAATAGGGAAGCAGAGACACGCGTTTGCTCGTACATTATCCTCTTTCGGTTTGCTTTACACATCAAAGTCTTGTAAAAACACACACTGGACACTGGCATTGCAGACTTTTCAATAATATACAGTCACAGCAAAACTTTCTTTTTGTTGCAGTGACCAAAAAGCCGACATCTGATTTACTCTAAATAGTCAGGGTAAAGGTCACTTTAAAGTTATCTTTATTGCCAGTGTCATTCATTAATGTGGAGGCTGTGACATCCCATTATAAAGAGCTGTCAGTTTGTTCCTTTACTGCTGTTCTCATGTCACGTTGAAAGTAGAGTACGACAACAACAGCAAACAATGCCTTCAGACCATTTCATTTACATGTAATGAAAAAGCAATAGATCCAATGTAAGTCTCTCGACATCCCTATTGCGTATATTACGTTTTTATGTACAGCATCTCACTGACTTCACACAGGAAACACACAGTAGTGGTACACATGGTATACATGCTGTACTTTAAAATCTCAGCTGACCGGTAACTGACTGTTATGCCAGATGTCTATCCTCTCCGCTCAAGTTTATTTCAGCCAAGCTATGAATATTTATCAGCCCAAACTGTTGACGGAGCGTTTTCTGAATGAATCTCGAGTTCTCCCACGTGTGCTGTACGCACTATCCACTAAGGAACTTGAAACTTCAAATAATTTAACACTTCAGAGAGTGTAGCCACCTCACAGGAACAGGCAAGATGAGCTCTTTTGTTTTAAATGCAGCTGTGTGACGGTTCATATTTCAGCAACAATACAAGGGAGGATAACACAATGCTGCATTTTAATGTAAGTCTAGCCTAATTATTTGGTAAAGAGAATGGGGGGCAATACAATTGATTCTGTTTTTTTTTTTTTTCTTCTTGTTTTCTGTCTTTAGGCAGTGTACCCTTTTCCCTAGATACACACTACAAAGTGAATTCCAACTGTGCTCTGGGACACAGTGGTGAGACACAGGGATGTCCACAGGCAAAGGCTTTAAGTCACACTCTGTGACGCTAACCATAGCTCTACTGTACACGCCTACTTTAGCCTTTGTCTAATTACCGCCAGCCAGACAATTGGGGTCATCAGCGTCTGCTTGTGTTGACATGTTCAAACTATAATGAATTGGATTCTATGCATTTTGTAACTATAAACACTAATTTACTATACACACAGACGGACACTGTACAGTGCTGCATGTGCTGTGTTTTAGTTTTTATGCTAGGCTGTTGCGAGCCCCATTGTAACATATTTAGAATTTTTCCTCTCTCTCTCTCTCTCTCTCTCTCCTCTCCTCTCCGGTCTTTCTCTTTCCTCTCCTCTCTCTGTCTCTTTCTCTCTCCTCTCCTCTCTCTGTCTCTCTGTCTCTCTTCTCCTCTCTCTCTGTCTCTTTCTCTCTCCTCTCCTCTCTCTGTCTCTCTGTCTCTCTTTTCCTCTCTCTCTGTCTCTCTCTGTCTCTTTTTCTCTCCTCTCCTCTCTCTCTGTCTCTCTCTGTCTCTTTCTCTCTCCTCTCCTCTCTCTCTGTCTCTCTGTCTCTCTGTCTCTCTGTCTCTCTCTTCTCCTCTCTCTCTCTCTGTCTCTCTCTGTCTCTCTTTCACATCTCCTCTCCTCCATCTGTGCCCTCTATATGAAAGGGAATAGTTGAGCAGGCCTGACAAAGGGCGGCACAGGGGAGGCAGAGGTGCTGAGGGAAGCTGAGGACTGCTGGAAGGGATTCCTATCTGTTTGTGTGTGTGAATGTGTGTCAATTTGAATACCACATTTCCCTACACATCACGTTATTGCATGCATCTGATGATAGTAAAAACAAACGCATTTGAATACTATATGTAATGAACACAAAAGGAGGTGTTTGCACTGTGACTTCGAACATACATTCATAAACATAACATGTAGCGTTGTAACTGACACTTTGTTCACCCACGTACAGGACCTGTTTAATCACCCTGTGATCAAAGCCATGTAGCTGAACAAAATGCAGTGCAAAATATCAAGAATAAAAGACATAAGAGACATTTTGACAAATGTGACAGTTTAAAGATAACACTAATAGATTACTGTGTTTACAAAGCTATTTGAATAATACAGTAATTATTATTATTATTAGAACAAGTGAAGAAAAAACTTCTCCATGTACGGTGTGATTCTCCTCTGTCTAAAAACAGATCAGCACTGACTGGATCTGCTTCCTGCCCCTCACGTCTGTCCGAGCGAGCCCGCCTGGCCATCCGCATGCTGCCGTCCGAGCTGGGCCTGCCGTTGCCGCGGCAACAACAGCCGCATAGTTGCTGGCGTGGCTCCGTTCGGCAGCTCTGCCTCATTATGCTGCTGCTGGCTTTGATGTGGTTTGTGAGGCTCTACCTGCATTACTGCAGCCAGTGGCTCTACCTCCAGGCCATAGCAGTTCCTGTCAACAAGTGAGTTTGCTTCCTTTGATATCACACACACACACACACACACACACACACACACACACACACACACACACACACACACACACACACACACACACACACACACACACACACACACACACAAAGAGCAGAACTACATAGACACTTTTTGAGCATACGCATCGCTGCTGACATAAATCCTTTTACATGGAGGGCAGATACATACAGTACATAGATTACTGAATCACATATTCGCAAATTGCAGATGCACCTACACTCACACACATGTATACAAGCTGAGAAGAACACACATGCAATGTACGGTTGTGAAATGGGATGTGGAGGGGTTAAGGAGCAGAGGAAAAACATGAGGATGTGCAGTGTGTGTGTGTGTGTGTGTGTGTGTGTGTGTGCGCGTGTGTGTATGTGTGTGTGTGTGTGTGTGTGTGTGTTGGCAAACACACACACACACCCACACACACCCACACACACACACACACACTGGATGGGCCCAAATCATCTGTTTGGAATCCCCCCATTAACATTTTAACAAGACTCTCTCAATATTAACAATCCATTGCTGGGGGAGTTTGTTGATTTCACCACACGGCTTTAAATCCCAAAAGGCTACATTATTTGGAAGGAATTTATTGTTATTCTTTGGTACGCAGCATTGATAATAAACAGCAATAAGATACCACAGAACTGTTAAATCACATCTCAATGGCACATGGTGCTGATTTAATTCATCACAATAAAACAAGCTGGCTGCAAACACGGCATACAAGCAGGTTTTTATTACAATAACACGGGGGTGCAAGCATCACACGTTAAATCATGGAAAAGTGATAGAGGGAGGCTGAGGGAGGGAAAAAAAGTGGTGGAATGAAAAAAAAGGATGGACTGAGAGGGTGGGTAGGAGGTGAAAAAACAAAAATGTGAAAACAGAGGGGGTCAACGTCGGATGACAACTTCCACATGTCCTGATCTGCTGCTCTCCCTCCGAGCATTTCTCTCTCCACGCGATGGCCAGAGCCGGCGATGCCCAGCGAGAGAGAGCGAGAGAAAGGCCAAGTGACAGTCAGAGTGGCTGGTGTGATGACAGGCCTCCCTTTCCTTTCCACTCTGTTTTTTTCTTCCTCTCTAACTCTGTCTCTCTTTGCTTCCTCCTTCCCCACAATCCACCCTCGGACATCAGTGAGGCGAAGTGCAACTGAGTCTCTGGCCCCAATGTTGCTTCAGTAACCAATGAGCTTTCCTCTCTTCCTTCCTTTCTTTTTTTTCTGTATTTTTTTTTAAAATATACTAACATGAGTGTAAAATGACTGCAGTAAAAATGATTTTTTTATTACTAAACTAAAAATAAATGCACTCATTATGCACAATTGCCCATCTCAGTGATATATGTTATTATATATTATATTATTGGACTGTTATTGCTTATGCATCAGTGTGTAAGCAGCAGTTTTGTAGCTGGTTCAGGTAAGGCCAATATTCATGATTGTCCTGTTTGGTAGTTAAAAGTACTTTATTACATAGTAACATACACTGTGTTAAAGTACAATGTGTATATCTGAAATGTAGTGGATTAGAAGTATGAAGAAAATGAAAATCTCTCATAAAGAACAAGTTCCTTGTTGTCCTTGAGTAAATGTACTTGTGTAATGTAAAGTAGTTACTTTCCACCACTGATCCACAAAGCCTGGCAATAGCAGTGCACATGCTCAAACCATTACATAAGTACCACATGCAATTTAGAAATTTCAAATATCACATTTGCAGAGACACCAAATTTGATTTAATATGGAATAACGGCCGTCAATGTTTGATATGGAATAATGGCGCCAATGTCAAATCGCTATTGCAATTTATTGAACCGGAAAGTTTCATTGTGTTATATAAAGACTCACTATGAATGACATATCTCCCTGTCATTGTTGGGATGATATTTAACAATGAATCTGGGGGAAAAAACAGAAGCCTACAGTGTTAAAGAAATAACATTAAACTCTTTTGTCTGTACCGGTCATTTGGAGGATTGAATCTGTGTGTTGGCAGATTAGCCACAGATAAAACACCAATGGACCTCCGCTGTCAGATTAATGGACAGAAACTGAGAGACGCTTGACTCTTGGAGCAAATCAGATGGAAATTAATGAGCAAAAACTGGACCTCTCCTCTCCCACCACTGGCTCTACCTCCTCCTGACTGATGGGAAGATTAAGAAACTCATGAGGCTTGCGGTAAATGGGGAGTCTAACTTACAAGAGGGGGCTAAGAAAAGCTCCCTCATGTTACAGCACAGGTGTTACATTTTAGATGTGTTTTTATTTTTTGTTTTATTTGATGTATACAGATTATTTTATCATGCCTTTTATATATGTTTTTTTTTTTATGTGACCACTAAGGCAGTGCATACTAGTAAAACAGCCAATTACAATGTTAATTGTCATCAAACTAATTAAACATGATTGAGTCAACCACAAACATTACAACATAGTGTGTGAATTGCTGGAACCAATTGCCCTTAAGCTGCAAAGCATCACAAACACAAATATACTACATATTGACACGCATGCACACACTTCACACTCTACCCACATCACAGCACATCACCCGCCTCCGTTTCCTCTCCCGCCAGATTCCAGTTCCACGCACACACCGTGGACCTGGTATACCAGAGTTCTCTGCTCCACACCCGGGAGGAGCTGGCGATGGTGGTGGTGGGTCCCCTGACCTTGAACACAGTAACGTTCCTGCTGGTTCTGATCAGATGGGGCTGTCAACAGATATTTGGCTCACTCCCTTCCTTCACGTCAAAGTTTATCATGGCTCAGGGAGTGTGGACAGTCCTCGACCCCCTGGCAGTCTTTGCAGTGGACGCCGTCCTCGGGGTAAGTCACTTAAAAATAACTTGGACACTTGTGCACTTTAAATAGGAGTTCACTTTATCTTGGCAAAGTGACTTTAGATTACAAAAAAGGGGGGGAGGGTGAGAAAAAAATGTGCAAGGTTAGATGGGTGTTTTTTTTTTTTTGGCAGTGGCTTGGATTTTGTCAGTGAGGAAGACTAAAATGATTTGGACTGTGCACAGTTGACAAGAGGTGATGCCTAAATGAAATGTTAGTTAAATGGAATTGTAACATTGTAACTTTGTTTTTTGTACTTAACAGTATTACTAAGAAATAAATCCAAACCCTTGTTATATTTATGTATGATTTTTAAAATAAATCAGCGATGTAAGATGTAGAGTGAGAGGAACACAGCTGACTATGTGAAACTCAGTCCTTGAGCCATCGTTGGAGCTCCCCCATATTGCAGATGTCCAGTCTTATAACAGTTATTGATTTGTCTGTTTTTTTCTTTCTTCTTTTCCTTCAATCTCTGTCTCCTCAGCGTCTCGCCTACAGCCCAGACACACCGGTGGGTGATGCAGCCAAGCTTTACTGGCACTTCTATCGAGTTGACCAATCAGGTGCAGCGGGAGTGGCCATCACTCTCTTTCTCTATGCGGTCCTCTTCCTGCTCTCCATCACCATCCTCTTCATTTACATGCTCAGGTGAGACGATGGCCTGATACAATTCCTATAATTTGTCGTTCTGTGAATATAGTCCATGTTTGTTTCCAACATGCTGGCCAATCACCATGAACATGAATGAGCCACTTGCATCACTCAGGTGCAACCTGAAAACTTAAGAAACATTTATCAATGGCAGAAATTTCACCAAATCAAGAATACAATAACAATATGTTGATTTAGATATATATACACAATAAGCAATTCAATACTTCAATATGACAGTTGACATGAAAATAAACACAGGTAACTCTGACTGTATCTGTGCAGTGTTTTTTATCCCAGAGATGAAGTTAATACATTTTTGGAAATTGTTACATAGTTCTAAGTAGGCTGCTAGAAGGGTGTACTGTTCAAAATAGTCTCACATACTATATACTTTTGTATACCTTGCTTATACCCTCAAACTTGCTGTTAAGTCTAAAATGTATTATTTTTAGGCCCAAAATGAGTTATGTCCCGGTCTTTGTGTCACCGTATATAACAACAAAGTTACTCTCTATGAGCCAATCTTCTGGGGAAAAAAATTAAATACACCCAACGTGGCTCTATAATTGAAGGTTACCAATTGAATCAGTCAGTGCATGTCAATACTGACAGCAAGTGTTTAAAATAGTTACTGCAGTACAAATTCAACATACTGGAGAGAGTCGTCTCCCCTGACTCAAAGTTCACGTAGGTTGCCAGGCTGAGACCGCAGCATCCACAGCAACGTTGCTAGACGCTTGTCTCACAAAGCCAGACATTACTTCACAGTGCAGCGGAGTAGCTAACGTTAGATGCTGACTATGTTGACAGTCATAAAAGCCCGTGCTCACGCGGAGCTCTGTACCCAACTGAATTTTTTCGGCTTAGAATTACAGTAGGAATCGCTAAAAAAAACACTACCTTGCAGTCCTCTTCACCTGACTGAACACACTTTACTGGCTTAGAATTATGGCAACAATCGCTAAACACACTGCAAACTCACGGTCCTCTCTTCCCGATTTACAGCCCCCCTCTCTTGGCTTAAAATAACTCACTGTTGTCGGCTACGGCCGCTGAACAGGATGCACGTTGTAAACAGCCGTGGCCCACTTGCCTGGTCCTCCGGTAACGTTAGCAGTTAGCAGGGTTAGTATGGCGGCATTAGCCAGGACCAGTCGAGATCACTTTACTGGCTGTGTCTCAATTGTTTTTGTAAGTAACCACCTAGGGTACTCTGTAGTTCAATGTGAGTACACAAATGTTGAAATGAAATAAAATGCCCGTCTCTAGTAGCTGTGATAAATTAGCCTGAAGCTAATGCTTACCTGTTCAGGAGGAAATTAGCCAACTCTGTGTTCTTTTGGGCACTAAGCCGTCTCCATCTTTCAAATACATCTCCAATATTTACCCGGGGTTTGTTATGTCTCTGGTCAAGCAACTGTTAGAAACATGCCGCTTTTTTTAGGTCTGGTAAAATTCATCTCCGTTGATCCTGTTTGTTTGTTTTCTGCTTTCATGGCTGTACTAATATTACAGCTGTAGGGCACTGGGTTTACGTTTTTACAGATATATCTGGCAACCCGGCCTGGCTGTCAAACTGGGCAGTTGATAACAACACACAGGCCAAAACAAACAGAAATTCCGTCACGGAATGGAAATTTCATAAGGAGAAAATACTGGCATTAGCATTGTTGTCAGAAAAGTTTTCTAAGTAAGTTTCCTTACTATCTGATGATGCATTGGGGTCATTTTTTGATTTATTACAGTAAATATGTTACATGTTGGACCTTTAAGCTCTGGGTCTGACCTTCCTGGTGTCTGAAAAGCATCACACACACAGCATAGCTGGGAATTATCATTTGGGTATTTACGACTTGACGCAGCCTTAAGGGGCAGTCTGCCAATGAAGAGGAAGACCCGTGAAACACTCTGGCCCACACCAGTCTACTTTTCTCAAGCACCCGTTATAAATAACTCCCAACCCTCCACTGCCACAGCTTTGTGCCATGTTCCACCCCATCCACAATTTCTTTCTCTCCTCTGTCCACAGAAAAGCACAAAAAAAATAGAAAATGAAAACAAATGTTGATCTAATCCATTTTGATTTTATAGTCGCATGGAATTACTTATGCTGTTATGCATCAACCTCACACATCATCACACACACACACACACACACACACGCACACACACGCACACATTGAGTTGCCAGACACAAAAGCAGAAATACACACATGCACCACACAGTTGCCTTTTTTTGAACACACCATACTCTGCAATTGGTTGGAAAATTGAAAGCGTTTCTAATTCAAAAGTTAGATGTGTTTTGATTCAGCGTGAACATATATCCCCCTTACATTGTCCGATTAGGCTGAATGTTTTGCATGGTTGGTATCACTGCAGGTTTCATACATATTGAAAGGGACTGCAAATATACGTCTATCTTGCTGCACTATGTGTTCCACCCATGTCTTGCAGATTGAGGTCACTCATGCTGAAGCATTTACTTGCTAGGTTAGTATTATGTTTTAGCACCTCAGACTGGTTTGTCACATTTTGCATACCAAGTCTTCATGTCCTCCACAGAGCTTTTAAAAGCTTCATGAGAACACTGGTCCCTAACTGTTGAGTCAAAAATTGCCTTTTTTCATCGTTTTAGAAAATGACAGGAGGTCGGCACTGCATTGCAATGGGAAGGCAGGCTTAAAGATGCACTGCCGAACCACTGATTTCAAATGTCCAGCCTCAAAGATGACTATTGCACTTTTTAAATAATAGAAGGATATCGGTTTTTTTTACAGCATGGAAGTAAAAAAAAAAGTAAAAGGGCGGGTGATAAATTACTGAATAATGTAACTCAGTATTCATCAAAGGTGTGTTCTCCCACCCTCATATAACACCAAATTCCATTAACGGCTCAAAATGTAAGAAGCCCTTATTGAATTAATCAGTTTGAGATTGGCGGCCGAGGAGAGGGTGCCATCTAATTTCAGTAAGCGGGACGCTTATCGGGCTCCAGCTAAATGGACAATATTAAAACAGCAGCCGGGAATAATGACTTCTGCCACTCAACCGCCACACGGGTTTGTATTGAATGTAGGCCACGAGGCTGAAGCAAGGCTGATAATTTTATGGGTTACAGTTTCCTATTGGCTGCAAGGAAGGGGCTCTGACACAGAGCGTGACCTATTTCTAAAAAAATGCCTGGGGCTATATGTATAGATAGAATGGACTGTTATCCTTTTTTAATTACATTTTAGGCAGCCTTTATTCACTGGCTGCAAATATACACATCAGTGATGTGTTTTACATCTCTATCCTTTTTTAAAACTCCACTAAAGAAAGTGATGTTACATTGATAGTGCTGCGACAAGACACATTACAAGGTTAAAAGAAATAATTAATTTGCATTCCCGTACACAGTCGCTGTGTTTCTCAAGTTTGCATGTGTAGATGGACATACAGCATACAATTTAAACAGGGTAAGGGGGCAGTAAGACTCCATGACCATAGCCAAATCACTCACTGATCAGCTCATCTTAAAGGAAACATGCACTGATTGGCTGTTAAATTCATGGAATTGGAAGGACGTACACTCTTCTATTGTTTGGCCATAAAAGAGTAATATACAGTATCAACAGATTCTCAATCCCAGCAAAAAGTCTCCTTTAGTGTCTCAGTCAGACGCTGCCCTTTGGTGTCATTTTCCGACGGGCATGGTCGTAACTCTTGCCGTCACCTTTTGACGCTCTGGGTTGGGACCGATTTGGCGTCATTTTTCAACGTGCAGGTTAAAGCTTTAGTGCGTAACTTTTTGATATTAATAAACGTCTGTTACATTCAAGCCACTGCCAAATGAGTTGCTACCTAGCTAATTAAGACTATCAACTTCACACAACTCTCTCTGTATTTCTCAGTATGGCTATGTTGAGAAGATTGTGGTGTCCGGTAATGTTTCCCGCGCAGAAACTCAAGTGAAGATAATGACCTTTTCTGAAGAGTCCGTCATGTTTTTTTTAATCCTCGGTGTCCTTTTTGGCTACTAGCAACTGCGTAGAGGAGGGAACAAGAACTGGACAAAAACACCGCTCTCCTGTGTGGTTCCGATCCACCACTCCAACCTACCTCCTTCTGTGGATTTTAGGTCTGTCATACTACTCTCTACTGTTGTCACTCTTAAGACTACGTTATCTTACAGCGCCACGGTCGAGCTGCTGCTATTCCCGGTGTATCCCATACAGACGCCAAATGAGGATTTTTGTCTGTATCTGATACCGAGAGACACTGACCAAGCATCAGTATTTGATAAGTTGGGAATGAGAAGAATATATAGCAAAGGCAATGATAGAAATAGTGCATAATAGTGCATAATTATTTAAGTTTGAATGCATTTAATGAACATAGGTTTCCCATGCAAAAATACCCTTCCCTTCTCATCGCATCCACCTTGGTCATGTCGTCATGAATATTCAGTTAAAATGTATTCTGTAAGTTAACACACGTCCTTAAGGTGATCCCTACACTGACGAAGAGCTGATGAGAGCCTTATCCAGGTCGAACCCCAGATATAAGTAACACATACTTATATTCAGAGCACTTTCAACACTGTGGAAATGTTTTGAAGCACAAAGATGCAAAGATGGTGAATTCCTCCAAGAGAGAGAGACCGCATAAATGAATGAGAAGCACAATTCAAGTGTAGGATGAAAATGAATGCATGCTATTCCTGTGTCTGAGGTCAAGATTCTACAAACACCCCTCTCCAGAGAGCGATGGGGAATGATGCGGAGTTCAAAGCTCCGGCTCAGCTTCTTGTATAAATCCCTGGCTCCTTGATGTCGGTTTTATTTGAGGGTTGATTACCCTCTGACAGGCTAGAATCTCTATGGAAGGGCACAAGGTCTGCTGGTTTTGATGGTCAGCCAAGGCATTTGTTTACAGACATGGTGATTTTTTTGGGGGGAGAGTTGGCTGCATGCGCCCTTGTGTGGCAAAAGAAAAATAACTCTTTGGTAATGTGCGCTCATCTGGAGGTATGAATCAATATGCCTTATGTGCAAGAATGGTTTCGTGTGACTTAGGCCAGCCTCTCCAGACGCATCTGCAACCAGCACGTCCACTGCATCTGCCATCTTTGAAGCTCGGCATTAACACTGAAGAATACGTGACTCCCACACAGTAACAGATGTACAACCACGCAGACACACAGCCAAACACAGACATTGCTACAGCTTGGTTAACAAAGTGCTTCCCACTCACAGGCCAATTTGTTTGATTCCTTTTGCTCTTTCATTGTGTTTGTATTGATGTATTAGACTTTTATAGAGCGTCGCACTGCAAATATACTTTGTGTAATCAATAGACGATGCATATGTTCTTCCAGCAAGTTGGGATCATTGTGATTTGACCTGCTCCATAAAAGCCAGCCAGTATGAAAAAAGAGGACATGATGCTGTTTGGCACACAGCAAAGATGCATGGTTTTCCTTGCTTTGCCATTTGACCCCGAGTGAACTTTCCAGGGCAAAGACAGTGATTCAGGATGGCGTCACTCCTGCTCCCGCTTCCCCCCCTCCTCACTTCTTCTCTCACACCACACCTTCCAGATTCCACAACGATGGTCGCATGCTGGATGTCTTTCAGCGGCTCACAGCCAGGGAGGGGACGTACTTCCTGCCTCAAGACCTGGAGCTGTCCAATCAGGAACTGAGCTACGTTGTCAAGAAGGCGGAGCAGTGGAGAGGCTTCAATGGGGAGAGGCGTAAGGTAAGCAGCCTCTCATGTCTCTCTAGACAATGCTCTTCTCCTCAAACCCTTGGTGATTAATTGGGCTAATGGATGTTTTCTTAACGAGAGAGAATGAGCCAAAAGGTCACCGATACTTGTATGTGAGATTGGTCTGTGTAAAGAGGAGGAATTACAGTTAGTTATCTGTACCCCCCGCGAGGTTTCTGCCATGTTGCGGAAAGACTGGCTGGAACAGGGTGATACTGAAAAGGAACATTGAGCGGCAGCCATGATGGTATCGCTCCGTTCATCAATACCACGTCCAATTTGGTCAACTTAACAAAGATATTACGTCCGAGAGGATGTATAGGATAGGCTCGTTTTATATCATTACATTTTCTTTAGTTACATTTCAGAAAGCTGAGAATTCATCTCAGAGGTCTTTAGCTTCATTCTAATTAGTACAAGATAATTACCAAAACAGAAACTCGGCTAGCGGGCTGCCTGATTAGTCTGTGGAAACCAATTTCCGAATATATTTCATTAAAGAAAGACTGCTCAATCAACACACATACATTCTGGGGTTGCATGTGCATATATGCTACACTGGGCATTCTCTTAATGCGGACAGCTTGGTGTCATGGGGAATGCAGGATTCCAGTTTGCATAGATGCATGTTCCCATGAAATTACTGCTGTTTGACAGCCGAGCGTAGGTCGATGGCGATGACACAGGGAAGGGCAGTGTATTAGCACCGAGCCTACAGCCAATGTAAAATCTTTGCATAGTGATTGAAAATGTGACTTGTTGAGATAAGGGAAATGGAACACAGCGATCTAACTGCAGCCCCATTTAATTCATTCCGCAGGATTTGTTGGTGGCACACATCGCTCGGTTTTCTCCATGTTCATTAACTCCCTTGCTCTTTGCTGGCACAAGTTCATATGGCTGTAAAGGGGTAAAATGGAACCAGAGACTACAGTCGATCATGGTTTCTAGTGAAAGATGGATTGGTCGTTAAGAACTTATGCAGTATTTTTTCTTACAGGGGAGCAAGCTTGACTAATCCAAAACATGTTTTGTGAGAGCCAAAGGTGGTTAATATTTGACTGATGGTGAAAATCTAATCACCAGCAAATCAACTGCCTCTGTGAAACCCCGCATTGACAAATTAGTCGACACTTTGAAGGCTGCTCCCCACAGTGTGAACGGAGGCAATCCACATTTCAACACATTTAAAGACAGACATTTTACAGACAATTCTCAAATAGTGCTTGACGGTGCTTCGACTGCTAAATACGGTAAATAAATACTAGGGCTGTCAGTTAAACGCACACTTGTTTGGGCTTGCGAGCCGTGTAGCTAGCTAGTAGGCTCGTGGCGGCGATTAGCTTCGGAGCGAGTAGTGACTCTACAGTCAGTGAGAGAAACAAAGTGTCTCCCCTGTTCTTTCTGACCACGGTGGGAAACCTGGAGCAGGAGAAGTTAACCCTCTCCTTGATTTTACATTGGTTATGGAGAACGAGAACCAGGAAATGAGTCGCTATGACGACCAGCCACGCTCGCCTGTGGCGTGAGGCACTACTATCAATGGAAATGGAAAAGGGAGGTAACAGTGTTACATTGTGTGACAGATTATTAGCTCCAAGTGAGAATGTTAGTGTGAAATTGAACACTACATATATGTATGCCAATGTTGTTTTCAATTAAAAAAAAATAAAAAAACATTTGCACAAAGCGAGCCGATCCACTTTTCCATGTTGATAAGAGCATTACAATGAGAAAAATATAATGGGACAAAAACAAACCAAGGGACATTTAGAATAGATAAAATTGTGTGATTAATTGCGATTAATCGTCTATGACTATGACATTAATGCGATTAATCGCGATTAAATATTTTAATCGTTTGACAGCAC
This sequence comes from Gymnocephalus cernua, assembly GCA_023631565.1. Classification (NCBI taxonomy): domain Eukaryota; kingdom Metazoa; phylum Chordata; class Actinopteri; order Perciformes; family Percidae; genus Gymnocephalus; species Gymnocephalus cernua. The sequence continues at coordinate 14,783,772 of CM042446.1, read as the reverse complement.
TAATAAATACAGGAGTGCATCTCGTTAAATATGTCACACAAATGGGAATAATGATTTCAGTTCATCAGTTGGTGTCTGTGTACAACAACTGTGCTTGCTGTGCCACAAGCTTTATTGAGCACCATCTGCCATCATTGGAATCTTGATAATACTAGAACAGCAACCATGATTTTGGAAAGAACATACTGTAGTATCACTTCCTGAGCTGAAAAAGACAGAAGACGATACATTTTGTTTACATTGTTAGTACTTGAAAAGGGTGCGTTTATTTGACATGAAACTGTCTTACAATTTAAAATGAAACTCCAGAACTTTACATATATACATAAAGTGTTAAACTGCTGTTTGTCCTATTTCTTTTTTGTTTTTATTTACACCTGTCTTGTGAGCCTTAATGAACTGCAAGCCTGGCTGCGAGAGGTGACTACACTACTGCTAATGGGATGGTGATGGACCTGTTTATTGGGAGACAATTGAACCTCCCAATGTTTGGAGACTTTGAAAGAAATTACACCCCCAAAGTTTGTGATTAACAAAATGCTTCATTTAGCCGCTGATGGCCTCTTGCTGTGGTGGCACTGCTAAATCATCCTCGCATTACTGCATATCTCCCTGCACAGCAACAATTACAGCATACTTCATATTGTCCCTAATTTGCCGTTATTAAACTGATAAAATGCTAACACGTTAACACATTCTCCAGCATTGATGAAAATTTAGGGTTATTGCATTTTATGATTTTTACATTATTCAAGCGGACCATTTTTCATCAAAATAAGATGGGCCTTGCCATTATTTCATAATTATTGTAACAATTTCTCCTGTGAAAAGGGTCACTTTCCTAACTCAGCAAAGACATACCCCTATTAGACTAATTTGCCTACATGCAAATTTCTGTCATTTTTCCCTCATTAACTATTTATCACAGACAGGAAAAAAAATATATTCATGAAGGCGAGCAAAGGAGCAGCCCGACAGAGCTGAAGCTAATATTTTGCAACTCTAATGATTTTTTGCATCCTTAATTAGATAGAATAAGGTTGATATGATTAGGTCAGGATGTAGTGTTTTTCATTAAAAATACATTTCAGAAACTGTATTCCAAATGTGCCCTTGCAATTAAATAATGAATCCGATGCATTCCTTATTACGGACCCAATTAATATCAGAGGCAAGGGCGTAATTTTAATAACAATGGGCCACGAGGCCTTCATTAGCTGAGTGAGAGAAAAGGAGGGATGAGGAGAAGGAAAACAAGGTACCTACAAGAACAGCAGCAGTCTGATATTGAGCCAATTTTAGAAAGTTATTGAACAATATACTCTTAAAATGATAAAGTATGACATTTTAAACAAATCGGATCTGGGGCAGAAAGGAACTGCAAATACTTCTTGTTTGTTTTTAACCTCATTTAATACCAGTTGTATGTCAGGTGCCAGACAGGGCAACAGAAAATGGAAAATGATTTAGAGAAGTGAAAGTCTTTTAAGGTTAATGAAGTATTTAAGGTAGGTCATAACATGCAGCAGTCATTTTAAAACTTCTTCTGTAGCAACCTATAGAGGTGTTTAAGCTGGATTGGATCACAGGGGGCAATTTGTTGCTTGACTGTGCATCAGCCAGGAAACCTTAAATAGAAACAAGTTAGAAATCTGTCACAGTTTGCTTTGCTTGGCCACTTTATACCTGACATTTCCGGGCCTCTTGTACCTCAACTGGCATCACTGGTTACATCACCTGCACTATCAACTATGATGGCAAATAGCGCAGGTGGGACAAGCAGGCTATTCATTATTGTTACTCAAAAACATTGAACATACTTTCATATAAGATAAGAAAACAGGCTATAAAATGTGGCATTATTGGAGGAAATGTATTTGTGCAGACGATTTCAGAGGTTTTTCAATGCCATGTGTATTATCATGACTTTACTGTTTATACTAGGCAGGGACACAAGCAAGGGTAAAGTTAGAGCAAGTCAAACTAAATGATAGATGATTACAATCAATTAAATTACAACTACTTCTTCCGGATGTGCTGTGCTGTAACTTAGAAGTCAGCTGTATCTCCCTCCAGCACTGAAACAATAAAAAAGGAATCCACATTCAATAACCAACCTGCAAACGGCCTATTATTATCAAACTTGTAATTTTCACAAGGCGGTTATCAAACATAATCTAATTTGTACTTTCTCACCAATTAACTTTATATTATAGATTCCTCCATGCCATATGATCATTGTAGTTGCTTCAAGGTTTAAATATGACTCTCAGGTGAAGGTGTCAGCAGTGGAGCTTAACGGCTAAGCAAAGAGGGTGAACGAGTCGAGGATCTACCTGTGTGCTCTTTAATTTGATCTCAGGAAGGAAGGAAAAAGAATGAGTTTCCGTCAAAGATCATTAGCCTCAAGTGTTGTGAATAACAGCTGAGAGAGGGGGCATTAGCTCACCCACCAATTATGGCATTTTTCATAATTGAAATTCTTTAAGACTTAACTCAACACTTTTAATACCCCACTTACATATGTAGCAAATACACACCTTTTACATACTTGGTGTGCCGTTGTTCCAGTCTTGCTTCAACTAAAAATAGTTTGGAGAATATTTGGTTACACTTTACCTGAAGGTATCTACATAAGAGTGACATGACACTGTCATGAACGTGTCATAAACATTATAAACGAGTCATAAACGTTTATGACGTAACGCTTCTTTTAGTAAGTGTCATTCGTTTTTTTTTTTAGGGTTAGCGTTAGGGTTTGTGTGTCATGTGACATGTCTGCTGTACTATATGAACAAGGCAAAAAAGCCCAAAAAACTTTATTTAAAAAAAAAAAGATAGTTTAGCATAGAGGATAACAAAACCTGTGGAACAGAAAGTTGACAGATTTGAACAGGAAACCGCAGTCGACACTACACATTAGTCAGGAAAAGAAATCCAACAAACAACAGTCTTCACTTTCCTTGGGCTTTTAGTGCTATCATGCTCTGAGCTAATACGTGTGCTAGCACGCTCCACACATCGTAGTGATTCAGTAATGAGCCCCATTAATTATGTAAAGGCAGTGATGCAGATGGACCTAATTAATTGTCTCCCGTCACCCCGTTGATTACTGTACCTGGAAGGGAGGTGTTAATTTCTGGGATACTTAAGCAGGTACGCAAACTGTTTTGTCAGAGCCACCGCTATGACAATGACAGAGTAGAACGCCAGCTTCCCCGCTGCAAAAAGCTCTTTTTTTTCCTGTTAATTCACCAAAAGGAAAGTTTCCCAGTGGTGGTGGTGGTGGTGGTGACATTGTGATAATTGAAGGAGAGAGGGAGAGATTAAAAGAAGTTGGGAAGGAGGGAGAGATAGAGAGATGGGGGGGGGGGGGGGTGGCCCTGGAGATGTTTTCGCAACCTGATTGCATCAACATTTGCGTACCTCCGTGCCGTTTGTCTCCGTATGTCTAGGTAATGGGTTACCAGCGGGCGAGTTTGGGAACACCCAAGGTGCTTTGCAACAGCAGCGTGGTTGGTGGGGAGTAAACCTGTTGAGAGTCAAACAGCACAGATTGGAGTGGTAATGATAACCTGAGTCTGGGAGGCTGGCTGTTAATCATCTAAGATGTGTTCTCCATTTTAATCTACAGCAGAGACATGATGGTACCCCCTGATCACAGAGATACCAGGGTCAACATTTTCCCTACCAATTACCTTGTGACAAAATACAACATTTGTTGCTTTAATCAAATTGCAAAAGTTAATTCAGAAATATCGCCATGCCTTTCAAGACAAAATAACATGATGTAAATACATTTTACAGAACATGAAAAACTTGCAAAACAGAAAAAAAAACACCCTATTTACTTTAATTGCATATGTATCGTTGTAAATGAGGGGTTTATCATTAAATCAGCACGGCCTCTAAACTCTCTGCAATGAAGCAATTCAGTTGAAACTATTTACAAGACAACATTGCAACGTAGCACTTTGCCTGGTTCTTTATTCATCAGTCTCGCTGTGCAATTAGTACAGTAAAGTGAGTATGAGGCCACCCGAGATGCAAATCTGAACTCAAGTAAAGAAAGAAGAAGCTTTGGGGAGGAAGGCAGACAGAGGGAGCAGTAGGCCGTGACAGGATACACAGGAACCGCTGTCACACAACAATAGAACCCTCAGCTCCTAAACAGGAACCCATAACAGCGGCACAGGAACACCAGGAGAGGAGAGGAGCACCTGAGTGCTTCAGTAGCACAGGAGGGGTCGTCTAGAGTCAGAGGGCAACTATTGGCCTGTGTGTGTGTGTGTGTGTGTGTGTGTGTGTGTGTGTGTGTGTGTGTGTGTGTGTGTGTGTGTGTGTGATCACCAGAATGCTCTCAACCCCACCCTCCCCCCCACCGCCAATAACCTCTACCAAAGAGCAGTGTGGTCAGTGAGTGTGTGCATGTGTGTGCAGTCATGTGCTTAGCCGCATCTGTACGGTGTGCATTTATGCTGTACTTCTGTGCATGTGTGTATGCCGTCATGCACATTTGTAAGTGTGACCGCGTGCACGCAGACCTTTCTGCGAGCCCGCATGCATATGTCACGTTAGAGTGGCTTCTTCAATTACAGCGGATGGGTGTTTTTTTTTTTTTTTTTAGTGGACAGCGCTGAGGGCCCCAATGGCCCCGGGGCGATAGCAAAGCAGGCAGGCAAGGACAGGAGCGACGTAGCAGCAAGCGCAGCATCCACAGTCAGAGCATTAGGGAGCTCAATATGAGATATGACTGCAAAGGCTACATGCCTGTGTTCCTGAAAAGGTCACAGACTTTGCTGGGCAGTAATGTGTGAAAGCAGTACACAGTGGTGAAAAAAGAAGGGATAAAAAAAAGATAAACATCAAACACATGTGCCATCTCGTCGCATCTTTCCCAATTCACACATATGTATGTATATACATATATGTGTGTGTGTGTGTATATATATATATATATATATATATATATATATATATATATATATATATATATATATATATATATATATATATATACACTGTATAAGGACGCAAATTACTTAAAGATTAACTTTACACACACGTGTTCAAAGGGCACATTTACCATGAACCCACCTCAACCTTAAATAAGCTATGGCCAGTGAGCTGTTCTCCATTAGTCCGTCCCTTGCAATCTTTTCTCAGTCAGCATTGGTCTCTGTGATACTACACCCCTTCTTTTACCTCTGTTTAGCACCCGCTGTGTGGAGCACGAGGCCATACCCAATAGCCATACCTCTGCTATGTGAGGGCATGGGAACAGTAGGAGCTTTTACCAATGTCTCACTGGTTTAACAAACACAGCTTGGATGGCTAAGTGGACTGAGTCAATCACAATTACTGCACGTTCATGTTCTTCAAGGTTGGGCTCTTTTTACTCCGGCCAATAGGTTATTCTAGTTCTGTGAGCACAGGCGGAGCTCACACATTTCACAAGGTGATGCACTCACTTTTCTCCCAAACACACCCCCATGACATCTCGCAGCATTTCTAAACAGGCCCTCAGATCCAGCAAGCAAGCACAGAGAAAGGAGAAAGTGTTCCAGTATGAACTCGTCGGTGTGAACAGTTTAATTACAGGGAGTGTCAGCCCCATTGCTTAATGTGTCCCTCACAATTAATCCAGGGAGAGGATGTCATTATCTACTAAAGCCTGGGCCTGGGCAGGCGTTTCTGTCTGAGGGAATAGAGGGAGGGAATGAGGGAGTGAAAAAGAAAAAAGCGAGTCAAAACAAAGGAAGTGTCTTTGGTTAGCAGCCTGCAGTATGGTCGACCTCCGTCTCACACAAAAGGATCAAGATTCTTGGAGGCTATTTCCAAACATTGTGCTCTTCGAAATGTTTCGGACACTTCCCTCTTGTGACTCCGTCAGTGAGGAAGAGACGTTTCCTTCCATTTCTTCATAATATGAAGCTTTGCCCGTCAGCTGTCAAAACATATCCAGCTGGAGGAGGTTAAATTGACGGCAGGTTTTCACCACGTTGAGATGCTTCTCCTTATCCGCTCCCTCCCTCTTCCTCCTTCCTCCTCCATCCTAAAGAGTCCGGGCCGGTTCCCTCGCTATCCCATAATGTGAAACAGAAGGCAACAAATAGGACTGCTTGAGAGTGAGAAAAAGATTTTAGCAGGAGCTCTGCAGACACGGAACAAAAATGAAGAGGACTTATGTCAGTTCCAGAGGTTTTTGTGAACAAACCCTCTGTGTGTGGATATAGAAATATGTAACCTAAAGGTTTTATTGATTAGTGTTACATGTGTTGACCAGTGGGATGTAATTTTTGTGGAAGTTACTTATGTCAGCTGAAGAACTGCTACAAGGCGTCTACCACATATGCAGACATACTTTGAGTGCACGCAGGGGCAATATGTACACATAGTCCGAGGCTGTACATGCAAAGATGCATATACAGCCTCGGACTCCACAGCGGTTTTTACAGCTTGAACTTGACAGATGTGATTCCTTGTGACTGTCTGTCGTTAGTCACTTCTTTCCCCCTTTCTCCCTTCCTCTCCTTTAAAGAGTCTGACCTTGGCCGCTTCCTGCGGCCCGGAGGGGATGAGGAAGGTCTGGTGATTGTGACAGGTGTCGCGTCTTAACAGCCCCACATGACATCCTGAGGAGAGATAGACATTTGGAGTTTTATTTTTTTTTTTCCATAAGGCTTTCACTTATAACCTTAAAGAGACAGTGTGCGTGTGCGTTTGTGTCTTACCACTGACTCCCCTGCTCTCATTTCGGGTTATTGGCTTGGATACTTATCACCTCCAGCCTCCTAGGCCTGATTAGGTTGAAGCTACTCCAAAGTCACATTTTGATTATCAAAGGCAATGCTCAACTTTGACATCTGTCTGCAGCATCTTAATACGAAGCCTGGGCTCCTGAACATTTTGAGAATTGAGCAAACGTCTTAAAATACGTGTGCCCCACACATAAAGTGGAACATATGTCTTCAAGGATTACCAGACGTTTGTAGGCCATGTCTACAAACACTGAATTAGTTTGGTGTAAGGTATATGGTAGGACTTGTATGGTTTGTGTGATTGGTCTCTGGCTGCAGGATACTATTGAATTGTTTTGCAAATCAGGGGCTAGGACATGGCTCTCAAACTCGCGGCCCGGGGGTCAATTGAGGCCCGTGGGATGATATTTTGTGGCCCCCTACTTGACATCAAAGTTTAGTGTTACTGCGGCCCGCGCGTTGTTCTGAAACGCAGCTTTTTGCTGAGTCATTGCGTGTGCTGCGCTTGCCACACTTTTATTTTTTATCACTTATGGGCTACCATAGATAGTTTCATGACAGCTTCTGGCGCCGTTTGTTGTCAACGGTTAGGGTTACTCAAGCTAGCCAAGTAGTACCGCGAAGTACCTGGGGAAGTATCAACGTTAGTCACTTGGTTGAAACGTGTTCCGGAATGAAAATATATGCCATCACCCAGTTCCAGTCATGTCTCTCTCAAAACGTACCGTGAAGAGAGGTTGGCGACGAGCACAGGGGGCACCCCTACGTGTCGCATATGCACAGAGAAAGTTGCAGTGTACAAGGAATATAACATCAGACGTCATTATTCGACTAAACATGCTGAGGAGTATACAAAATACCAGGGAGATGAGAGAAAGAACAGGGTCACCAATCTTAAAAAATGTCTATTGAGGCAACAAGATTTATTCAAGAAAGCAAACAAAGAATGCTTTTGTGGAATACTTGATGCGCCCCAGCCTGACCCACACTCTACCTCCAGCGGCCCACGGGTAAATTGAGTTTGAGACCCCTGGGCTAGGATGTGGGGAGTGGTGGGGCGGCACCCTAGCACCCTCTATTGGCCAGTTGCCACTGGGCAGTGTTGCAGATTTGAATTTACATATTTGCAGGTAGAGTCATTCATTTTATGTGAAACGGTTTGAGTCAGACATGGTGTGGAAGGAAAAGATGGGCTACTATCTGAGTTGTTTACTGTAGGCTGGGAGTAGGCTTTATTTTCTGCAAAGGAGATTAGTAACAGTGAATTATGCATATCTTATTTTCTGGATTATCTCAGGCACTCAGAGATACTATCTCACTGGATAATCTCTTTTAAAGTTCAGTTTATTCTGACTGTAAATATAGTCATTGTTGCTTGTTTATCTTTTCTCGAAGTCCAATTTGGTCTGTGCTGCTTTTGGATGGATGGTGTCATTGCACTTTAACCATGATTACTCAAGTTGAAATATTTATAGCCAGTGATCTTTGCTTTATAGGCTCAGTAATGAGAGGAGGGTGGATGAAAGCTACTGTAGCATACTAGCCTTTTTGACAGTGTGTGTGCATATTCGTGTGTGCCTGCATGCAAATATGAATGGGTGGCCTGTCTTGTCCAGTGGTGCGTTTAACCAGACACAGACCTTTGCTTCAGCCAAATCAGGCCCAACGCAGACAGTGTGCATCCATGCCATGTTCAAGCTGCTCCAATTATATCCGCCGACCGTCCACATATTGGCCAAATTTACAATAATAGCATATCTATTTCCATTCTAATGGCTGACGTTGCTTGGCTTATCCATGCATGTATGTCGGTGGTCTTTTATGCTATGTGGTTCAGTCTGTTCCAAGCCATGTGCAATGTGCTGTAGCTTGTCTTGACCCTGTATGTGCTGCATGAAGCCAGTGGGTGCTTATGTAACTGTGGGTATATGCGCATGCATTAATATCTCTATTAAGGAGCATGTGCATTTGTGCAATGTGACCCTTGACTTACAAAGCTTGTGCATCTGTACTATGCATGCCTGTTTAAATTGGTGTGTGTGTGTGTGTGTGTGTGTGTGTGTGTGTGTGTGTGTGTGTGTGTGTGTGTGTGTGTGTGTGTGTGTGTGTGTGTGTGTGTGTGTGTGTGTGTGTGTGTGTGTGTGTGTGTTGGCACTTGTGTTTGTGTGCCTACATACAGTCTGTGTCTGTGGTATGAACCCAGCGCTCAGGAAACAGGCCTTGAGCCTGGGCCAGCTCTGACAGACAGGGTGGTGGTGGGGGTGAGGTTTGGAGTGAAGTAGAGGGATTGACCCTCTATAGCTTAGAGAGCCTCTGCACAGTACACACTCCTCTCCCCCCCCTCTCCATCTCCCTACAACGCTCCCATCCCTCCCTCCCCCCACTCCCTGCCGCCTAGCCCCAAGCGCCCGCAGGCACTGGAGATGCACGCATGCGTTGCCTCGCACTGTGTGAGGCTTTGTCTGTTTGTGAGCATGGATGTATGTGTGTGTGTGTGTGTGTGTGTGTGTGTGTGTGTGTGTGTGTGTGTGTGTGTGTGTGTGTGTGTGTGTGTGTGTGTGTGTGTGTGTGTGTGTGTGTGTGTGTGTGTGTGTGTGTGTGTGTGTGTGTGTGTGCGCGTGCGTGTGGATGAGAATCTGTGGACAAAAGAAGCAACCATGTCTACCTCTTTTCTCACTTGGCAATAATCATTGATGCTCTATCTGTGCTAGTGTGCCCGCTGCATTTTCATGTTGCGACCGTTACGACTTCCTTTTGTCTTGAAATGTACGGAGAAATCTGTGTCATATGGTAACCCCTAACAATGTTACAGTGATAATATAGTTAGTAAAGTTGTTATTAGCAAATAAGCCATTTCTAATCTTAACATTAGCATATTTGGTTAAACAATCCAGCATCCCTAAGCAGTTTCCATTTACAGACATACATACATAAATTTATATTTATATTTATATTTATATTATATATTTAATTGATACGAAAGAATGATCCTTTCCCTTTCTTTAGCCATTCATTAATGAAATACATCATGGCCACATCCATTGCTATGTCTCGAGTTGACTACCTGTCTCCTGCTTTCTTAATATGCTGCTGTGGCCCGATGGGATATTCCATAAACAACAACCGGAACTGCTCAAATATGTACCTCAAATAGTCCAAATGTCACTTTTGTGACTCAGATTTGGTTAATCTATGGCAACAACATAAAAATGTAAAACGATTGGTTAATAACCAGGTGACTTGGCACCTTATAAAACATTTCAAAGGATCTCTGTGCTCAGAAATACTCTTTTTACATAGGAAGCTCTACTTAAGATCCAGAGTTATTATATCGTGTTGGTACCAGCCCATAAAGCCAAGCCCATACACAGTTTATTTCCAAAGATAGCACAAACTCAAGCAACATCACCCCCTTGTTCTAAATCTAGCCTCCTTCAGGTATCAGTACTCTCCCCATCCTCAGTGCTCTCCCCAACTGTAAATCTGTCCTTAGCCGCAGCACAAGCCCCACATCCAGCTCCGTTCCCCATACTAAGTGCCAGAACCAGCCCCATTCCAGGTACCAGGTCCAGAACCAGAACCATCCTCAGTTTTCTCCCTAATCTAAACCTTTATCCCCCACTCAACAGTGCTCCAATATCTTCCCTATAGTCTCAGTCCCAACCATAGCCCTAGCCACAGCCAGGGCTTCCATGTGCAACTGACACATAAATAACCAAGCCTGTCCGCCACCCAGGCAAATTCAAATGCACCTGTCAAAGTGATGAAGCACCCGCCCGCAGGGAAGCATTGTTTACATTTTCACTCCACTCTTCGCAAAAGTGAGATTCTAATTATTTTCCCACTGTAAATTAAAGCCAAGTGGGACAGAACTACAAACCAAACTGATCATGGCAGTGGCAGGAGAAAACTCCAGCCCTCCCGTGTATGAATTGAGTGAAAGGTAGAAAACTAAAGAAAGTGTGTGGATGCTAGACGGAGGGAAGGTCAGCAGCTTTTGTCTTTAAGAGGGGAGATAGCGAGAGAGACAGAGAGGGGAGAAAAGGGAGGTATGGCATTCACACAGGCTGCGCACCAAGTCTGCGTCTGTTGTGCTCATTATAGACAGGGTCTGGAGAACTTCAACCAACTGGAATACATTATTCCCTCACATTTCATACATAATAATGGGCCAAAAATGTGCTGCATTATTTTTCATACCAATGGACACAGAGAGGGAAAGAAAGACAGAGAGAGAGAGAGAGAGAGAGAGAGAGAGAGAGAGAGAGAGAGAGAGAGAGAGAGAGAGGAAATATTTAATTAGTCCATGGGAACATGCAAATGGAAGGTAAAATTAGACAGAGGAAGGGAGATCTGGGGAAGAGAGAGTGCACAAATGGTAATGATGGCTATCTAGTTTGGATCAATCATTAAAGAATCAGGGGGACTGACAGGCCTGTTCGTGCCCACGCCTTAGGCTCCTGTCCTGGACAGTCGCCAGCTCGGCTCAGTCTGCCTGGCCATGGAGACTTCTCCTTCTCTCGTCCCTTCAGTTCAGTCACACACACACACACACACACGTACTCAGATATCATACACAAATGCATTCAAACACACATGTATACTCACACTCTTAATACAAGCTTAATATGTAGGCTAATGCCTACGGATAACTCACTCTGGGGCCTTGTTAGTTTCTGTTTATTAATCAGCAATGCATCCCCCCTTCTGGTAGTGTTTTCAAAATGGTGGATAAAGGCAAGCATGGGTTGACTATGGGTGGCTTCGAATTTGCTCTCTAGGCATGTGATTGGATCCCATTTTGACACTGTGTTTTGATTATCAGTTGAGAATAGCAAAGTCTTCTGCGTAGGGTCATGGGGTCAAGTTTGGGAACTGTTATGGTTGTCAGCAGGGACATGCCGGACAGCGGAAATGTCCTCTTTTTTTCTTCAATAACGGTCTACTCTAGACACTGTGTTTATGTCCGACATGTCACAAAATTGAGGAAAATGTCAGACATTGATATTTGTGACAGTCAAGGACAAGTATATAAAATACACTATACCTACCCCAGACATAGCTATTACTAGACCAGTCTGTCACCCAGTGGAAAATTACTATTTAATTCCCAGAAACTGTCTGCCCTCTTTTTAGCTGTTAGTTGCAAGTTTAAATCCTAATTTAGGTATGAATATGGGTCAGTTTTTTTATATATATATATATAACACAAAAGAAAATCCTTTTTAGAATGCAGGGCATTTATCCTTTTTATCTCTTAGGCAGTGATGCCTATTTCTTGGCCTCAAACTAACATAACCGCAAAGCAATTCCAAATCCATCCCTTGACAGACTTTATATTTGAAACGCACTTGAATAAACATGATTGGCAGGTCAGTCGAATTTTATAACAAGTCACAGTGCATTTTTAAAAAGAAAAGCTTTCCACAGGCGCCTGTATTTAAGTACTGACTGCTTTTATCCTGCATTCATATGAGGTATGGTATGATTTGATTGGTGTGAAATCGTATCTTCTCCCAGAAAGACAGACAGACTATATTTGTGAACCATGGAGCCATGTCTGCAGCTGTGCCATCCCCACTTCCTGTGCCCCGGTCCCTCCCTCCCCATTCTCTATGTGCATTTACTGTAATGTCTACAAATCCTGAAATGTATGTCCCTGCTGGAAAACATGGTTTGCCGTTTATAGTCCTCCGCTAAAAGAAATACGGCCCGTCTCTCCTGATGCAAGTCAAGGGACTGATGCAGACTCTATCAGATTTCTAAATACAGACCCCAACAATAAATCTCGGCTTGATTGGGTTTGAATTGGGTTAGCTCACTTGAATGCTATCTGCTTAACCCACAGCTGGCCTGTCTGCTCCATGCAGGCATTGAACCTAAATCAGTCACTTAGTGCTATCAAATGGAACAATGGTGGAGTGGAGAGAGCACTCAAGCTAGGGCTAGAAGCCAGGCTAGCACCATAACGCAGCACAACAGACCAGAACAGAGTAGTGTAGAGCAGACAGGCCCTCTAATGCTCTTTCCTTTTTTTTGTCTCAGCAATGATGCATCCTGAGAGCCATGGTGCATTGCATGAAATGGCATCACCCAAACCGAACACACAAACACCTTTTCAAGCTTTTGTCTAGTCTTGTCAACTGGATTTCACGTACTAATTAGCGTAGCACGGTGGCATGGCTAACATCAAAAAAACATCTATTTTCATGCAAGCCAAAATACATACACATGCACACCACACAGGGGGATTTAAGCAGGTGTGTTTAACCAAAGTGACTGAGAGTACAGAGGCTGAATCCATGGTGCTTCTATCACCACTGTACAGCTTGGTTCATGAAATCCTGGACTGGGGCCTTAACCGGGTCATAGGCGCACTCCCTGTGACCAGCACAGCGGGAAACAATATTTTCTTACTCAGTTCTGTCCACATTCATGACTTTTGTGATTTCTTACTGTATCACAAAGAAGCTGAAAACCACCATAGAGGAAGAAATCTAGGATTTTCTGCACACTCCAACTTGTGTTCCCTCAAAATGAATGAAAAAGCAGCAAAACAACATACACACACTATCCAAACAGACTGATTGCTGCCTAGCAGAGGTGCTGATTACTTAAGGAATTTAGGTAATCAGTTTCCCCCAGTGTGGGCCGAGGCCAAGCTAGAGGCAAGGCACAGTTGAGGCGATTTCACTAATGAGCGTCTTAATTAGCAATGAAGAGATGCATCCCCGCGTCCCCACCTCCCCCTGACACACACACACACACACACACACACACACACACACACACACACACACACACACACACACACACACACACACACACACACACCTTCTTTAAATGTCTTCTTTCTCTCTGCACTCATGACTCTGACATTTTGACAATGAGGTCCTTTCTACTTATGAGGCTGTCTGGTTTGCAGTTTATGCAATGTCTCTAATTACAAGTGTGGTAATGGCTTCCACTGTTTTCTCGGTGAAGTGCCTAGAGTTGTGTTTGGCTAACCGTTTATAAGTGTAGGGGTGACAGCGATACACCACCAAATTAAACCTCTCCTTCAGCTTGACCCTGCCACTCATGGCCCAATGAAGTTTGCCTTTTTCCTTTTTCTGTATTTTTAGACAAATCATAATTAACCAGCCAATTAGGGGGTCACCTTGAGTTTTAGAAACTACTTGGAAAACTTCCTCCTCTTTATTACTCCAACTCCACACTCTGTGTGTGTGTGTGTGTGTGTGTGTGTGTGTGTGTGTGTGTGTGTGTGTGTGTGTGTGTGTGTGTGTGTGTGTGTGTGTGTGTGTGTGTGTGTGTGTGTATGCATGAGGTTTTCACTGGTCTGTGGTGAGAGAGTTAAAGTTTGTATTATTGCCTGGATGGCTCCCTACAGTACATGCATGTACACATACAAACGCACACCTCCACACACTTAAAACGTCTCTCAGATACTCACATAGGCATGAAACCATGCACTTACTCCATTGAAGCCACTGTGCACGGTTCCCCGAGTTGTCACAGGTGCTTCCACGTGTGTGTACTTTCATCATCAAGGGTTAAAATTGAAGTTTAAATAGAGATTATAGATAGATAGCATTATGATTGTGTAGGCATGTGAGGCCTTGGGACTAATTATGGCATCCTTGAACAAGATAATTGGGTCTGTCGGACAAAACAGTTGTCATATTTTCATAAAGTGAAAATATGACAACTGTTTTATAGGGATATGCTAAGTTGCTTTTTAGTTAATATGATGTACAGTATAGGATCTACCGTAACGCATGTGATCAGCACGCGTTCAGGCCTTCACCAGCAGACACTATCAGAGAGGGAGAGCTTCCATGATCTTCACACATGGATGACTTTGAGTTACATGACCTATATAACGTGTTACACGCTCCGCTTGCTCCCCGTGTCTCACCCTAATACAGAAGGGCAGCACATTACAGGTGTGTAAGCCCCCAATACATAAATACACACACACACAAAGAGTCACAAACAAGCGTGCCACCAGGATTACACATATGTATGCATGATCACAAACACAACCTGTCTCTTTACCTGCCACAGATCAGGCCCCATAGGACTCATGCACTACTAGGTTTTAGCGTGCTAATGTACTGCTTATCTGGTGGCTACAGTGGTATGTAATTAAAATGAGCATCTCAGCAGTTTACAAGGTAAGGTGCAGGCTGATTTTAATATGCTGCACATGGGTTTTTGATATAGGGTTGTCTCAATGAAAACGTTATATACCTATTTTTGTGTAGGATGTTTCCCACATGTGCCTACTGTATATTGTGACGCACACTCAACATACAGTGTAGCGAAGGCTGAAGAGTATTTTTACATTCAACCTATAGTGCACAACCTTTTTATAATAATGAACATCCGTTACATTCAAGCCATTGCCAAATGAGTTGATACATAGCTAATTAAGCATATCAGCTCCACAAAACTTTCTCTGTATTTCTCAGTATGGCTATGTGTACAAAATGGTGCCGTCCGGCGCACAGAAGCTCGAGTGATTAACGTCACTGCTGAGAAAGAACAACTGTTGGGGGAGGGGTGTAGTGCGTCACCACCGAAGGCTTGCGTCATGTGGACAGTAGTCTTCTATATCCACAACGTTCCACTTCCGTGATTGTTCAGGTACCGCCGGAAATTCCGCCGGATGTCTTTCATTTCAGCCCTATGTCCGTTACCTTCCTATTTCTTTGTGTTGGCATTTTAAACTCCGGTGGGTTTATGAGGACTATGGTTAACTGCTCCTCAGATCTCTGCAGGGTAAGTCCAGACAGCTAGCTAGACTATCTGTCCGATCTGAGTTTTCTTTTGCACGACTAAAACAACTTTTGAACGTACACATTTTCCACCTAAACAAGTTTATTCCCGAGGCTATTTTGCACCGTTGCTGCATGCGATCACAAGACGATTGTGATTGGTTTAAAGAAAGAGCATGGTTTTCTCCTGTCCCGGAATGCTGTGTGGACTAGCCAGACCTTCCTCCGCAGCGCTGTGGAGGAAGTGAATGTGGACAGTGTTGTAGAATTCCTCATGGGGACAACAGAAACTACGCACTATAGCTTTAAATGTGTCCCAGGTTTGATGGAACCCTCTTTGTCTTTGAGAGCAAGAAGCTTTTTGAAACACCCCACTCCCCCCTTGTTTTTTAACAGTAGTGTCTCTTTTTAATCTTCTTTTGGGGTTTGATTTTCCAATGACACTATTTAGCAGCCCACCTTGAAGCCTTGGTTATCAGAGCTTTTCACAAGCTTTTGAACACACCAACAAGGAATACTTTACAGTCCCTGCTCACAATATACCATCATCTCTCCCTTTATGTGTCTGCTCGACTAGGTTGCAGTTTACGACTATATCTGGACGATGGAAGAGTCCTTGGCAGACCCTGCAGCCCCTAGTGACCCCCCAAGGGAGGGGGCACCCTTACCAGTGGGTGAGACCAGCACCCATGTGGCAGTCCACACCCTCTACCTGAGTGGGCAGAAACAAAGATACAGGCACTTCCTCCGACAACCTGATGGGGCTGTCATTGAGGTGGGATATCAATAATGTGTCCACAAAACACATTTTCACAATATACGTCTTACTGCAGGAAATGTGTGAAACACACATTTCGTTTGACAACATTCAGTGTCACTTCTACCTTACATTGCCAGTGGGATTGAATGCAATGGTTTTCTGGAGTTTAAAAAGGGTACTTTTAGAAATACACTGTGATGAATGATCTGACCATAAACACACAGCGAGCACGTAACTATGCCGAGGCAGCTCAATCCTCTAAAACTAATAAAATAATTTAAAAAAATACTTTAATTTCCATCTGAATAGGTATCTTAATCTTCAAATATTATGGCTTCCTACTGTCCTTCTCTTACTGATGTTTGCATCCTAATGATGAAGTGAAGAGGACATAGGGAGGGGGAGAAAAAGGGGGGATAGATGAATTGGAGGTTCACATAACACTCTTCTTCCTCTCAGAAGAGAGTAAGAAGGGGAGAGGACAGACATGGATGCATACACTAGTTCCTTATTCTGCTTTCAGAACAATAAAAAGACAACAGTACAGCTCTGTGGTCTGAAAGGGTGAATAACCGTCACTGATTTTTATTTTTACCTCAGGTAAAACCAGAAATGGAAATTAGTTCTTCTTTTCAAATAGAAAGTTACAGGGTTTGCCCTGAGAAACAAATCAAGACTTTTAGTTCATAATGTGAATGTAACTCACACACAATGAACACAACTCACCTTCTTCTCTGTCTCCTCTGCTTGTAACCACCATTTACAATCTCCATGGTATAATAAAAAATGCCAGTGCCTCATCCTGTTTAACACTGTGTTATGACTTATAATGAAGTGTAATGTTTGACAGCGAGAAAAAAAGAAAGACATAAGCACACAATGCTGCCTCACTGTGCCGTGCATTGTAATTATTGCAACTTAATATTTAGTTCCTCGTCTTTCAAGCCCCTGGAAGACAGGCAGGTCAGAAGCAGATTGTTGCCTAATTAAAAGTAGTGCTTTGTGACTCCTGCTCCGAAGTCACTCTTTCCTTTCCTCAATCATTCTGTCAGCCGCCCAAGAGCAACCTGGATCATCTCGACAAAATTAATATTTTGAAGTTTGAATGTCAGAGGAGTGAGGAAGAGGGGGGGGGGGGGGGGGGTTATGTGCGCTAACGATTAGCTCTGAGGCTCTTTTGCGTTCTAATGGTTCTCCGTCATAATTTGAGTGATGGTGAGCTTATGTGAGTAAACACACAGCATGGTATATTTATTACTGGTGTCTGGGTGTGTATGTGCATGTAGCCTCTAGACCTGTGCATAGCAGATGAGACATCTGGGTGGATTGTTCATAGCCAAACAGCACACACTCATTGACACAGACAAACACACACAAATCTGTGGGGAATTTTTTTTTTTTTTTATATATAATGGTTTACACACAAAAAAAAAAACATAAACACACAAATGCAGATGCCGACACAAATTTACTACACCCATAACCCCGCGACACATTAAACATTAGCACACCGAGAGCAAAAGAATACATTCCTGCCATTTCTGCTGTGCTGACTGTCCATTCTTTAAGCAGTGAAGGGAGTTTCATAGAGGCCACCTTAAGTGAAAGATAGGTGTTATTGTCCTTGGAAAACACATACACATACTCTATCTTTCTCTTGCTTTTCTCTTTTCTCACACACACGCCGTGTCCCTTGGGTGTTGCTGTCTGTTCCTCGCAACATTAACAGGCAGGGACCTCCAGTAGCAAGAGATGCCGATGGCATCCTCTTTCACCCGCTGGTAGTGAGGAGCGATAACACCAATGCTCAGCATCGCCGAGAGAGCACTATGCCATTCCTCTTCGCCTCGCAGGGCGGACCCCCTCTTTACATATTCAAAACTAATCTTCCCCTGAATATATAGACTGGTTTTATGTATAGAGCAAGATCCAGGAATCACCAAAGGGCATCCCCAGCACTCGGAAGAACACTTGAGCTGATTTTATTAGTGCTTTATATAATTCTGGCAGCGATGCACACACCGCGACAGGGTGCTGTGTACAAACTGGCCTTCAGATGTAAGGTGACAGCTCCTCAGAGAGAAATAACAGCCGTGCAGGCACTTCGACAAAAATTAAATAGATAAAAAAAATATATATAATCAAATAGATAAAGGCTCTACTATGCGATGCAGTGGCCACAGTAATGCAGAGAAGTCCCCCTCTGTTCTTAGATTTATGACATTTTAAAGCAATTTTATGGGGTTTCCTGTATAGGCTTATTACTTTATTCACTTATCCAAATAATAGCATGTTTTATGGTGATGTGGATTCACTGCTATGTTACTAGACTAAGTATTACATATGTAGCATGAATCCTGTTTGAGCAATAAAAAAACAACAACAATGTAATTTGTTTTACTTTAAGCCAAATATGCTGAGGTATATTTGACATTTCCACACAGGCTTTATTGCAACATATCAACGCATCATTTACTTTTGTTTCAACATTTCAATTTAGAACATAGACACACAAAATATATATTTTCTATATCATTATTAGTAGTATCTATAATATATTTGCCGTTTTTTTCATATTCTGTTTTGAAATCTTAATATTCCGGGTAAATGACACTTGAAATAGGAGACGACAGTGACAGAGAAAATGTCATTTGACTGTGCCATAACGTGACTCCATCTCTGTCCCAGTTAGTTAAAAGACTAATCCTACTTAAGAAGTCTGTTTCCATTTACTGAGGAAATATTGACGGATGGCTCATTTTCTTTAAAGAGCTCTGTGTTCTCAGGCAGCGTCCTGGACACCAATGCCCCGAAGGACTTGCTCCTCCCTTAGACTAACATGACCACAGCTCCAGGGACCAGCTGCTTAGCATAATACCCACAAATTTACATCCAAAATGTCTAAACGAACACCTTAAAAAGCAAGTCCTGGAAGAAGTGCCCTGAGCTATAGACACTGTTAGACTCTGTTTGAACGGAAAAGAACAGCGAGGTGTGTCCTGTTTGAAACTGAGCAAGAGTCATGCTAAACTAATATTTCTGCTGTTTATTCAGCCATTATTGAACCAGCGATGTTGACTTAAAGTTTCTTCAGTTTTTTGTTGCATCGTTAGCAAGAAGTAAGAATGTAGTGGAAGGAGTCAATTCTGAGTTGCGGATGTGTAGTAAGAAATATAACGATAATGAAGTCTTTATTGACTTGTATATTGAATTCTGTTTAAAGAAAGTTAATATTAATGATCCATCATATGCTCTCATTTAGCGTGTTGCCTGAGGCAGGTGTTTGTAATATTGACCATGTTGAAGATATCTTCTCGCTGAATCACAACAATACAAAAAAAGTTAAAGCTACGTTCCCATCAGTGCGCTCCAATAAAAGACATTAAAGGTAAAGTGAGGTGTAGCTTTTCAAACACTCATTACCTATAAACAGATGTTCCCCAGCTGCCAACCCGAAAATGCACTGCTGACGACAACTGTTAGGGCCGGAATTATGCAGGGAAATGCATCTATATAACCTAGGACCTTCAGAGAAGGCCTCATAACCACTCTGTCTGAGGAAACAAGATGGCTGATGAAGAAATTAATGCAGGCAAAGTCATTATCTTCCCTCCTAAAACCACAGTGGGTTTATGTCCCTCTGTGTCGTTTTTTCTCCGGGGCTAGCATTTAAGTGTCGTTGGACTTATAAAAAGATAGGACAAGCCAACTGTGCCCCCTTTTGTCTCCTTTCCTCCATATGGGAGGCAGCAGCATATGCAAGAACTGGCTCAGCTTCTGTAAAACTTCCATTAAAGATGCACAACTAAGGCTCTGCCAGCTTGAATATTACCTCTCTCCGCAAATTATTTATGGCTCGGAAAAAACGCTGATGATGAGCATCTCCAGCGACTTGCATAAATAAAAACACTTTTCTCGGCAATTTCAGCTCTGCTTTCTTTTTTCTCCCTTTGTGCTTAACCATTTGTAGAAACAAAAGGTATGCAGTTTATTCACATAGTACGGTTTTAACTGTATCACATTTAGTCATCTTAACCTCAGCAGGAAGGAGTGCGTTGTATTATGCATGGTTTGTATTATTAGGGGAGGATATCCCCCTTATAGTTTGTGGATTATTCTAATAACAGTGACAAAGCTGATAGTATTTATCAGCTTTGTGATAATAATGACAGTTGATGATGATCAGAGAATATGAGAAATTGAAGGCAGGGCGCAAGAGGATTGTGCTTCCTTAAGGGACACCTCATCATCGCGATATGACATCAGATCTCTTATTAACGAGGAGCCTTTGTCTTGGCTTTGCATGACTCAGTCCACCGTCCGTCTACAACTCTTCGCCGGACCAATATTGACCTAATTTAGCATGCACAGAATATGAAGAAGTTAACCTTTGGAAAAAAAAAAAAACACCTTGCAGCAACATTAATTGACAAACCGCATCAATTCTCCCTCCTACCCCTCTTTTGTAATTACTCTGCCGCACGTTTGATTGCCGCTGCGGAGCTGAGGACCCACGCTTCATTTGCTGTGAGGTCATCGGCAGCCCTCAGAAATATGAATATGATTTATACAAGTGAGTGTGTTATGTATGCTCTGTGTGTGTGTGTGTGTGTGTGTGTGTGTGTGTGTGTGTGTGTGTGTGTGTGTGTGTGTGTGTGTGTGTGTGTGTGTGTGTGTGTGTGTGTGTGTGTGTGTGTGTGTGTGGCTACGAAAGACAGAGAAGGAGAGAGGGGGGGGGGATGTCCTTGGCTATGTACTGTATGTTGCATGAGGAGATTAATTCCTCCCTGGCAGCCATATCTGCTTAGCAGGAGGACTTCTCCAAAGTACACCGCATGTAATTATCTGGCAAGTTTATACTAGTTTTTAGATAAAGAAGCACTCTGTGGCACATTTTTCAAGTTTGCTCAATTGCTGCTCTATCTGTGTAATTTGCAACTTTAGAAAAGTGCCAGCCTACTATTTTTGACATGTCTACTTGATGCTGTTATGAAATATAGAGCTCAAGAAGTGTGGAAAGAATGCAGAAGCAATTTTAACTTACCCCATTATCGTGTTACATTTCCCGGTCATTATTTATGTAACACAATTTCACTGAAGGTATTTTCTTCATACATGTATGGTAAAAATATATATGACAGATTTACAAGCTGTCATTTTTGTATGGCTTATACCAGTGAGATTTAAGTTGCATTTCATATCACTGTACACAAGTAGGCCAACCCCGAGTTGTGAGAGCTGTTTCCCCTCTGGGACTGGAGGTAGAGTGTCATAAAAAAGTCTCCATTTCTGCTTCTCCTCCAAGTTCACTCTAAGCACCAGGACAGAGGTAGAGACTATGCATGACAACACTACTTGCAGGCCTCGAGGAAAATAGCAGTTCTCCTGCCAATCTCAGTCACCGTCATCCAAGTTCAACCTGTACTTTCAGATGCTTGATGCATATGGCCCCTGGGGTCACCTGAAAGAGTTGTTGTACTGTCCTTTTATTGTTAATTTTCCATTCATGTCGCCTTGCTTGACTCTTACACACGTGTTTTTCTGAAGGTGATTGGTGACATGGAAGGGGTGGACAATGCAACCAGGATACTGCCCGGCCTGGGTCAGGGATCTGCCGATCAGAGAGCGGACAAGGAAGGTGCCAGTGCTGCACAGCAGCTACGAAAACGGAAGAAACTATTTGGGCGTGAGTGTTACATTTGAGAGTAAACATTAATTAGTCCTTGTCACCTCATCGCACACACATGTGACTCTCTTACTTGCTGTTTGTTTTAGCCGAATTTACAGAGTTTCATCAGGTGTTTCGTTCCCTCAGGGTCCCATCGCGTTGAGCCAGTAGGAGGAAGCGGGTGTGGCTCCAGTGTTGCACTGCAAGACCTCAACCAATGATATCAAAGCAAAGGAAGACATAGTTGGACCCTAAACTTATGTAAGTCATCTTAGTCCGTTTGACTTGAAGTCTCTGCAAAATACTGCAGTAGTTATCACGTTTCTTGATTACTTGAATGATTGAATGATACCTTTGTATAGTTGTGGAGTTCAAATATAAACTGACTTTTTCTCACTTGTAAGTAGCTCAAGACTGATTAATAATGCTTTATTGCTGCCATCAGGTGGAAAATGTGGTGTAAAAGATCTCATTAACTACTTTCTACTCACTACACACAGTTTTGTAATACTGAAATGCATTATGTATGAAAAAACTAAAATATGTAATAAATATAAATTGATATGTTTGTAAAGAACTTCCTGGGTACTATATATGGATTTTGGCAGCCGCTGTGGACAAAAGAGGTTTTGTTTCCATGAGCGTCAACGCCTCCTGTCATTAAAGTGCTCATATTATGCTCATTTTCAGGTTCATAATTGTATTTAGAGGTTGTACCAGAATAGGTTTATGTGGTTTAATTTTCAAGAAACACCATCTTTTTGTTGTACTGCACATTGCTGCAGCTCCTCTTTTCACCCTGTGTGTTGAGCTCTCTGTTTTAGCTACAGTGAGACATCTCACTTATGTTCCATCTTTGTTGGGAGTCGCACATGCGCAGTACCTAGGTAAGTACTGCTAGCTTGTCAGTTGCAGAGTATGAGGGAGCGCCACGCTAGCAGCTAGGTGAGCATTATAACGTGTGTTACAAAGTGACGGCTGGACTACAACAGAGCTGTTTGGATTAAAATAGCCCCACATCATCACATACCCTTCACCATACCTAGAGATTGGCATGGGGTACTTTCCATAAAGTCATCTCTCAATGCAAATCAAACCAGCTGTTAGGCTAACCGACAAAACCATGCCAATCTCTAGGTATGGTGAAGGGTATGTGATGATGTGGGGCTATTTTAATTCCAAAGGCCAAGGGAACTTCATCAGGATGCATAGTATCCTGGATCCATGAAATAACTGGCCTTTCAAAATAAAAATCTGCCTGCCTCTATGGGAATTTAACATAGGGGTGTACTCACTTTTGTTGCCAGCGGTTTAGACATTAATGGCTGTGTGTTGAGTTATTTTGAGGGGACAGCACATTTACACTGTTATACAAGCTGTACACTTAATACTTAACATTGTAGCAAAGTGTAATTTCTTCAGTGTTGTCCCATTAAAAGATATAATGAAAGATTTACTAAAATGTGAGGGGTGTACTCACTTTTGTGAGATACTGTATATAGAAATAGCCAATCTTCTTGCTGATGGCCTTGTTTGCTTATGTAGGTCATATCGAGGCATCAGTATTAAATTGAGACTGTTTCATAGCCAGTTAAAAACTCCTTGTAGATGCTATAATGACAGAAAGAAAATGCATTATATAGTCAGAAAAGGTGCGTGATTAAACGGTGGCTCATCAGAATCACAGGAACCAAAACCAGTATTGTAAATGATGTTGTTCTTGCGTCCCTCTGCAAGTTAACATAAAAAGCATATGTGAACTATTTGGAACCTACTAAACAATGTTCAGCAACACTTCTAATGAATGCAGGTCGTTCGGTGTTCAGCGCTGCCTCAACACAGTGAAAAATGAAGATTATCAAAGTCACTAATCAGAACACGAGTGATAAAATATCAATATTGGCCTCACATTAAGCGGGATAATATTCAGGCCAGCTTGATTTGTATTGAATATGTGTCTGCTAGCCGGTGCTCAGTGTAATGAAGTGACTCACAAATCAGGCCATAATGGCTGCCTACTTACACATATTGCTTAATTAAAGGTTGTGAGCTTATTAGCATGTGTCTCTGGCACAGGGCGCGGGGAGATGGGAATCGGGACTGATGTCGTTGAGGGCCAGGCTTTAAAGGTTTTATAGATAGCTAACCTATCATACTAAAGCCATAGCCGCCCTAAAATCGGATCTTAATAACCTGTCATTTTCATTGATGATGATTCTGTTTTATGGGCAGCCATTACAGATCAAGTTCTGGGTCTTGTTGAATGGCGATAGCGGCCATTCGTGCTCGTCATTATCAGGAACACACCTAACTTTGGCCTTGAATACGTTGAAGTTGCTCCTCACCTCCATGTTTAAATCATCACAGTCATGGCCCAGGGGGGCGTGGTGCACAGTGCATATAGACACACACACACATGCGCACACATTCGCTCTCACTCACACACCTCTGTTTCTGATCCTCAGAGCCTTCCCAGCCTAAAACTGTAAAAGAAATTAGATGACATTTATAGATATCAGTCCATCTGCGATACAAATGCCATGTTGGCATAATTCTGCAAGGAATTCATCCATTGTTTATCTCCACTGTGTGCAAACGCTCAACAGATAATGACATTTTGTTTAATTTGGTGTATTTTCAGCATTGGCAGGATGTGTTAGACTCTCATGTTGCATCTTGTCCTTCTGTCTGCCTTCGACATTAGCCAGAACCTATAGAGCTAATGCGCTCCAATTAGAGATCACTCCATTAACAGTGACAGTGCTACACCCCCCAATTCAATCAGCCCCCTAATGAACATTAAGCAGAGACGCTGCCTCTCAGAGATGACAGGAAGCTCTTCTCTCTCTCCATTTGTCCTACTTTACCACCTCTCTCCCCTATCTATATATTTCTTATCCTTTTTTACCCAAGTCTCCTGTCCTTTTTACCTTCCCTGTATGTCTTTCTGTAATAGTAGGCTACAGTATACGTGAAACATGATGTTGTTCTCAGAAGCAAAATCAACACCGCTAAAAAGCATAAATATTGCTGTGGTCTATGTATCCGTTTTGATATGTTAATATAAATCTATATTGTTTGATGAATTTCTTTTTATTTTTTTTAGTTTTTTACCCTCCTGCTTTCTGTGTGATGTGTTCTGAGAGTATCACCAACCTTTCAGTTCATCACCATCAAAACAAAATGCCCTCTGCGATACTTTCCGACGGGGGGCAGAGGGTGCAGATACAGTGGGGGGGCAAAGGTATTTCAACGGTTCAAATATTTGATTGTTAATGACAAACACCATTTCGCCACAATTTAAATTTCAAATTGATCCCTGGGAGCAATTATTTCTGGGTGAGAGAAACGCGCCGCTAGGTCTCTGCTCCACACATTTGCTGATTTAAGTTAAAAGAAAACCTTTTTGCAGAGCTATCATAAGGGAGCTGCAACTTTTTGAAGTTAGTGCCTGCATCTGCTTAGAGCCAACCCAACCTGGGGACGTTGCTGGAGAGTGAGAAAAGAGGGGGGAAAATAAAACATAAAAAGAAAAAAATAGCACTTTGTCTAATTCTATATTTATGTAGCCCTCAGCTTGAGGTGTTCACATAAAACAGTTTGTATTCAGAAGTGCTGCGGTGATCGTTATGCTGCACGTTGAGATCGGCAACTCTTCCGGCACGGTTGGCGGGTGCAGCTCAGCCTGATTCACTTGAATTAAAGTTACCAACTAAATAAATAAAAGGGGTTCAAATTCCCACTTTTGCTGCTTTCTGTCTTTCTTTTTTTCAAACATTTTCTGATTGTTTTTTTATTAAATTTTTTTTATTTAAGGCAACCACTAACCTATTTCTTTTGATGAAGAACTTTGTACATTTACTGTCTTTGCATACTTCATTTATGGCACTTTTTTTGTTTGATGTTGAAATGTAATTATGTCTTGTGGAGTGGAAGAGCTTGGTGTTCTGATGCTTTTGTTTGATCAGAGGAAACCTACAGAATAATATCCATCAGAGAAGTCTGAAGCCATTCACCTCAAATGCGTGTACCTTAAATGTATCTTTACCAGACTTTGTGAAAAATATCATCTTAAATATAAAAATCAAAGTACGGTGTAACTTTTACATTCAAGCTCTCTCTTTACATACACTATTTAAAAATGTAAAAGAAAACTTTGTCATTTTCAACTTTGGAATGTAAATAAATGTATTTTAAGGCGCTCTTCATTATAACGTATTGTATTTAAATAATATATACAAAGAAAAGTCACCTAGGCTTTATGGTTATAGGCCAAGTAAAGAGCTGCTCTAATCAGTTCAGAAACAGATGACATGAATTTTAGCCCCAACTACGCGTTACCTGCAACACCAGTGTTACGGCGGCATTTATGTCACTGTGGTAGAACAATAATATGCAAAACAGATTTACATTCCAGACCTCTGTCAGGTTTTCCTGCCCAGGCTGTATTCTTCTCCGCTGACCCCGAACATGATTTCCTGGTGCTTAAGTCGTGGAAAACACACACGGTCGGGGTTGTGCGGAGATGTCAACATCGTGCCATATTTCTGTGGCATCTGGATAGATCATGTGCCTCTCTGCACACATATTTATTTATTTTTCCCCTTCCAGAGCAGTGTCAGGCAGGCAGATGTCCTGCTCACAGGAAAAATAATTTGCAGTGAAAAAAAAAAAATAAAAAATGGGAGGTGGAGGGGGGGAAAATATATGAATATGCAAATCTTGTCACAGTGTGGAACCTTGTAATGAGTGGGAAATGTTGTCGCCATCTTTCATTATGCAGAGGTCATTGCTTAATGCCAGGCAGCTGGGCCCAGCTTCATCTCTCTGCACCCCCTGCCCGCCCCCCTCCAACCTCTCCTGTCATCTCACAGCAACTTGAACCACACTACAGCCTGGCACAAAGCAATGCAAGAGGTCACGGCCGCACACACACACACACACACACACATATCCATACACAAAACACCTGCATATCTATGTTGAAAGAAAACCTAGCAGCTTTGGTTTTGTTGTTCTTTTTGTCACTTCACTTAAAGGATTAAGACTATTCTCAAAAGACACATTGGATAAATAACAAATGCATGTTTGTCTTAGCTTTGATGTAAATTAAATAACACGCGTCACTAGTCAAAGATGTTGCATGTTCCGTTAAGCAGAACTTTGCATATAGGACATAGAAAATGCAAAGTGAGTAGATAAAAATAACACGTAGAACTTGTATTTGCTGGCTGCGTGTGAGAGTTTTAGTTGAAAGTTCAAAAGTATAGGCACCGCCAGCACCGATCACATCGTAGTTGTTGTTGTTCCTTGCTTTCCTTTTGATCAACCCGTTCGTGTTTTGTAGATTGCTGAGACAGCTCGCTGCTGTTCTGTCTCCTCTTGCAACAGCTTTCCTGAAATTTCCGCTGGCGACTGCCCGACATTGAGCTATGGGGCTAATCATTAGGTAAACCCGTCTCCCTCTCTCTCATGCACTCTTCAAATAATCCCGGGTTTGAATGCTAAAAATGTAATGAACTTCACGGTTCATTGTGTCTGACATTGCTTAATTAATGGGTGCATTTAAAGTACATAGGGCCCCAGTAATTGATTTATATGCATGATTTGCACATACAGCTGTTGGTTCCTGTAGGAGACTCATAACTCAAAAAGTGGCTGCACTGACGATAGGCTGGCTAGGTAATATCAGGATGTTCCATCAGCCAATCCAGCCTTGAGAAAACAAGACCAATTTATAGCATTTTCTTTCTTTGGGATTATCAAGAACTACTTAAAATTGTGACTTTTTGCATTTAAATACCATATTTTGAACCAAACATGTACAATAGACTTAGCCCGGCAACATTTTTTAATATGGAAACCTTTTGCCTCCTGTAGAATAATGGAATAAAATGACAAAATATAGTTTATAGCCTATTTTCATTAGGCTAATCGTGATGATGGGGCATGGTTAGTTTTCTGCAACAGAGCAATGAATCCTCCTCACGCCAGCACGGTGCTTTGGCTTAGCTGTTGCTCTGTCCGTCTATCGGCCTGGGCGCTTTACACACAGACAGCTTGCCACTAACAAAAAAGGCCAAGGCAGTCTCTGCATCTGTGACCTAAGGTACACATCATGCATTGGACTTGCTGTGGGTTTCAATCTGGCTTGAAAACACACATTTTTCCTCCTGAATAAAAGAGCTTGATTTGGTTTATTTGTAAAATAAAAGCACTGTGTGCAGCTCTGTTGCTCATGCATCGTGCAAGGTGCTAGGGAGCCAAACTAGTGGCTCGACAGTATGCTACTGCAGCCATGCATACGTGCATCCAACCGCAGTGAATATTCATTATGTAAGCGGACACAGTGTGCACTATGAGATCACGAAGCAGGTTGTTTTGGCTGAACATCCTCAGTCATCAATTAACTCTTTTAAACTCTCTTGATTTAATCTGCTAATGAATCAAGTGAGAAAAAAGCAGTTGTGTACAGTCTTTGTATTGATTACGGCTTATGTTAAATGGTTTTATTATTAATTAGATAGTGGCAATATAGAAACTGGAACTATAGATCATAATTAAAGCGGCAACTTTAGTTATCAGGTATCAGAAAGGCCGGGCACTATGTAGACATAAAGTACATATAGTTTCAAACAGAGCCTTGACTTTAATATTTGTTCTGATAATGTTAAAGGGTCACTCCACTAAAATTACATTTACTAGTTTTTGTTTTATTTGCTGCGTAGTGTTTTCACTGGAACTGCTGTACACTACTGCCTACCAAAGAAATAGTCCTTGTGAAAAATGTTATGCTTTGAGTACAACGAATGAACTTACATCCACCTCTGTTGTATTGGAGCGGCATGAAAAAAAAAACAACCTGGGCTAATAAAAACTAATGTATTTGCATGTGCCAGTAGATTTAAGTGAGAATAATGTGTTCTTTTGTCATTTGAGTAAACATACCCTTTGTACACACATCCTGACAATTAGGTTGTGGACCTAATTATTGTTGAAAGCTCCAGTTCTTAAATGCTGAGCCATCACCTTTGCAGTGTTAGCATTTAGCCTTCATTGACCGCGGCCTTTACGCTCAATCCAGGCATACACGGCGTGGTTATAATTATTGTTTTCTGGGGAGATCTGGAGGTCACTGGCCCCTAACCATTATTTGGTTTTGGACAGACCCTCTGTGGCGCTCAGATCAATCTCTCACCTAGAGAACATTCTAGCATATTTCTATCACCAGCATATTGATTTTTCCATGAGCAGGCCCCCGTTGTGTGTGTGAGGTGTTTTCATGCACGGCACATAGGGGATGCAGCCTGCAGCGTGCGCAAACACACACGCTTGCATGCTCTGTACATTTTTGCAGACAAACAGACACATAGTACACAATGTGCATACACTTGCACACACACCTACTTTTTCATTTATTCATTTCTGTAGACACCCATAGGCATTTCTGGGTGTAAAATGCATGCATCGGCATATTTAGTGGCTTTAGATCTCAAACACACACACGCACGCACGCACGCACACACACACACACACACACTCCTTGTTAAAGCATCACCAAGTGAACCATGTCCTCTCTGGGGCCAAGTGTCTCACTTTCTTTATTACACACACTAATCAATACAGACTGGCCTAGTGTTAAGGCCTGCCATCTTTCCATCTCTCCTTTGCGGCCTCCTTCTCTCCCTCCTCATCATTTCTTTCCACCATTCATCTCTCCCATTCCTCCCTTTCTTTTATTCATCCACCCTTCTGTCTCTCCACCCCTGAATTTCACCCACCCGCCCATCCATCCATCTATCTGTCCATGCATCCATCATCGCCTATCCCTTCACCTACGCTCCAGCCATCACTCCATCCATATTATTGTTTTGGTCCGTGACATCTCTTTGATTCAAAGGGAAGAAAGAGAGAGAGAGTGAGAGAGAGAGAGAGTCAGTGTTAGTGTCATCCATAACATGGCCAGACAGGGGAGGGTGATTTGGATTTAAATAATGTATTAGATTTTCAGAGCTACCATCCACAATGCCTCACACCACTATGAAACATAATAACTTAAAGGTGTGTGTGTGTGTGTGTGTGTGTGTGTGTGTGTGTGTGTGTGTGTGTGTGTGTGTGTGCGTGCGTCGTGCGTGCGTGCGTGCGTGCGTGCGGGTGGGTGGGTGAAAGAAAGAAAGAGATGCATACTAAATGAAATTGCAAGTCTTTTAGATGCAAATTGAGTTGCGTGTAAAATGGTTTGATGCAGACTGATCGGGTCAAATTGTATTCCTGCTGTTGTTTAGCAATAAAGAAAAGAGTCTTTTATCGTCCAAGTGTGTTACAAACACACCGAAAGTCAGGCTGCAGAGTGGAATTGGAGCTAAGGGCTTTGGCACCGGTGCTTTGAGACAAAAGAGGTGGCCGGGTACAGCGGGAGGGGGGGGAATAAAAGATTGTGCTGGAATTTGTCTAAAGCCAATAATCATTCTGGTGCAGAAGAAGAGTACTATATCAGAGCGCCAAATCAATATCACATTACTTTGAGTATGGGAGTATATACAAGACTCATCAAATTGATTATTTTTGATGCTACAATGGCAGTTTCATTTGCCAGGGCCCTTGACAACAACTACTGTTCTATTACTGGGGCTGTGTGTGAATTGAAAAAACAAACAAAACAAATGGATATTTATTTGACTAAAATAAAGCCTTGCCTGGAATAGAAATGAGGAATGGTATGTCACAGTCAAGCTCTGGTTAAAAGATGACTTGTTACATCGGACATTGAAATTTCATGAATATATTTTCCAAGGGCCCTGGAAAAACAGAATTCATCATGAAGTTTGTACAGGCCATAATGTCACTGCGAAGATTAGTCAATTTCCTAATGTATTGTGCATGTGACTGTGGCATTGTTAAGCATGTGCTCGCCCTGACTTGGTGGTTGTAGACAGACTGTGATGGCTGATGTGTTTGGGTGTAGTTTGGGCTTCTTGTGAATGCATTTAGAGCCATGCACTGTAAACCCAGATGTAGTTGTAATTTTTATTTTTTCATGTTCTGCTAATAACAACACATTCATTACTTAATGACATTAGTTGTTTGTAATAATGAGCTTAAGTATGCAGTGCACAGATCATGTGTAGCAGAGATAACTAAGGATCTTATGTTTCTGTATGGAAGGGGCCGAGTCATTGGAACTATTCGCTGAAGCGGTGCAAAGGCTCATGGGAAAGAAAAATATGTTCTGAATGGTTTCTGTCCCACTTAAAGTGTGTTTTAATAATGTTATGTTATTGTTTTGGGTCTGCATTTATGTTATCTGTGTTTTAGTTTAGAATGGTTGATTTAGTGTTCATGTTTATCTACATTTATTGTTGCACCATGACCGAGACCCAGGGGGGGGGGGGGGGTACTGATGGGGTCTGGGCAGTGAGGAAGACTAAGATTCACCAGATTGATGCAAAGCATGTTGGAAATTACAATCTATGTATTGTCATCCTTTCTGTTTTACTGGATCCAATGTATAGAATACATTGTTCTTAAAACTATACGGTTATAAAGACAAAAACATGTTTATAACAATGCTTCCTATTTGTAGTTTAGATAAGTAAAACCTAGTGATTTATATGTATTGTATTTTAACAAAAGTAATTTATGTTAACTAATAATTTTTAGTAATGACTACTAATGTAAACTTGATTTGTCTACTGCATCAACTTACAGCTCTGTTACAACTTGACCTGTTAAGTTTCACCTCGTGTAAAAACTAAGACGGTTTAAGGCAACGGGTTTCCACGCAAATTTCTAGTAAAGTCAACTAATTTGGGATAACAGTGTGATTAAAACTATACTGCATACTTTACATTTTAAGTTCCCTTAATATTTTATAATACAATTTATTTCCAGTGTTGATGTATGTATATTTAATCTTAAAAAACAGAATATATAAATATGTATTGTGAATGTGTAAGTCATCCAAACAAAGTAAATATATACATATGAATTCATCATTAAAGCCTTTCATAATTTTTTTAATTTTTTTCCAGTTTTATCCCCAATTTAAACTCTTTCTGTTCAGTTTGGACTAGTATGCACCCTAAAAAGTTGTCTCCTTAAGTAACATCAGTCCAACTGTTGCTAACAACGGCCTCCACCAATGATCTCCTAATGGCTTTAAGTCTTCAGTATGGGGCCATCAGGAGAGACAAGGCGCAGCAGCTCCTTGGATGATTAAAAAGTCATTTCCTTAACTGTCCTCCTAGGATTTGCGAGCTTTTTTTGTAAGAAAACATTAAATTGCTCCAATCAAGCATAAACGTCTCCTGCTTGTGGTGTAATTTGTACTGCTGTTCGCATGGTGGGCGCTTATTTGTCATGCTTTTCCTTTGGCGTTTTTCCCAACCGCCTTGATCAACAATTAATGGTTGAAATTGCTTCCTTGTTACTTATGGCTGTTGAGACAGATGCGGCAATGCAAAAAAAATAAAAAAAATGATTTAATTGAACAGCAGAAATGTGTTAAGATTCAACTTTATTCATAGAGTACTGAACTCATTTCTACTTGTCCTTTTACTTTTTCTAATAGTTTTGTAGTATGCTCTAACAGCGTGA
This sequence comes from Gymnocephalus cernua, assembly GCA_023631565.1. Classification (NCBI taxonomy): domain Eukaryota; kingdom Metazoa; phylum Chordata; class Actinopteri; order Perciformes; family Percidae; genus Gymnocephalus; species Gymnocephalus cernua. Next base: position 14,751,207 of record CM042446.1, on the reverse strand, counting down.
TACATTCGGTTATTTCAGAAATACAGTATAACAACAGCTGTAGCCCACTCTTTCTTCGCTGTCCACTGTATTCCTCTCTACCTATTCTGTCTCTCTCCCCCCCCACTCTGTTCTTTTACACAATGACCTTTCATGCTCTTTTCTTCATTGCGGGGACAGGCCTGGGCCTGGCATCTGATAGAATCAATATTCTATTATGATAGTGCGTGGAGCGTGTGGGGCTTTACAACTCCGCTGTAATAGTCTCTCTATTTCATCCCGTGGCAGCCATGGCCTGAGGGATCATCCAGGCTTCTCCAGGCTCTATGCTCCCAGCATCGCCCCATTTCCATTAACGTCGCAGACCCCTGCCTACCAGGGGACAATCTGTGTGACCGATGGATGGGGTTGAGAAAGAGTCCAAGCCGGGTGCAATGTGTGTCAATAGACTGTGTAATAGCCAGACCTGGGTGAAATGTTAGTTAAATGGCTTTCCAGTTTTAAAAGAAACAAGAAGGATACTTGTGCTATTTCTCTCATTTTATCTCCGTGCTTTTTTCCACTATGAAATCTCCCTGGAGGTGAAATCAAAAATGTGAAAACATTATATGACTGATAGATGGGAAATAGGGATTTTAAAACAGAAAGTGCACTGGATTTGGACCTTGGTGCTGTACTGCCCCCTGCACTACACTCCAGCATGTAAAACAGTTGTTGATTAGAAGAGTGTACTAGCATTGAGGGGGTGCTAAAGTAAAATGTTAAGCTATTAGAGATCATGGCACCAGGCAGACCCCCATAAAAGATTCATGCCATTACAGCTGCCTTTCTCGGAATAATTAACTAATGTGAGTATTTTACTCAGCCAAACGCAGTTACGGTTTTAAAATCCTTGCAAATTAAATGTCATTTGGGCGTGGAGTTTGGATGTGAATTCTTAATCTCGGGCAATAAACGTTACGAGGTTAACAAGGAAGCAACGCGCTGTCCTCCTGAGAGGCTTCCATCAAACCTGTTCAAATCCATTTCGCTCTAAAATGTCAGCATTCATTGTAAAATACATTACAGTTTCTCTCTGTCGAGGAGTTGTTAGAATGCATAATATTTGTAAAGTCACAGAAGTCAAGAACCGGCCCTTTAAAGTGTATGGTCAGTGCAGAAGTGCCCTTTGCAGTCATTTTTTTTTTAAATGCCCTAGTACTCTTTTGGAGAATACCTTCACTTTTTATCCTCCTTCAGTCCCATTTACTCCTGATGTATGTCTTTCTCTCTTGCGGAAGGGTTGTCCCTGACAGCATTCATGTTCCTCATTCCCCTAAACTCCGCCCCGACCTCTCCATTTGATTGAGAGTTGGGGCGACTGGAGGTGCGTGATGAGGCCCCGCTCTTCTCATATTCATCATGATGTAACCGTGAGCAACCCGGATCTAAATTACCTTCGTCTGGCATCATTCCAGCACATGCTATAAATGAGGTAATCGTCCTTGACTATAAAATTAGCATTTTCAAGACTTAATTGCTATCATTACATTTTTTGCGTAATTCTATTAATTTAACAGAATGGGGGATCAGAGGCTTTTTTATGGTTATAATTTGCAGTAAAACAATGCATTCGCAAAGTAGGAAAAAAAAAAAGTCTTGAGTAGAAAAAGGGTGAGTGGAGGATCAGGACCACTCAGGCCTCTCATCATGAATTTCTATTATCCCTTTGCATTTATTAAATAATGACAAGACTAGCCCTCAAATATACTTAGAAAAAACCTTCCACTGAAATGCAGTCGGACGCAAGAATGTGTGTTTGTGTAGGCCAGCGTGAAAAGCTCTCTCGGACAGGAAATGCATCAATTATATCCCATCATCACATTGTGTGGGCTAACTGAAGCTTGTGTCTTAATAATGCTGGGCCGGGCTCTATTTTTGTCACGCTTTCTTTCTCTTTTTTTTTTTTATATATCGCCTGCCTCCTTTGTGTGCATATGATGTCAGCTGCGCTCAGTAGTGCCGTCCCCAAATAGTATGGCGGAGAGCACGGCGGATGACACGGAACAACGGAGCCATCAACTCCCATTTATGCTTCCTGCAGTGACCTTGCCACAGACGTCTACGAGGTTCAGAAGTGCGCCAAGCTAAGTGCCAGCAACATTCTGCAACCCGCTGCACTTCCTCGCACTCTGCTGACCTTAAAAGTGTGGCCTCAATTTGGTGGAAGGCTGAAAACACACACAGGCATTCTGCTCTTCCTTCTATTTTGCACTTTTGTTGCAATGCCCTACTTTTATCACACTGCAATTGTTCACTAGAATGGATGTAGATTTACTGCAGATGCTGCAAATCAACTAGCAGCTTTGCATACTTGTTTCAGTGGTGTTTCCAGGGAACGACAACACTGACAGGAGAAAAGAAGACTCCAGCAGATACTTGTTTGATCATATTTCATTTTCCTTCAAAAACACTACAGGATGATGCTTCACATATTCTGCTGTAACTTTCATCCATATGCTTACAAGGTTTATATTAAGAACATGGTCACATTGGGATACACACCCCTGCCAGCAAAGGCCTGCAATCATATTATCTAGTACAGAATTCAAGCATGTGGCACAACTTTGCTGATCAATACATAGTGGGCGGACACAAGGAATGCATCTAATGTCTGTAACTTCTTAAAATGCACTAGTAGCTCAATATACGAATAGATACATAAATAAATCGCCTGGAGTCATTACGTGGCTCTGTAGCCATTTTACAACAATGCAGCCAAAAAAACAGTCAGCAGGCTCCGGAGAAGAACTAATCTTTTATTTATTAATCTTCTAATATGTGTCCCAACACCAACTTATCATACTCCAGGTACATATTGCTAAAGAAGTATGGTATTTGAAACTCTAATCCAGAGTGATGTACAGTAAATGCAAGAGGTAAATAACATGTAATTCCAAAGTTGTCTGAAGGAAGTGCAAAGGTCAGTGTTTTGGACAATCCAGCATGTGCCAACAGTACAGCATGTTACTTCTTTGGAACAAAATAATCAATATCTGTGAAAATGAACAACAGTTTCCTGAAGCAAGACAGTACAGTAGAAGTATAGGAGGATACAGTGCCTTTCTTCCAGGTCTCCCTTTCTCTCTTTCTCCTATACCGCTCACGCTGACTTCTGCAGACACTGACCAGGTGGCGTCGTCACAATGGCTTTCCATGGAGCCTTCAAACAGGAAGCAGGTAAGGCCTGACACGCTGGCCGCGATGCTTAACGTAGCGGCGAAGAAACACTGAGCTTTGTTTTTGACTGTGTCAAGCGACATCAGCTCAAGCATCGGAGTGAGGCGCGGAAGACCGTTTTCCTTTCCTCGGTCTCTGTTTCAGCATCTCGGTGTGTGTGAGTGTGTGTTGTGTCTCCATTGCAGACGTGGTTGGGAGAATCTGTCAGGTACGTACGCACGGTACATACCTGAGCACTACTGACAGGGGCTCTTAAGAGTGTGTGTGTCTGTGTGTGTGTGTGTGTGTGTGTGTGTGTGTGTGTGTGTGTGTGTGTGTGTGTGTGTGTGTGTGTGTGTGTGTGTGTGTGTGTGTGTGTGTGTGTGTGTATGAAAGAGAAGAGGGGTGAATCACATCTGGACAATGCTTCATGGCTGAGTTCCAGTTAAAGGCCCAAGCCTCAGTCTACAAATGTAAAGACATTTATACCCCAGAGAGGCAAAAGATACAGTATGGGTGGAGATAAGTTTTAGTTTTATAGTTATTGAAAATAAAAAGTTTGTTTTCTATCTAAACAACCCTGCCTCCTAAAACACAACGCGACTGGCGCGCGCTGTGAAATGGTCGGCGTTTTAAACACGTGGTTAACATGAATTGAAACAGAACTGCTTGGTTAGTTTTAGAAATAAGTAAACAAGTCAACGTTGACTCTTGGTTTTACACGGGACACAGACAGCGGTGTCTGTCCTGTGTTTGTTTGACCCACCCATTGATCCCGACCCTGACCTACTCCCTACACAGCCTGTTTGCTTACTTTGGAAATTTATTCATGATATGTCAATTACAAACAAAATAGCGTAACTGAGAATGCAGTTTCGTTGTATGGGAATGTCATTTTTGTAAGACAGGGTTGAGCTACAAGATGAATTCAAGACAAACATAAATAAAATGTGGATTAAAAAAAAAATCTGGCTTGTTTCAATTCCTGTATGAAGCAATCATAGGGTTTTGTAAAGAATAATATGTAATATTAAAAAGGATAAAAGTATAAAGATCAGTTCAGTGCCTTGCAGGCTAAAAAGAAAAAAAGAAACTGACTTTATTTGAGTTTGGATTTGAAATTCTCAACCATGTGTTGAAAGGTACAACTGTTAACAGCTGCTATGATAATCTCCATCTATCACGGCACTAAGCTGGCTGTATTCATATCACCAGTGATTTGGTTTATTTTGCTCAATGACATTTGTCAATAACGGTTCAACACTCTTCAACGTCAACACTGTGCTGTTTGATACGTGGTGAGCAAACACATTAGTCACTCCTGGTCTGTGGCCAATTCAAGCTGTTTGCTCAAGATTAAGTTCTAAACATAAACTAATACAGAGGAAATAGAGGAATCTCGAGTTGATACAAGTGGCAGAACAGAATTGTTTTGATAGTCACTACTCAAATAGTTGAGTATAAGCCAAAACGTTGAATGATTGTGTGCTTGGAAAGGTTAGGAGTAGTCATTCTCCCTACAATTCTGCAAGTGTTAGTGAGCAAATCATTTCATCCCCATTTGTGCTATCGGAGCTGCTGGTTGCCCTCTGTTTCTCGGGGCTCCTGTATGACTGTGAAGTGTGGTGTTGAAAAAGAACAACAACCAAAATGAGTTGGAGGTTTGTTAATGCCGATATCAAGATCTCATTCAAAGCCCGGCTCTTTGCATACTGAAACAGAGGGGCATTTTGTTGATGAAGTACTGTACTTGACATTCATCTGTTGTGCAAATTAACATTTAATAGCCATACACATTTGAATATGTTCTTTCTTGACACAGTGAGAAACCAGCGACGTCGACTACACACACAAGCTAAGGAGGACGAGAGATGGGTTTTGGCCGCGGGGGCTTTTGCCCACCGCGAGCAACATTAATTGTTTTGCGAAAAAACTAACTGCGTTGCCCATTTTTCAACATTGTTTCCTGTTTTGTTTCCTCCTGTAAACAACTCTCGCCTCGCAATCTGTTCATCATAACGCGACGTCGGACGGCGGAAAGGAACATTTTTCGTGCCCCGGAGTAACAACCTTGAAAAAAAAATGCTAAATAAAACGGACCAGTGGGAGGATGATGAAGCCAGAAGATGGTTGCGCATTTGTCACATTTATGAATTAAAGAGATGTTTGTGGAGTTATTAATGCGCAGATGACCAGCAGAGACTGCCAACATGTGTCTCTGTGATATACAAGAGTGCACTTTCTCCAGCCAAGTCACTGAAACCGTCTTTGAATACTGAAGGACACGGGACTGACAACTGTTAAAAGCCAGTGCACACACATTTTCTATGGAAGGTGTTGTAAAATAACTGGCAACCCTGTTATTTGGCTGTGCCTCCCCTGTGCTTCAGCTCAGCAGCGTGACACCATCTGTCTACTGGGCGCTGGGTGTTCGGTGGCTCGATGGTGTTTTAAGCCTCAAACGTCGCCTTCCAGGCAGCTAACCCTCACCTTAACCCCCAAACACAACCATTGCCGTGCTGCCTGGAAGGCGACGTTGGGGGCTTAAAAACGCCAAACACCTGTTTGGTGCTGCTTGACTTCAGTTTGAGAGGAAGCCACTCTGCCACTCCTCAGGTGTTTCAGAGGAGATGTCATGGGGCGTGCAAAAGGTGGCAATAAGCCAGGATGATGTCATCAAGAGTAGAGAAGAGAAGAGGCCCTGGTGTGTTTCTCCAGGCTGTTCTCATGAACCATTAGTACATATAGCTATGAAACGTAACGCACTGTAATTCGGATGCATTCCACAGATGTATTACTGTATGTACCACATTGACTGCATACGAGCGCGAAGATCCGCGTAGGGAGGAGGTTGGAGTGGATAGATGGGTCCTAAAACACAGGGCTTTTAAGCAGGGGGTGCGGAGTTTGTGTCCCAGAAGAAGATAAGGGGGACATACAAGACTTTCACCCAGGAATTGGGTGTTCGTGTCCCAGGAGTAGTACTTAAGGGGAGAGGTGTTTTAACCCACAAAACCACACACAAAAAAACTATAATCTTAACTAGTTGATTTTGGTAACTGCAGTCACCTTTTGTCAGCTAAACTCAACTGCAATGTCCGCTAAAAAGACGGTGACCTCAAGGTGCTCTGTACCCAGCTCACAGTAGCCTTTTCTCGGCTACATTTAAGGACCGCTTAACTTAACTGTCATGTGACCTGTTGTCACGTGACCATCCGGTGGTTGGCATCATTTTGGAGGATATCATACGAATTGTTGTGCATACGTTTTCGTACGATATCATACGAAATCATACGAATGCGTTGGTTTCTCTCCTGAGTTGATAGCTCTCTCTGTCTCAGGTGTGACAGACGTGACAACAGAGTCAGAGCAGTATTTAGCACATGGAGGTCAGGAAGAGTTAGACTCAGCAAAACAGTCTCCTCCCGGTCAGGATCAGGTGTTCTCCTTGGGGATGACACTTGTGGGATCACTGATACCAGCCCTGACCCTGTATTAAGTGGTGTGTGTGTGTGTGTGTGTGTGTGTGTGTGTGTGTGTGTGTGTGTGTGTGTGTGTGTCTGTGTACCAGAGAGGGGGCATCTCCTCCTGATTGAGACTGATGTGTGCCGATTGGTTGCCAGGCCGTGCTCAGCGGCGGCTCGGCAATGTCAGGTGAAATTAGCAGCCGTCAATGAAAGACCCTCAGACCTGGGGGATTCATTAGGGACAACCTCCCCCATCTCAACGCACTGACAGGCCTTCACACTTACACCCTCAACACACACACACACACACACACACATAGCACACACAAGCCATTCCCGTCTGATCCCACAGCTCCAAACAATGACTCCCAGCTAAGAGTCTCACCAAGTCCAAAAGAGTGTATATTAATGTGTGTGTGTGTGTGTGTGTGTGTGTGTGTGTGTGTGTGTGTGTGTGTGTGTGTGTGTGTGTGTTTGTGTGTGCGTGCGTGTGTGTGTGTGTGTGTGTTTGTTAGTGCATGTGTACGTCCTTGACCTCTCTTTCTTCTTCCTGTGATGCTTCAGGGACATTTTAGCAAATACCTACCCAACCACATAATTCACCAAAATCTTCTACAATCCAACCAAATAGCTGTCTCTTCAAAAACAACATCAGAGCACAATCAGTTATGATGTTGATTGTGATGTATCCAATTTTCACTCTATTTCATTTTGCACAACTCCTTACCGATTTGACATTTTAAGATCCAACTCATGTACAGTACGACTATGATTTTGCCATTTGAAGGTATAATGGAGGATTTTCCCGAATTTTAGAAAAGAACCGCCGTCTCCACTTTTTGAAAAAATGCTCCCGAGAGGGAACGCCTATTAAACGTGTGCACGAGAGCATGCATGAGCCTAGTTCTCCTCGTGCACGCTCTGTTTACAAGTTGCTGTTGGTATGGCTCTACAAGCCTACTTTCCAAAAGAAGATTTGCACTTTTTCCACTATGTCAGACTCACCACCGTTAAGTAAAAATCTATTTAGGACAAGCATCTCTATAGCTAACTTTAGCATGCTACAGGCCAATAAACAAGCTATCGCCGAGAGCGGGGAGGCAGCGGTCGGAGGCCGTGGCCGTCTGCTCGCTGGCCTGTCACACGTACGACGGCCTTACGTAAACATATCCCAGAATGCTTGACAACTAGCAAGACCAATAGTCTTGATGATCCACCCGGAAAAAGAAAATCCTCCACTATATCTTTAACAGTATGAGAGTGGTATGGATGTTCTCATCTAGCTCTTTGCAAGAAAGCAATTAGGTGTATCTCCTGAAATATCTAACTATTGTTTTCAAGACACTGAAACACAATTAGGTAATTAAGAGACAGTTAAAGAACAAGCTTGCCTGCCATGCATTGTCATGCATATTCTGGATGTCGGCTGCCCTCTTTGTTGTGTAGCAACACAACCTGGAAATGTATGTGTTTGTGTTCACATGCATGCTTATGTGTGTTTTCACTTTGTCCCCCTTACTCCCACAGGTATCCAGCCAGCGGTGGCATGTTTCATTGCACAGCCCATTCCAGTAATATGCTCAGGGACGGTGTATAACACATTATTTGCATTAGAGACGAGCCTGCTGTCTCCAGCTGGACACTGGAAGCTCACGGTACCTGTGAGTTTGGCATTATCCCAGATTTTCGCTGGCAGATGAGAGACTGCTTTGAAATGGCCAGGACGACTCAGTCACCGCCCCCCCCCCCCCCACCCCACCCCCATTCCTTCTCACCGTTCCTGCATATACGTGCTCTTCATTTTCATTCCCATTTACCACCCTGACTTGCATCTCCTTCTTTTTATTTTTTTTCCAGTCTTCAATTTCCAACATAGATCTCCTCTTACTCACTGACACATTATAAATGTCACTCTTATTGGAAAAGTGTCAAAGTCATAAATTCAAATGTGCCTAAACTTGTTGTGGCAAATTGCATAACACTTGTAATTTGTCATGATTATTTTTGATAGGATGAAAGTGAGCATGTGTTCAATGACACATACAAAAGTGCATCAGTAGAATCATTTGATGCAGGCTTTTGTGCCGATGTGTACATGTGCACGCCTGATCAAAGCCGATGACTTTGAACTCGGGTCCATTTGCCCTCATGAGTACTTTCTTAATACAGTGCTTCCCAGTTTAGGAGCATGTAGCTGCGACACAGAAGCTCCGCTCATTAGAATTAGAGACATTAGTTACGACCAAAGGAACTCTATTTCACGCACATCTCCCCGACGGACTAAATGAAGCTTTGCAAATCCTCTACAGCTTTTAATAGCTGCCACTAATATTACAGGTCACAAATGATTGCACCCTCAGACTCAGATTTGGCTGATCAAACACAGGCTGAGATTATCAGTGTTATTTACGCTTGTGTATCACTCTGGCATAAACACGCACTTATGGAAATGCGATCCCTCTACGGTAATGCACTTTATAATGATTTATGCTAGAACGATTCATGGAAAATGTGGCAGCATAAGCCGCATCTAACCGCAATCCAGTGTTGTTTTTTTACCCTGCATTTTTCTTCTCTTGTGTGTGCAACACTGTCTGAGACATTTCACTTGTAAATGTGTACATTCATATACATCACCAAAGTCACAAAAGCCTTGGTTTGTGTTTTCGGAAAACACAAGAGCGGTCTGCACTATAGCACGATGGTTCCACCTTTATAAATCAATTATAAAGTCTGGAGTAAATAAATACAATGCATGTCTAATTACCCAACAATCCAGAAGCTTTTGGGGGCCTTGCCAAAGAGAAATGGAGTGTACACATGTATTACGAACACATATACACAAACAGGAATAATTGCATCCACACCCACGCACACACCTTGAAAACACACAAGTCGAATAAACATGCAGTCACAGGTACTCAATGTATCGACCGATTAAAATAAAAATAAAGGATTACTATGTTGACTGCATGTGTGCCTGTGTGTGTGTGTGTGTGTGTGTGTGTGTGTGTGTGTGTGTGTGTGTGTGTGTGTGTGTGTGTGTGTGTGTGTGTGTGTGGGCACCGCTGCCACGCACACAGGCAAGCAGGCAGGCAGGCAGGCAGGCAGGCCTCACATTGCCCATAGCTACTCGGCAAGGATTCCCGATAAGGAGAATTAGTCAAAACTTGGGAGCTGCCAGTCAGCGCCAATTAAACTTTAATCTTGGGCTGAAACAGGCACAAATAAATTAAACCCTTGTGAGCGGCAATGTGCGCTCTCCTGATAATAGGGGATTGAAGTCGTCTCGGAGCGAGGCTGCATGTTCCCCAGCTCAGCCATGGCAGGCAGCGGTGAATGGGGGAACAAGGGTAAGGCTGCTGACGGAGTGAACTGAAAGGAACTCTCGAAGTTGACAGAAACAGACACTGATGCACACACAAAGACAAGAACACTTACATTACTAGAAGCATAGATGCTGGACAGCCGAAAAAAAAAGATAATTACAGCACTCTATTCTCTTGTTCTATCCTCATCTTGCTCGCTATAGTTAAAAGGTTTCCAGTTCTTTAGATGCTTGGTAATTAAAATTACAATAAGAAAGTAGTTGAGATGTGTGAGTACAATTTCAAATTATGCTTTTTCCATAGTGTAGACACAGTATGCTTCCATATTCATATACAAACATTCATAGTATGCATGCACTCACATTGTAAATGGATCTATGCAAATATCAAAAAAGGTCCTTACACCTTTTTCCATGGTCCAAACCTAAATACAGTATCTTTATTAGAAATGCCACCCAGGCATGCAATTGACCTCAGTACACTTATTTCCATAGTGCACTTTGCATAAACCCAGTTTATTTATTGTAAATGTCTTTGGACAATCTTGGGGTGGAATCATATTGGACCTTGCAGTGTGTGTTGGAATTTGATAACCAAACCATGCATGACGCTCCCAGTACCAAGTGGAAATGATATTTTCAATCATGCTCAGGCATGGAAAACAGAGCCCAAGTATCAACCAATATAATATTAATAATAACGAAAGATCTACCCTTCATATCAGCCAGAGGAAATACTTTTAATGTTGCAATATTCAAAAGTATGGTCGTCTCCACGCGCACTGTGTGGAGGGGGATATTTCATTAATATTTTTTAATGAATTAGCACCCTTATCTCTATTTCCTGTGCCCGACCTGTGCTAGCCTGGTGTTTAATTTCAAAGTAATTTTCTTGCTATATGAGCGTGGCGTTTATGTATTGATGTCATGGGCCTTGTCAGCCAACGCCATGATTTATTCCAGTGTAGCGGTCACATACATCCTAATATCTTAAAAATAAGCCCCAGAGAAATGCTGTAATGAGAAAACAATAACATTAACAATATTAGCAACAATAATGAAAATAATTGCCGCTGAAGCAACAATGGTAATCACACATAGAGAAATACCTCTGTGTTTGACCGAATCGTACACAATTATCATGCATGTGTATATAATATAATTAATTCTACGTCTGAGCCTCTTTGCCTGAGGCGATCAGCATAGAATCAGTTTTGTATATATAATAGATCAGAGCGCAGTTCATGAATAAAACAAACGTGGGGAGTATGCAGCAGTGACTGTGAATGTTTGTCTTTGGACAGCAGAATCAAAGTGAACATGTAATATTGTAATAATCCATACTTGATGAATTCAAGGGGCTGACTTGCCTTAGCTAAGTTCAGCTAATTTCCAGACATGGCTTGCCTCCGTAATTGAGTTTCCAATAACATTATGATTATTCCAGCCCACATGATAATTGAATTCAAGGTATTTTTTTTCTTAACACTGCAATATTGTAGATGTGTGATTATTAGGCATTTGCATGTAGATTTCAGTGCCTTCCTGAAACTCATCACTTTCCTCCTAACTGGATTTCCTATATAATAGCATGCATTTGGCTCATAACAAATGACGGGATCTCCTCTTGTTATTAGCACAGAGTCAATTATTCCAAAAAGTTCATTTTTATATCAATTTTACCCTGCATAATGATATTGCAGGGAAGATTCCTCCCCAAAATAGTCTCCAAAAATCTACCCGCCGCCGACTTGTTTGTCATTCTTATTATATGCGAAAAGTGAATATTTTTACTGTTGAGCTCATCAAATTCACATCACTGCCAACACTCCTCCCGCGCTTCCAGTTTGATCCTGCTTAAGAAATGCTATCAAACTTAGACACCCTGGCCCCAGTGCTCATCTGTTGCATAATGTAGGCTGTATAGGCAGGAGTGGTGCGGGTGTGAATGTAATTTTCATTAGGCTGATAGAGCCCCCACAGACTCAGCCTGTGCATGGGGGGGGGTACAGTAGGGGCACAAAGCAGAGCGAGGAGCCGGCTGCTGAATATGGGAGTACTGCAGCGTTCTTTTCAGAGTCACAATGCACCAAATCCCCTTTCCTCACAGCTCTAGGTGAACTAGTTGGCACCTTTTGTACCCCTGCATAAAATGAATTTTTGACAATGCAACACTGAGAAGTTGATGCATGCATAGCAACACAAGTTCAGCCCCAAAAGATGGAAATGATTTACCATATAGCCCTACATCTAAGTCAGCATCACTTGCCCTGGAAAGAAAAAGAGCTCTTTGAGTGTGAACATCACCAGCGAAGACACTGCCAGTTTGCGGCAAGTGGGTGTTTTAGCGTTAGCGTAGCATCAGTCGCTCGCCCTGAGTTGTGCTAGCTGTCATATTGGGGGATGACTGGGCAACTAGTCGATGCTTTGAGCTACTGGGCACACATGGATGGCTGTGAATGGAAGCTCTATCCATTCTCATCATTCGGAGTAGCCACAGGGCCCGTATAGTGAGGATGGCACCAGCCAAGACATTATGCCAGAGTGTAGCTGTTGTTTTGCATAAATGTTGAATCATGCCAGGGTCCTTTTTAGAGTGTAACAACAGCCTGCATTGATATTGATTTAATGCTCACTAATATTTAAACTGCCCTGAGGGATCAATGCTGTTGAACATGATTTAATATGGCCTACTAGTACAGATATAAATACGGCCACATAGCACAGGAAATCGATTATTTTGTGTTTAATTTAACTTTTTTAGAATGTTGCTGAAAGAGACATCAAATCACATCGAGATATCAGTGGCTTTATAAAAGTAGAAAGTAACAAAATAGCAGTATTAATTGATACAATTCATTAATTAATAATGTTATCCAAGGGTTGATTATCAAATAAAAAATTATAACAGCGTATTCTTCAGTGATTAAAAAAAAAATGAAAATATCAGCTAATATTTCTGTTCATTTCTGTGTTTTTTTTTATGTAGCAGATATGTATCGTTTTGGAAGTGAGCTGAATCACTGATGGTGCGGAAGGGCCAAAGGAAAGCTAGAAATAAGTAGGAAAGAAAGGTTGCAACAACTTTTAACAAAACATGACATGCGAATGAGGGCTGAGTCCTCATTTACATATGCTGACATTTTGCAGAGAATATTTCAACGTAAGGCTGAGCTGTAATGAACTCCTGCCAGGGAGCAGTCAAGGAATAATGTTTCCATAAAGGTAACCTGTCCACATCTCCTCCAGGAGAAAGATGTGGAGGAGGAAAAGAGACATTTTTCCCCTCTCTCTCTCTCTCTCTTCCTCCGCGTTGGGTGTTTGGTAACAATGGGGTATTTTTCTTTCAGCGCGCATCATCCATCTTGGCCGATACTGATTTAGTGTATTTTTCCAGCCTTTTTACAGGCTAATTGCACACAGCCACGGTGAATTTGTTAGTGGTGACACCTTGGCTACCCATTGGGAATGCATCTCATTACCGGACGCAATGTCCAGGAACATCAGATATTATTAGCTGTCATTAATCTGCCATACATAGTGAAGGGGGGAGAATGGGAGGGAGAGAAGGGCAACAAAGGACACAAAGAGACAAATTTGATGGCTGGCGAGGACTGTGTGGTAAGGTCAAAGTTCACACATGTTAGCAAGAACCCAGGTGGACAAGGCAAGGTGGAGATTATGAAAGATGATGTTTGGATGGAGTCCAATCTTAAAAGTTAGAGGGAAGCACTTACTGAATAAATGAATGAAGTGGATGAATGGTGAATGACAGGTCACATCACATATTGTTCTGTTTGCTTGCTGTTTTCAGCATTTTAAAAAATACATTGCAACCTCACATCTGTAATATTGATACTGATACCTGATTTTTTTTTTTTTTAAATATAAAATATTATTGAGATACACTGTAATTTGATCCCAGACTACAACAGATCTGGTCCACCTTGGTCTGATCAGTCGTGGAACCCAAATTCTAAATATAATCGTCTCAAACTACTAAAATGTGTCTTATTTCAAAATGAATGTGTATTTTGGACTTTTGTTTCATTGTTATGGCATATATTTAAATACTTAAATTAAATTAATATAAATATATATAAATATGAGTGTATGAACAGTATGCATAGTGAATAATGTGTTTGTGAACAGCTCAGCTATTGGGGCTGTTTTTGTCATGTTTCAAACTGTGTTTTGTTCTCAAATCCCACTTGACTTAAATGAATATGACAACCTTAAAGTAGATTTTCAGAGGAAATTCTTTCTCTTTCAATGCGGACTGATTGTTGCCCAAAAGAGTGTGTTTTTTTTTCACACATATGTTTAATTTGATACAGCATCTTTGGCTGTTTTTCCTGCACAGCCCCGCCTGAAGACTGCTACATGCATACTAGATAGGATTACACCTTCTAAGCAGATTTCGTTGTGGAAGGGTTAACACAGATCCCCCTGCTTTGCTGAACAAACAGGACACCATCTGAAGACACAGGAACTAACTGGGCTCTCATTAAGAGATTTTTTCTTCTTCTCAGGAGTGGGGGAGGGGCTTTTTTGTAGAAGAAGCACGTTGCGGCCTCCTGCCGCGTCGCCTGGCTCTTTGAGTGAGATGGAGTATATGGCCTGATGACCAAAAGTTCCTCTATAAAAAGTATACTGCGCAGCTCCCTGCAAATTGAGTTTCCTCTTTGTGCCAATTGAGGGTGGTTTATATAGGCTGCAGGGAGTTCCTTTGAACTCTCATTCCAAAAAACTCCAGATTCCTGGGTCAATCCCCCCCCCACACACACACACACACACTCCTTTTCCTTCTTCTCTCCCACCAATAGTTGAGATAGAGGAAGAGGAGGCTGCTGTCTCAGACGCACAAATGCATGCCACATTGCACAGAACGCTCTCTCCACACAGAATGAGAGCGCGAAAAGAAAACACATCTCAAAATGAGGTTAAGGTGGCATGAAGCAGGTGTTTCTGGTCTCCTTTATTGGTAATAAATGAGTTTGTAAATTGAACTTTATTGGATTAAACTTTCTAATGGTGTTTACATAAGGCCAAGGTAGCATAAAGTCATTAGACATTGTAGCACTTTCTTTATTTAAAGTGGCATCTTTATAGAGGGCCAATCAGGACGCTTTAGTTTCTTTACTAGAGAATTTGATAACACCCTAAATGTTACTAGCTTACATAGATGAAGGCTGTAAAGTTTCAGACTTCAGGGACATGCACAGGGAACACTAACAAACCTTGACAGAAGTAGAAAAGTTGGAGTTGGAAAAATCTGAACCCTAAAAATTTCAGGCACATGTTAAGCCATGTTGGCAAAGAACATGACTCTGAGACATCACAGTAATGTCAAGTTGTGGTTTAAACTGAATTGATTTACTAATAAAGCAATCACCCCCAAAAAGTATCTTGCCTTGTTAAACTTTTCACTTATAAATGCTCTTGTTTTTTAAGGGGAAAAAACGACTACAAATTAAGAAGGTCTGCTTGCAAATAAGAATTTGCCAAGAGGTACTTGCTGTCTGTCTTTTGTCCTCAGCTATCTTTATTGCCAAAAGCGAATGTTGGCGGCATCCCATGTGGAAGCAATGGGGGCCTGGATGCCCAGGACTCAGCCAAGTGGCAGCGATTGTTTTCCATGTCGGGGGCATGAAAGCTGGGCTCATTCTACACTAATCAAAAACCCCCAAAAAGGTCTCAGTATAAATCCTGAGACTTCTTCTTCTTCTTCTCCTTCTTCTTCTTCTTCCTCTTTTCCCCCACCCTACCATCTTCACAATTATGCACACACATTGCCATAAATCTAATGCGCTTTCATGATCTGTGGGAGCGGAGTACATAAAACGTGTTTGCCGGATTTGCATACAAACATACTTATTCTAAATCCCCCTCAGAAGTTGTAAATGATTGTCTTTTCCTGAAATACATCTCAGCAAATTGTATTTGGGCATGTTTATGAATCCTATTATGGCATGGGTTTTATCATATTTTGTGGACAGTGATGGCTTCTCAGCATAGCTGTTAAGAAGAGGGAGAGAGGGAGAGAGGGGCCTTGGGCGATAGACTTTGTCATTTGTTTCAGATGGGCGCTGGATTCCCCTTCATTGCTCCATGACAGGTTCACGGTACCAAGATGGATCTCTGCTAAGTCCTTGCAAAAGGGGTAATTCAGTAACTACTGTCTACTGAGTGAAAGAGGCTGCATTCAGTGTTCATTTGGTCCTTGATGCAACACTTTTCAATGCATTATTTGGATCTTAACATGATGCAGTAACAGCAGCAGAATCTCTCTTTGATTGTGGCCTTTTCAATTCTCCATATTTTTTTTTTACCCTGTAAACATAGTGACATAATGGAGTGGAATGTTGCATAATAAGGCCACAATAGAGCAGTATTTATCAAGAGCTGGAAAGCTGCTGGGCAGGGAAGAGGAGGAAGACTTTGTTAGCAGTGCCTGAGAGGCCTGGGCTACCAAAGAGATTATAATATCTCTGTGCCGTGCCGAGCCAAGGTAAAGCACTGAAGGCATATAGACTATCTGGAAGTTAAATAAAAAACAGGCAATGATAGTCCCACCTAAATTAAAAGAGGAGAATCATCTCATTTCTCTGGTGATATTTTCAAACTTCTGTTTAACAATAAATCAAGTGCATTGTGACAATGTCAAATATTAGAATTCATTTTCTCTACCATATTTTTCCCGTGTTTTGCCCGTAGGACCGGCTGAGCTCACGGACTCCTGTCAGAATCAGCCATCAATCGGTAGAACAGGCTGCTGAGTGGGAAGGTCATAAACGTTTCAAGAGTTATAAAACTTTCATTAAGTTCTCACGATAACGCGCCAGTGAATGACCCTCTTGCTCTCTCCCTCTCTTTTTTGTCTGGGTGGTGTTGAAGAGGGGAATGATTGTGAACAAGCGGCCTCTTTGTGGTGGAGGGAGCCTTTTTCAAACTGTCTCGGCCTCTTGACTCGTCCTAAGCCAGAGATCAGAGCTTGGAAAGTGGCAAAACAAAGGGCCGATTTAATGAGATTGTAAAACAGGCTGAGGAAAAGGAGGGGGTTACCAAATAGCCAGACTGCCAGCTCTGGTCCATTTCAAAAGGTCTTTTCAGGATCTCCTCTAAGCCGTCTCAATATGAGCAAGAGGAGAGAAAAAAAAAAATCAAAGGACTCCAAATGCTCTGACAGATTTTGACATGAGGAAGATGTGGATATTTGTCTGCTGTTTTCCACACAAAGGGGTTGCATTCCTGAAAAAAAAAAAAAATGTGTTCCGCATTTCACATTTCATTCCTGTTGGGATTAAAATTCTTTTGATTTAAATCATCAAATGAAACATGCAATTCCAAACTACTGACAGTCACACCAAAATTACTGCAATGTCATGCAAACTGATAAGCAACTGAAATGAACATATTTTAAACAATGGTGACTGAACATTGATAAATCAATGCAAGAATTCAATTGCACTTAAAACAAACTTCTCCTCAGATCAGTGCACTTTGCGGAGAACAACAATTGAGCGGGAAAAAAAACAAAAAACTGAAGTCTGGGTTGTGAGCTTCAAATAAAATAAATAAATAAAACTACCAATTAAGATAGTCATAAGGCGGGACTTCTGGTTGTTTACACACAGACCCCTATAAATAGCACTGGCACACATCACAAAGGAAACAACATTTTTGTCCCTGGCTTCTGAGTTGCTCTTTCTAAGTAACGCCAGCACCCTACGTTTATCGCGATACATCTGTCACGTATCTTCTCCCCCGAAACAATCTCTGTGGAATTGGACCATTTAACCCCTCCTCAGTTGTCATTAGAGGAGGGACGGGGGGGCGGAGAGATGGAAGGAGGGGCAGGGGAGGAAAGGAATGAAAACAAGCCATAGTTGAGGAGATAACCATCAGGGTCCTAAACCCATTATCTGGCCCCGGCCCACTGTTGAGTGTCAGGAGTCACACCCAGGTCCAAGTTAGCCTGGAGCTGTTGACCTGATGCTCTCTGCTGACATTTCCATTCAGATGAATGGCTCTTCGCTGCATGCTAGGAAGTGTCCAGTTTGACCCTCACCTGCCCCAAGATTCCCTCCCTTATTAACTGGGCTGTGGCCCTCGGTCTAACCTGTATTCGATTGCCTACCACCCCCCTCCCCACCTCTGAGGCTCTGAAGGCTGAGCCGTCTTCGGTAATAATGGAGGACAAATGAAGCCAGCCAGTCCTAATGGTGGTGTTTTTTTTGTTTTTTTTTAATGACACTGAGCTTTTGTGCTCTTCTCATTTAGACAAGGAGTGAGAGATGAGGAGGGAAACCGCCGCAGCACTGCGACAGTAAAACAGCGCCGTGCCCTCGTTTTAAGGTTATAGGACACAGTTAAGTTCCTTCCGTGGCACAGGCAGGCGTGTCAGTAATGGGCTCGTCGGGGTACCGCGCCATACACAGCTGTTTCTTTTATGTTCTTTAATTTGCTCGGAGGAGAAAATAAAGCGTGTGAGTGTGTCTTTAAGGAGGCCCGTGGACCTGGGAGACCAAATACCAAAAGGACCTTCATAGGTGCACTGTAGTTAACCAATGTAATTAGCAAGAACACAAGTAATCAGTCCAGGGAAGTGTGTCATTAAATGGCATCCGCCCATGATTAATTTGCCACTCGTAACGACGAAATGAACCTTCTCGGTGTCCTTAATGACCCTGGTTAATCTTTTAAAGAAACAGGGATGAGAGGAGACACAGAGAGAGAGAGAGAGAGAGAGAGAGAGAGAGATAGGGAGAGAGAAACTGACAGGGAGAGCAACTACATGTCTTTGCAGTGAAGTTTTCAACCAGAGCCAAGCAAAATAAGTTAAGTAGCAACAGACACGTAAACAGATACAGGACAAAATGATCTTTTCTATGGGATAAATCCCTTTTCAGAGCTAGTAAAGAACACATGGTGCCCAGCATCTGACACCATGCTCTCTAAAGTGGAGGTGGCGAGGAGATTAGTGCAAGGAAAAGAGCCCCTATTATACGCCCTGTTGCATTATTAAAGACACCTCTACGTAATTCATTCTTCAGTGGAGTACATATTTGTCTTGGTAATTTTTCCTAAGCCATGATAAAGCAGAATTAACCATTTGAATTAATCATGGGAATGAATGCTTTGATACCAGGCTGGGACCTTTGCGTCCAGCCAGCTGCACAGGCCCGGGCCCGCCTGCTTAACACCAGAAGTGCCAAGCATATGCTAGTTGAGAGGAGGAGGGCAGATAGAGAGGCCTGGGTGGGCAGGGAGGAGGTCCCTGTGGAGCCCTTCACAATGAAACACAATATCCTCCTCCTCAGACGCGTGCAATGACTTAAACACTCCATTGTATTAAATATGAATGAGGTTCCCCATTGTCCGGGTGCGGGCGAGCGGGGAGACAGTGTTGTCGATTAGCCACATGATTAAGCAGACGACACGGTAGGGGCCACAGAGGTAAATAAAGGCCGCCTTCTGTCATTTCCTTGTCCCCAAGGGGCCCCCGCCGATGGCTCCTCACAAAACTTAGCACGGTTAAAGCCAATTGACGGAAAAAGTGATAATGTATGACTGTGAAAACAGCTGAGTGATAAAAGGGAGGGAGGGAGGGAGATTAACAGCCCAGGAAGTGGATGTGAAGGCAGGACAGAGAACGTGAGGAGAGTTCAGGAAAGGAAAGTATTGAAAGAGATGCAGAGAGAAATAGGAATTAGCATAGGAAAGGAAGGAGAGGGTGATGAAATATTACAGAAAGAGGAAGGTGCCAGAAAGAGAGGGGCAACAGAGGGCTGGGAGCTGCAATGAGGAGCGCCTTTGATTAAACAGGCAGGATAATTCAGTCATGCTCCATGTCAGGTGTTTATTATCACATTGTAGCATTTGCATGTGAAAAAGACACTAGCGTTGGCTTCGCCCGGCCCTCTTTTCTGCCCTATGATTGGCTGACAGGGCATCTGCGCTACTGTTGCAAATCCCCACCCCCTGTCAGGAGTGCATGAACCCAGTCACGGCTATTCACTGTGGGCCCAATATGTCAAACGGTTATTATTAGCAGCGTTAGCCAAGAAAACAAATAGAGGAAGAGAGGCTGATAATGAAAGGGAGTAGATTGTTTTAATCAATTCTCCTCATTAATCAATTTGGAGCAATATGTCAAAGACACAATCCCAGTTGACATTACTGACGAGCCACACATAATGTTGTTCTGTACAGATCGTTATCACAAGGGATCGTTGCGGTTTATATTTGTTTTTTGTCTTTCATTGACATTTTTAATGTTCGCTCATTTATTTATTAATTTATTTACCTACTAGCATTTTGGGTGTTGAGTTGGATAGCTTAAATATCACCTTTTCACATGTCACTACCTTGTTCACATTGTGCCTTTATTTACATTCAAAAAAGAAGACAAAAACTGATGAATACTAACACATTGTAATTTAGGCTTTTTCAGATTTCCCCCTGTACTAATTTCCCACTCATCACTCTCCTCACCTTGAATCCCCATGTGGTTGAAAAGCTGCCTTTTGGGGGAGTTCCATCGCATTGCTGTAACTATGATCTCTCCCACTTTAATGATATCGAGCAGCTAACCTTAGCCAACTCTCCTGTCAGCGTCCCTCCCTCCCCCCTACACCCAAACGCCCCACCAGCCCCCTCCTATCCCATCGCGGGACATTCAGGTAACTAATCTGCCTTTAAATATGTCTTGAAGGAAGCGCGGCTAATTAGTATCGGAATTTACTGCCTTCACTTTTATTGACTTGTCCTACTTCTCCGATAATTAACTAATGAGTAAAGTAATGAGCTATGTCGTTCAGTCGTGCTGTTCAATTAGAGTGCAGAATCAATTATTGAAAATAGTTTCTGATGCCAACGCCGTCTGGAATGGTGAGTGAGAGTGCATGCAGAGGGAGGACAGTACTTGTTTGACCAAAATGAAAGAACTTTAAAATGTTTCTAACTTGACAGAAAACCCACAAATTCAGCCTTTAAGTTCCACCTTGTGAAAGTAAGCGTAGAATACAATAACTTTACCAAGTCCTTTTCCCCCCTCAAAGTATACTGTTAAGCATTGCAATTTTTCAAATGTTATTCTAAACTTGCACTTTCAGAAGTGCTAATGAACGAAGAACACACCGGTTTATTACAATACGTAACCCGACACAAGATTCCCCCTCAAAACCCAGTGGAGCTGGGATGAGCTCTCTCAGTAAACAATGTGTCATTGAGGTATATCCGAGCTTAACAAAAAACATTAGCTTCATTATAGAAAATTAATTAGAGTAACACACTCCCAAGTGTTTTGGCTGATAATGAACTCTCTATCTTGTCAGGCCAATTTAGTCTGATGCTCTTTGATAATTATGTTTACATCTAAATCATACCCGCTGCGATGAAATATGTTGGAATTGATCATGTGGTTCAATATTATAAAGTAATATGTTGAATTTGTTTGCTTCATTATAACTGTTTTCAAAGTTTGAGTTTGGTATTTATGGTATAAGAAGCTTCATTTAAAGGCCCTAAAAAAAAGGAATTTCTCAATCAGCTTCTTATTATGAATAATGGGGTCCTACATGAACACATGTGTCTTAGAAAAAAATGTAATTAGTAATTGTACATGAGTTTTATTTTTCGTTTTATTCTTTCTTTTGTTTCACGGATTTAAAGTGGGCGGGGCTCAGTTGGGAAAAGGTGATGTCACATATTTCCGTCCTCTAATCAGAGTTAAGTCATTTTTAAATCCAAATGCAATGACGTTTGTGGGGATGTTTGCTTATATTGTTAGCACTGTCAAATTTGAAAACTAACTGCAACCACACAGTCCAGATGAAGCAGATTACATTTTTGAGTGTTACAATTTTAAAAAATAATACCCAAGGAGATTTATTTCCAAACTTTAGCTTTGATTGTAGTTAATTTAGTCATGACTATTTAATGTTATAGTGAAATACTAAAGTTGTGAAACCGAGTTTGCATTGTCTTTGAGCACAACATTTATGTGTTTATCCTTTGGGAACTGGGCGTGTTAAAAATTACAGTGCAGTTGATTTTCGCACCCAATCATATAGTGTTTACAGTAAATACTCTATTGTACTTCCACTTTATGGGATCCAAAAAACCAGGGAAAGGAAACCAGCATCATATTAAGCAATAATATGAGATGATTTAAAGCACTTGTGGGGCCATTCCAGTAATGGTTGGTGTAATTTCAGCGGCAGAAAGATATCTGAATGAGTTCCCAGTTTCTTCATGGCTGAGTCATTGTTCTTAAAAAAAAAAAAAAAAATATATATATATATATATATATATATATATATATATATATATATATATATATATATATATATATAATACATGCAAAGTGGCTTACGCAACAACTATGGCAGCGGTGGTAGTGTGAGTATACCTGTGTGTGTGTGTGTGTGTGTGTGTGTCAATTTAATTTGTATAGCACCTTCCATTACAAGTAAACCCAAAGTGCTTTACAATAAAAAACAGCATACACTTCAAAATGAAGCATGAATAGAAAGAAGAATACAATAAACACAACAATAAAATCAACAAAAACAAACGTATGTGTGTGTGTGTGTGTGTGTGTGTGTGTGTGTGTGTGTGTGTGTGTGTGTGTGTGTGTGTGTGTGTGTGTGTGTGTGTGTGTGTGTGTGTGTGTGTTTGTGTGTGTGTGTGTTTGTGTGTGTGTGAGTAGCCTGAGCACACACAAAAAAACTTGATAAAAGTGCTGATAATTGAAGCACCTGTATTTTTTGTTTCATTAATAAATAACATAAGTAAGGAGAGGTAGTAAAAACAGTAACTAATCACTTTTGCATAATATTAGAGAAACAAGAATAAAGAAGAGCACAAGTACGGAGAGAGGGGAAGGGGGAAAAAAGCGGGGTCGGTTAAAGTCCTACAGAGAGAGAAATGGGGGCGAAAACATGAGAATCCGACCGCAGTGTTTTGGCGGTGTCAATATTCTATTAATATTCACAATGCCAGGGGTCCCGGCTGGTATGCCAGTCAGTGCTGAACCGATGTGACAGGCTCACAGAAAGACGCTAAAGCCAAGGACATTAAATTCCCCCTGACAGCAACCTTGGAGACCGTCCCAGGCACGCGTCGCTTTGACTGCGGTAAATCAGAGAAATAAACTCAAAAGAACATAATGGAGTCGGTTCTCATCATTATTATGACAAGCAGGTTTATTTAGTGTACAGTTGGCTCTCCTTTTGCTCCTGTGTGTGTGTGTGTGTTTGTGTGTGTGTGTGTGTTTGTGTGAGTGTGAGTGTGTGTGCGTGTATGTTGACAGTCACCCATGGTTTGTCTTGTTAGAGCTCAAGACAAACCAGGGGTGACTGTCAACTGTCAAAAAATCCTGTAAGCCAAAGCTGCTGTTGGACTGTACATGGAGTAAACCCAGAAGATTAGAATGAAATCCATTAATTCTGTGAGAAACCTACAGTCATAAGCAGCAAATAGACATGCTATGGCGAAATGCATTAAGGGACAGCACCTGTACTGTTTACTCACGGATTAAGAAAACGTAAATTTAACTTATTTAGCAATGGTGCACTCACAACCTTAAGCTAAATGTGGCTCCCCAAAATGTTTTTGTTTATGTACTGATTATTCTTGACAAATAAGAAGTCCATTTGATATTTTAGATCTTTTGTATTGTTGTATACAATATTTTGGACTTCAATATATTTTTGTGGTGTGTATTTCACAGCTAGCACTGCTGGAGTAACACAGGTTTAACCTCTGGCCATATTCTCATAGATCCAAGATGACACATTTCTCTATAATTCCTTTAGTAGCGTATACAGTATGTAGATTATGTGCTCTATGCTTTCAGAGATGGGGATAACCCTCAGACCTCCCTGCCAACTACATACTGTATTTGTTCTTCTGATTACATCCACAAAATGAGAAATAAAACAACAGCTTATGGCACCGCAGACAGCCTGAAGCGAGCTATCTGGGGGCCCTCTATCATCCTCGTCTTCCATTCCCCCCCTCCTTTATAGAAAGCCTTGGCCAAACCTTATCATCATTGCTGCTATTTGAATAGTATTACAGACACAGCGGCCAGGGGAGATGGAGATGTCATAAAAAATTGTATAGATTTTTTTTTCTTTTTTTTTTGCTAGTTGCCGTCATACATTAATATCACCAAATGACTGTACTGCTCCTGTTTTAAGCGTGGCTTTTGTAGAATGTGTCACAGTTTTTTTTGTTTTTTTTTCCTCAATATGTCGTAACAGATTCTGGTGACGTTATCTTTCCGGCACAGCGTGACTGATCCTTCTGCATCTTGTCAGGCTCCTCAGAGAAAGGCCTTTTTGACATGCAAAGCCACGCTGCAGCAGGATTTGACGTGGCGTGATGAACAGTCGACTTTTACTGTGGGTGACCTCCTAGTCTTAACCAAGAACTGTGGTACAGTGGGCGTATTAGAGTAGGTGCATGTGTGTACATACAGATATATGCCTGTGATGTGTGCATATTAATTTTTCCATATAAGGACTCCAGGATCCTTAACACTGAGACACTATCAGCTTGTGTGCCTGTGTGTGTGTTTGTTGTGCCAGTGTATGTGTGTGTGTGTGTGTGTGTGTGTGTGTGTGTGTGTGTGTGTGTGTGTGTGTGTGTGTGTGTGAGTGAACTGTGATGTTCTATAATGACAGATTCACACCTTCACGAGGCAGAACCAATGTCCACACGCTTAGGCTGTTGTCCCCATTCCCCCTTCTCCAAACCCAGCTTCTTCTCTTCAACTCGCCATGGCGTGAGCAGGTGACAAGCTCTCTGGAGGTGCGAGTGTGTGTTTACCTTTAACTCTAGTCACACACATTCTGTCAGGTGTCACTCACATGGACTTAATCGCGATTGTGCTGGGAGTGAAAGGACTGCAGTGTGTTTTGGTGTGCGAAAGACTATTAGTCTGTACATACACAGACACACACGCTAGTTTGGGCTCAACAAGTGAGTGTGTGTGTGTGTGTGTGTGTGTGTGTGTGTGGGTGGGTGGGTGGGTGTGTGTGCGTGCAAAAGTTTGTGTAGGTCACATTATGTACTCTTCAGATGGCATCTGTTAGAGCCTCCTGTCTCTACTTTTACCAGCAAACAACCCGACTACTCGCACACACAAGCCAACAAACACACTGCTCACTAGCATTGTTCCAAACAAAGACACACAAGGAATCTCTCAAACCTCATACACTACAAGCAACCTTGCCCTCTGCAAAACTCAGCACAAAGTCTTGACACAAAGAGGCACCAACGAGGAAGTCAGCACAAAAAAAAAATCGGAAGGGGTCAGCATATGTCCAGTCAGCGTACGGCACCTCGTAAGACAACTGTCCCAACCAAGCAGATTGGGTCTCTCCTACAGCTTTGGCATGGTGTGGCATACAGCTGTGTGTGTATGCATACCATGCACTTTACTGTACTGTGTGTGTGTGTATGTGTGTGTGTGTGTGTGTGTGTGTGTGTGTGTGTGTCTGTGCGCTCACCCATGTCACGTACAATACAACACAAGTGAAGATGGGGCAGAATAGCAGGAGAGCTGCATGAGCAGATTTGGGTGTTGCCCCCAGGGTGTGTGTACTGTAGTCTCCATGAGTAGTGACATGACAGGCCGCCTTGGACCCGTATTTTTAGGGGCTTCATTACACTTCAGGTTCAGGTAATGAGGGAAGAAGGCTGAATTGTATCTCCAACTATAAGCTGGATTCATTCTAAGAAGCTCTGGAAAGGGGAAAGAAGATATTATTACAGTAGTGATGCAAGCACAATTTATTCGACCACAATTTCAAGTGTTTTCTGCCACGTACTTATACAATCTTACTCTTGTACACAGCTAGAAATGTAAACTAAGGGCAGGGGGGCATTTTTAATGATGCAACAAAACCAAAGCTGACCTTAGCTATACATTTTGTCCTTTATGCATTACACATTTCTAATGTATTCTGTGATCATTACCCAAGAACTTGCAAAAATACAATTCTGGTGTGCTTCTTGATCCTGTGTTACTTTTCACTGGCACTGTGTTTTAGTTTTTCTCCAGATGCCATCAATAAAAAGGCAAAGGACTAAAAGTTTGAAAATGAGAAACAATCTTGGGTTGTGGAGAAAGAAGACCTTTGGAGCCCGCTCCTTATCTCCGGTTGAGGCTTGCCACTCGCGGCTATATTAGCTACTACGAGCATAAAAGACCCAGATCTCTGACTGTACTGTCATGAATGAGTGTGTAGAATACAAAAGAGCATCTTTTTGGTTCTGCTGCAAAATAATTTAGCTTTTATTTTTTTAAGCAGTCCATCGTGAGTTTGACAATGTTATAACTTAGCAATGCTAAATTGAGAGAGCACTCTTTTAAGAGAAATTTGACGAACAATACATAGTCAAAATATAGCTAAAAGCTATTAAATTTAAATCAGCAATCTTATGTAACTGAGGATATTGTATTAATTGATCTAATGTGTACACTCTCTGGTGCAGCTCACCTATTGCAAATGCCTGGACCAGATGAAACCACTGAACACAATGAAAGGAGTAAGAAAATAATTTAATTTGTAGGACACTGCCTGTAAAAGCATTGTCTTTCTTGTGATAATAAAATCAGAATCATCATTTTTGTCAGGGGCACAGTGAAAACATAACATTGATGGCTGCAGCACACTGCAGTCATGGATGCGGTTCTCTATTTGTTGTTTGCGTTCTGCCTTCCGCCGCAGCCACTGATCCATCCAAAGTTAATCACTCCAAACGGCATTACAATTAGTGCAGTTTGGAGTCAAACATCCATCTCCTGGTCTATCTATCACCGTTTTTTTTTTTTTTTTTTTTTCTGTATGTGGTAATATTCCCCAATTAAAGCATTATTGTAGCCTACTTCATCAAGGGCTAAAGTAATCAAGATTAATCTCAGTGAGCTGACACGCGCTGTTTGCTAAGGAACACACAGAACAATTGCTCTGGGCGAGCATCATTAGGAAATGCAATAAAATTAGGCAAACTGATTATATTTCAGAACTGGGGAGCAAAATAAAAACACAATTTGGGGAGGGCTTCAATTATGGCGGCTGCGCTTGCTTGTTGGAACATCAGCCATTAAACCACTTTACAGTTGTATAGCTTGGGCATAAGTTTGTTGTGTGCAGTATGTGCCTAGGAATGTGAGTTTGTGTGTACATCTCAGAATTCCTGTAGATGGTGTATGCATGTGAGTATTTGTCTCCGTGTTTGTGTTGGTGGGAGGGAGGTTGGTGTTGGTGGTGAGCCTGTAGCCACATACACAGGCTTCCAGCCAGCTATTGACACTGACTCGGTCTCAGCCAACGGCTGTAGCAACCATTTTAGGCTCCGTTGTCAATTGGTATCTAATAGGGGTTAAGTGTTTTGAATTCTTTTGAGGGGAAAAAAGCCACCGGAAGGCAACTTTTCATTTAATTATAGCTCGGATGGGAGAATATATGTGTTGTATACTGTGCGTGCGGTGTGTATATTCTACAGTGTTCATGTGTATGTGTTTGCCACACTGCATTCGCATGTGTGAAATTCTATAGGTAAAGCATGTGTGCTTTGTTTATTTATTTCTTCCTGCCTTGAATAGCTTGCTGGTGAGGTATAGCAGGGCAATCTATTTATGTCATTCATGGCCACTCAGTAGTGAACAATACTCTGAAACACACACTGTGATTTGCCGGTTAGCAGTGAAACCGTTTTAAATGCTTATTAATCTTGCCTGAGGCCAAACTCTTCCTCCTCCTTCCCCAAAATGAGAAAATGAATGAAAATACATGAAAATATGAAAAATACCTTATCTTATCACCGTGTGGAGGTAATATTATGTGATCCCTCGCTGAAATAGCTCTGAACATCCCATGAATATATTTTGAATATTCCCTTCGCCTGCGTTTGAATTGATGTACAGCAGGGCGTATATGCATTCGTGCCGTCTGTCTCGTGTCACACATCAGCCGGATCCAAACATTTCCCCAATCAACTCTGACAAGAAAGGCCACTTTCCATTCATTTAGATTGGATAAAGGAATAAAATGAAATTGCCTTATTGTTTTTCCTCTACAGATGTGTCCTGGTCTCTCTCCCATACATCCGATTAGTGTACCTGGCCATAGATAGAAGCTAAGCTGAACTGACTGACTGACATAAGTGATAACAGGCACAATGGAGGTACAGCATCTTTGTATTCAAAACCCCCCGGTGTCCATCAGGTGTGGTCCCTATCACAGCTGTGTGTGTGTGTGTGTGTGTGTGTGTGTGAGAGAGAGAGAGAGAGAGAGAGAGAGAGAGAGAGAAAGAAAAAAGAGAGCAAAACCAAAGAAAGAAAGAAAGAAAAAAAGGAATGATGGTGCATTTGGTCATCCTTTTAGTTTCTATTACTCTGAGAAAGAATGTAGCCCCTTACAACAATTGCAAAAAAAAGTCTTTGCTGACGTGCGGAAACCTTGCACTCCATATTTTGTCATTTTTATTTTTTTCATAAATCAATGTTGTTGGTCACCCTTTATGTCTCTCTGTTGGTTTTACAAATTTTGAACCAATGAAAAGTATTAAAACAGTTTGTGACAAAACCAGGTAACTCCATTGGATCCTCAACTTGAATAATTATATATAGCATAAAGTGCTGCACACAACAGAGTTGAAGGTAAACAGTGACGAGGTGATATCGTCTGACTTCGTCTGAGTTAAACAGCCCAATAAAAACGGTTCACAAAATCACCTTTTTCCTTTCCTGAAAAGTAACAGTTTTGGACATAAAAGCTGTCCACCTGACAGTGATTATCATGAAAGTGTGAAATTAAAATTCAGTGTTTCAGTTTAATTTTAAGAATCAGAACATATGTATTCCTAAAAACCGAGGCAACAATGTATTACTGTTTGAGGCCTGGCTTTGTTTGTATTCCATCTTTAAGTTTAAGTTTTTCTGTAGCGCTCAAAGTTAAAACATGATCGCTATTTTACACTGATCCACTCCCTATGGTCAGTTTTGGACCCACTGAATGGCTTTCATGAATATTCTCACAGCCCATTTATTGGGGTCAATTTGATATTTGCAGGCCACATGTGGATGACAACTCTCCAATTCAATACCATAACACACACATATGCTACTATGTGATAGTCATTGTTCTGAAAACATAATCAATATGCTCATAAAAAAAAAACCTGGACGACCTTTTGGTGCTCCATGACCCTTTTGCTTCTGATTAACCTTGTTCAGATTGCGCCACTGACCTGTGCCTATAGACCATAATGAATTATAAATGCACTTCATTATCACCGTGCAATCGTTAAGGGACATCATACCCTGCATGTATTTTCTTTTGTCCCAACTGGGATGATTTCCCTCCCTCATTGTTTTTCCATGGTTGTTTTATGCAATTTGTCCTCTTTCTTCCTTTCTCTCGCCCTCCTTTCTCTTCTTCCTTTTTGCATATTGCCAGACCTCCGAGGATGGGACAACAGAGGAAGGAGGCAAGAAGGAGAGAAATAGTTAACAAACTCTGCAAATGATTGATGGGCTAATTTCAAACCCTGAATAAAGCTGTTTTCTAAGTCTGTTGATTCTCCATTTATTAGGTAATAGAAACATTTATCAAAAAAGTCAATTTTTTTGCTTAAGCAGTAATTGCATTTTTAAGCCCTCATTAGGCCTTCCATGCATACATAATCCAATTGAATAAATACAATGTTGGAGTGAAGAATTAATACCTCTCCTATGGTAAACTGAAAGTTGAGGTTTCTGCAGCTTGACTCCCGTTCAAATGGAAAAATAAAGTGAAAAGTGTAACTTATGATCTCCCTTCCAGTAGCATAATGTAATATTTACTACTACTACCATTTTCCTTGTTGCAGTGGTCTGAGCGCACGCACACTTTTCCCTGATGGAGGGTGAGCTAACCATAATTTAGCATACCCATCTTTGCAGACTGGCATTAATCTACTGTACTGTATTTAATCAAAATTAATATAATACATCACAGCAAATATTAAAATGACAACCCAACAAATATACAGCATTTGTGTACGTTTTTTAGAAGAAATTTGTAGTTGCCCATAGATACTAAATGTGTCTATTTGTGAATATGGAACTTGTACATTTGTGCTATTTGTCCAAACAAATACATAAATCCTATAATTAAAATTAAACATTGCTTTATTGAAGTATTTGGTAGTACGGAGATAATGCTAAAAAAGAAATAGCCTACATATTTGCTTTTATGAAAGTTAGTTTTTGTTTGTATTGGAGGCTATATCGTGATGATCACAGGGCTTTAGTGGAGCTTTTCAGTGATGCATCTCTAGAGTAGCTGCACTGTACATCACGAGAATGGGGGTTTTCACTTTCTGTATTGCCTGGCCAGGAACAGAGGTTTTTACACTTTATCTCTTACCAGCCTACTGTAGCTTTAGCCCTTTGCGTATGTAGCCACATCAAAACAGCAGTCATGTCTTGTTACCTGGCAACGGTCCCACTAGCCGGCTAAGGCTCCTGTTCCAGCAGAGAGAGCCAGTTTTAATCACCTAGCAAATTCCCAGCACTGAAAACAGACAGGGCCTCAGCATAATCTTGTTAGCACGATGAGGCCGTTTTCAGATATCATTGCTAATCAAATCATCCCAAAGGCTTTGAGCCGGGGTTTTTTTTTTTTTTGTTGGTGGGAGACGTGGTAGAAGTGGTGGTGGTGGTGGTGGTGGTGGATGCAGCAGATGTGTGTGTGTGCGTGGAGGGTAGAGGTGATGAAGCGGGTGTCTGTGTGAGTTTGTGTGATATGTATATGTGCATTCATAGTTTGCAAAACATATCACTGTATAAAAAAGAGGGGAGGAATACAGCAGACTTTTGAAGATCTTCTGCATTACACACCACCATACACTTATAAGCACCCATAACACCCTTGTATATACTATATGTACATGCATACTCATCATTGAAACCCACCCCCCCTCCACCCCGCCTTCCCCTCCAAACTCCTTCTTTGGTCGTGAGCTCTCACTTCAATTTGAAAGGCTCCACCACTTCTCCCAGTAGATAACCGGCATTTTTTTTAATAGCCCAGAGCCACTCGCCAGCACCCAGAGAGACTCTGCAACCCAGGGCCCAGGAGAGCCCGCACAACAGAGAGAAAAGGAGAACAAAGCCAACCTGCAAAGTCTTAAAAAGTTAAAAGTGTACTTTGATAGCCTCGGCCTACCTATTGCGGCGGCGCTGATCCTACCCCAGGGAGACTGACAGCACCGCAGAGAAAGAGGCAATACAGAGGAGAAGGGGAAGAAGAAGTGGGCCACGGCAACCCCAAACTCTTCTCTTCTTCTATTTTCCATATCTACACGTGCACATACACAAGAGTTTGACACAGTATATTCCGAGATGATGGTTTTGCTTTTCCAGCACAGCGAGAGCATTGGAATAAAACCAGAACTACTTTCCGCATTAGCATATCTATCTTTGAACAGTACAGTGAGTTGGAGCTGGGAGATACTGTACACTGTGCAAAACACAACATTTAAAGGTAGCGATTGTGCCGAGGGATTCACAACTCGAATTTCCTTTTAACAAATCTCCCAGAGCACGTTGATATTGTGTAGTGACACAAGCACATGCCTTATGTTGTGGGCATGTAAGTTGCAGTGGAATATCTTGAAATCCTGTATAAAGATCAGTGATAGCATGAGAATACTGTTCCACGTTTGAAGATTGGGCAGATTCCCAAAAGCCACAGTAGGCAGTTAGTTTACTACCATGATATTCTCCAAACCTCCATCTTTCCTGAGTAAACTTGTGTGGAACAGTTCTGATTATATTTAAAGGCCTTATTTTGTTAAGTGCCCTTGAATTCCCAAATTTTGCTCATGATGTTTTAAAACTGACATGAGTTTAAAACATCAATGGTGAACTAGGACAAAATGTAGGGATTTGGGGCCATCTTGAGTGGAACAATATCAGGGAGACGGGGATGGTGATATAATAGTAGTCACTTAGATTTAACATAGTCTCGCTTTGCCAGACCATCCACATGCTGCGGAGCAGAGGAGGGTCTGGCTACTCCACATAGCATTCTGGGATGGGAGAAAAACGCTCTGCTCTGGTTTATTTGCATTTCTTTAAACCAATCACAATCGTCATGGGCGGCGCTAAGCTCTGCACGGAGCCGCTGTAAAATAGTTGTGCGAGAGAAAACTCAGATTTGACAGATAGTCTAGCTAGCTGTCTGGATTTACCCTGCAGAGATCTGAGGAGCAGTTAACTATAGTCCTCATAAATCCACTGAGCGTCATCTTTGATTTTCTAATAACTCTTTCCTCTGTTGTGAAGGTATTTCAAGAATCGCAAAAGACTCACATTCCACTTCCGGGATTGTTCCGGTGCCGCAGGAAATTCAGCCGGATGCATGTATTTTCGCCAATGTCCGTTTCCTTCCGCTTTCTTTGAATTGGAATTTTAAACTCCAGTGGATTTATGAAAAAAATCCTGCAGGGTAAATCCAGACAGCTAGCTAGACTATCTGTCCAATCTGAGTTTTCTCTTGCATGACTAAAACAACTTTTGAACGTACACGTTCCACCAAAATAAGTTCTTTCCCGAGGCTGTTTCATAACGCTAACAAGGGTGGTATAGCCAGTGATAGCATTATGTCCTTGCTCAATTTGCTCAGCAATAAAAAAAAAAAATTTAAATGTATTATCAGTTTATCAGTTACATTTTTATTTTATATATATATATATATATATATATATATATATATATATATATATATATATATATATATATATATATATATATATATCTAGGGCTAGAATATTGGCTAGAATATTTTACTCTTATTTTACTTTCTGCATTAAGCTGACCTGTGCCAAGATGCTGCCAGCTGCTTTATGACTAACTGTTAAATAATACCTTCTTTCAGAATGAAGCGGTCCATTACAAAGCTGTGCTTCAAAGGACTAATATCAATATGTGAACCACTAAACATATATATCATCAGATGATAAAATAATCACTATTTTCAAAATATCGACAGATGAATTTCACTCTTAAATGATCCCCGTTCTTTCATCATCTCATTACTGGGATGACTGATGAATCGCTTCCCCTTCAACACCACATAAAGTCAAATGTTTCTTAATGAAGCCTTTCAGATGTCATCAAACCTCCATGTGGAGAATCATCATTTATGGTTTGTCATGAATCACCAATTAAAGAAACTCCCACATTAAGGTCTCATAATTGCTAAGGGGTGACTTTACATCAAATGTGGCAAATTACTGCCCACAGTGTTGCAATTTACTGCCCTCACTAAACCTGTTGTTGGGCCCTAAATCATTGACCTTAAGTGTCAGAAGCCCCTGTCTGATGAGTGTGACTGGTGACAATAAGCTTGGAGCGTTCCTCCTTTACAATAGCAGGGGGTGGATGAAACTGGTGTGAATGGATACAATCCCTACCACACACACACACACACACACACACACACACATACACCCCCACACACAAACTGCCTCCTCTTCCCTGTTATTAAATTTGCCTGTTAATTTTCTCTAAGGGTTTGGTGTAATTAATGGACCAGTTTAGAACGGCCAGCGAGACCCGAGCCGCCGTCACTATCCTTGTCCCTGCGGTCAGTCATGTAGGGCCACTCCCGAGGCCCACTGGGGTCCCCTCAGCGCGGGTGCTAGGCCCTGTCAGTCACTTGCCCTCCCTGGGACTGGGGCCTGTCCATCAGGAATGGAGTGATGGAAAGACAGAGGCAGGGAGGGACACTATGGTTGGCTACGGCTGTGTTCCCCTCAAGTGGCTGTGGTTGTGCTCATTACTGCCCATTTACATTTCATCAGCAGGCCAGCTAGCCTTGCGCTGTTAGCACCACTGACTCATTAGCACTAAGGGGGAGGGGGGCAAGGAGGGAGGGAGGAAGAGTGAGGTGTGCAAAGGCCTAAGGCATCCAGGATCTAAAATACACCAGAGGGAGGCTTCAGAAAAAGAGCAGAGAAAGAGGCAGCTTGACAGAGAGAGAGAGAGAGAGAGAGAGAGAGAGAGAGAGAGAGAGAGAGAGAGAGAGAGAGGTCGGCTATTGTGTCTCTGTCTGATCAGATAAAACAGAGAGGAAAGGAGGAGGGATTTAAATCGATATGTAATAATGTCCAGTGCTGTCTCTGGCCCTGCCCTTTCTTGGATGAGTCAGAGAATGAGAGTCCCTGTCAGTGGTTGGATGCATTTACACACAAACAAATGATCTGCTCTTTGTGGCGCACATCTCATCTCCCCACGCCTATCTGTAGAAACATGACGTCTCGCTTCTGTGCATCTCCAAATCTGGTGATTTACAATTGTTCAGATAAACTGAAGGATTGAGTGAATACTACTTATTACGCTAAACAAAAAAACCCAATGGATTTCTGGAAAAATGTTTTGTCACAAAGCTGAAAAGGGGCTTTTCTTAGGTAATGGAAATGTAACAATGGCCTAGGAACAATTTGTCCAAGGACAATAATTAGATAAACAAATATACCTGCAATGATGAAGTCACATCTATGATAGAATGTTAAAAAAGAAATTGATTTTATGTTCATGTGCAAATTCACCTTTAAGTATCATTTTAGGCCTCAGACCTGACAGTTACAAATAAGATTTCACATTTAACAGAACCCAGAAATGTTACACAACCTTTGACCTTCTAACGTTGTGGTTGACACCATACGAATGCAATTTGCCTTCGCCACATTAGTTTCAAATATACTATAGAGGTAAACAAAGATCATATATTCTATACAAACTGGTGCTTCCTGTTGGAACGAGGTATGCTAAAATCTATTCATTTTAATGCACTGACATTCTAAAATAACAATGTTTGTGATTATTTGATCAGATGACCTACTCTGTGCAAAGATACATAAAAAATGTTTAATTGTAACTCCATCTGGCCTTGAAAAGTCAACATAAATAGTATTTCGAAAATCAATGAGCAGTGCATGTACAACACAGTTTTAAGTGTGCCTGAATGTCTATTGAGAAGCAAAGTGTTCACTGTCAGTGTCCAGTCCAGATAACCAGAGACTTGGCTGGGGTGGTGAAGTGGGTGGGGGTCAGAAATTTCTCATGACTATCACACTACAGACACCAGAGAAAGAGAGAGAGAGAGAGATGAAAAGAGAGAGAGAGAGACGAGAGAGAGAGAGAGAGAGAGAGAGAGAGAGAGAGAGAGAGAGAGAGAGAGAAGATGTATAATGGGATATGAGATTAAATACAGTATGTCTGCCCTCTTCTGGTCACCACCGCCACTATCCACACTGACAGGGGGGGGGGGGAATCGGGTGGAGGGGGGTCCGAGAGGGGAGAAGGGGAAGATGCAAGAGGCAAAGGGACAGAAATGTAGAGGAGTAGATGAACAGCAAGATGACACAGATGAGGTAACTTACTGTACTGGCACATAGCTGCCGTATAAAACGGATTATACATTTGTCTAAAAATAACACTAAAATCATAAAGCAATTTCCATTACTATTTCTTATCTTGTGTAACCCTCATCATAACAATTAGCATTGTTTGTTTGTGCTGTGGTTATTATCCTATTCCCTTGTCACGAGGAAATTATAATTTCATATTAGGTACCTCATTTACTGTTAATATTAATCCAATATCATATAAAATGACATTTCCAAGTGACTAAAAACTCCATGATATTCAAAATGTAATTAAAGAGTGCTGCCATATCCTGCTATGTTCATGATTATTAAACCAATGGCTTGATTATGAGGTGGAAAAGAAAATAACAAAATGGAAATGGTTTGCCACTGTTTCTTGACTGACAGCATTGTTTCTAATCTCATTAGCGACAGGAAATTGACTGCAAATGACGAGTGCACATTCCTAATATTGCTAATTTACCTTTAGCGCACAGGGTGTTTCTTCAGCACCCGATGTGTATTTGTGAGCCATAATTGCCACGGATCTAAAAAAAGGACAGTCAGTGAATGACACACAAACTGGGGTGTGTATGTGTGCGTATCCATGTGCGGGGAGGTTTGCGTGTATGTGCGAAAATGAGTGTGTGCAGGAGCGGCTCATGAGTCTGTCTGTTCTCGAGTCTTATACATAAATCTGTGTGTGTGTGTGTGTGTTCTCTTGGGGCCCACCTCTGCCTTTAGGTACTATTGGGGCAGGTGTGTAGCCAACAGGCAGCAGTGATGGCTAGTTAGCCAACTCAGAGGTGAGAGGTTTAGTCTTAGAAGAGCTAGTTAGTGGTAGGCAGGATTAAGCTCTTTATGTCAATAGCAGATGACTCCTTATTCTTCTGTGCTGGTTCAGGTTTGTTTGAAAATTTTCAACAATTGGTCCCACTGAGGTTCACACATTTTGTGGTTCTATCTAGGCCTTGGGCACCAATCTAAGGCAATGTGCTTTAGATGGGAAAATATGCCAACAATTATAATAATGGTTTCTTTTCTCAGGTTATTCACAGAACCACATTATTTACAATCAATGGATCTGATTCTGCATCCTCAATATAGGACATCTCCACTTTATCAGAAAGTAGCCTACGTTAGATTGCAATCATTGAAAAAAAACACATTCTTATTGTATAAAGCTAAACCTCTTTTTAGCCTACATTTTCAAACCAATTACTGTATAGTGCTGAAATCAACAGACAGACAGACTAACTGGAAATGCACTTTGCTTGCTTTTCCAACTCATGTATGAACTTGTTTTCATTCATGCCGGTTTCACTGTAATGCATCCTTGGCCAGTGTAAAAGAGATGTCAATCTCATTGTGACATATGGGTAAATAAAGATTAAATATGAACAAAAAATATTGATTTGGTGCAGGGTTTATTTCTGAGAGTACAGTTACATGTCTGATGTGATAGTGAGTTGCTGTGCCAGGGAGTACCAGCGGGTCTGTGTTTGTGCTGGTCCATGGTTTACTGTGTTTTTGATACTGTGCCAGTCTGTGTGTAAGTGTGCCAGTGAATGAGTGCATCCACCTGCTTTTGTGTTTATCTGTCTGTTTGCGTGTTCATATGTGCACTGTACATGTGTGGCTGATTGTGCATGTGTCTGCTTGCCTTTATGCATGTATTTGTACTCTGTGTGTGTGTGTGTGTGTGTGTGTGTGTGTGTGTGTGTGTGTGTGTGTGTGTGTGTGTGTGTGTGTGTGTGTGTGTGTGTGTGTTCCCCTGGGCTTTCAGGGTAAGCCTTCGCGGCCTTGTGCTCCTCATCAGACTCTGTGTCTGGGGGCATGGCTGTAGGGTGGGCCTCCACCGCGGGGACCCTGGGACCGATGGGGGACAATCACTGCTGCCTCATAGCTGCGAGGAAGGAGACAGACAGATACTGCATGGATGAAAAGAGAAAAAAAGAGCATGAATTCTGTTTGCTCTCCCATTTTTGTCCTTTTTTTTCACTCCTCTCCATCCCTTTTGCCCTAATCCCTCCTTCCTTTCCGTAAGGATCTGCAAGGAGTTTCACAAGATATCACCTTTCACAAGATTGTGTTTTGTGTGTGTGTGTGTCTTATTATATGTGTATTTTAAGGGAATCTTCTGTCAACACTTCCTCATCTCCTTGTCACACAGCAAGGCAGGCTTTTTTTTCCTGTGACGGACCTCCGGAAGGAGAAACCTTACCTTCCAAAAATCAAAAAAACACACTACCCCTACATTTATCACTCAAGTATTGACAAGGTTGGGGAGGATCATTTTACACATTTTTATAACCTGCTTTTTTGCAAAACTGCAACAATTAGCTGGATTACTGATTCATTGCCTGCAAACATAATCTGCATTACTTGTCATTTTGGATGGAATCCCATATGATACGGAGTTAACAAGAAAGTCATTTTCACCTTCTAGCATGTGATTGGAATCATAATTATGCAGTTTATGACGATCACAATTGTTTTCGTGTTATTTGAATTTCCAATTCTTCCTCTATTTTTATTAATCATACAAGTAATCTCCAACAACACAGCATCTTTTGTGTTTTTTACTAACCATACCATTTGTCATGATCATTTCTTCATTTTCCATTTTCATTTCATTACGTTTGAAAAAAAGTTAGAGTAATGTATTGCTGCTCCAGGTGCAATAAGTTATATCTCAACACTGTGTATTGATCCCAAACGGCAGACAGGAGCCACCTATTATGTCAAAAACTAAACAATCAAGTGAATTATTTAAGAAATTATCTTAGTCTTTCCATGTATGATTTAAGGTTTGGATATAAAATGATTGTACTATGGACACAAAACAGAAGTAATACTGCCATATTGCTAAAAACTAGTTGCCAAATTCTCAATAGTTTCTCCGCTGTTGTTTATAAAGAAATAATCTACAGGCCGTTGTTCTTACTCTCTGGCATGAGAAATGGCCGCTGTTGTTAATGATGTTCTATGCAAACAATGTAATAAGGCGGGTTAATCAGGCCGGCATGATTTTCTATTAGCTTTGTTTACTCAGTCTGTGAGGACTTCGGGGGCTGGTTTCATCTCAATAACAAAGGATCAGATTCAATGCTCTGACATTTGTTGCTGAAATCCACAATAGGAGCCAGTGAAAAACTATGATAAACTGCAGGGAGTGTTCTTACTGTGCTGAGAGAGAAGGCATGCCAGTGACAGGCCCTGTAGGTTTGAGATAAAATCTGATCTTAACAAACATCTTGCCAAAAAAGTAACATGATAGGTAATAATGGGAATGAGTGAAGCCTAGCTCTGAAACAACTGTGTTGAAACCTAATATGTCAAATGATTGCTTTGCACTATACAAGCTGTCATAATTTAAAAGATGACTTTAGTCTATAACCTGACTGTTTCAATATTCTCAAATATTCCATGACTTCATTTAATCATCTGCCTTTTCAGTGTCTGTCTTTTGTTATGTGTTGGATGCAGCATTTGTTGTTGCTCTTTGACTTTTGAAAGTGTTTCAAAAGTAACACAATTACAAAGCGCTGCTCTCTGACACGTGACAGATTCAACCGCACACTGATCAATTGTTCTTTAGGCCGCACCCTGCTGCCTTCACTATGGATTCCAAATCTCAACCGGTGACTTCACCTAGGTCGGATTACCTGCTCCCTTCCTACGATGGGAAGAAAAGTAGATTTCACCTTTGGCCCTTTAGGTTCTCTTGTCACACACATTAACGCTAGGTAAGGTTCAACTTCATGCATAGTTCAGTGGTTCTTTGGATACCAGAGAAATGACTTTACCACAGTCTAAAGTGCAGCAAAACAAGCTCAAAGCATGCACTGATCTGGGAAAATGGTACAACGGTACATTTAGGATAATAAGTAGAGTTAAGAATATTTTAATACCTGGATGATTTTGCTACCTCTAATGCTAGTGTAATTGGACTAGTGTTTGATGGTAAAATACCTTCAGATACAAGCAGGTACTAAGAAATGTCTCAGAAACTCTTTTGTTTTCGGTTTTTATTAACGATTTGCCCTTAACTGTCAAAAAAGCATCAATGACAATGTTTGCAGATGACTCAACTGTTTACTACACTTCAGATTCATGTGACAAACTTAATCATGTTCTGTCTAGAGAATTAGATTCGGTGTATAAGTGGGTTAGTGGAAACAAATTAGCCTTAAATATATCCAAAACAAAAAGTATGATCATTGGATCAAAACAAAAATTGATGCTAGGATCGGAATTAAAGTTGCAAATAGCCGGGCAAAGAATACAACAAGTAGAAAAGGCTAAGCTGTTAGGTTTGGTTATTGATAGTAATCTTTCATGGACAGAACAGATAAATACGATTGTTAACAGAATAGGATGCGGCATTGCATTAACAAAAAAATGTTGTCAATATGTAAATCAGGAAACTTTAAAAATAGTAGAGTCATTAATATTATGTCACTTGTCATATTGCACTGAGGTGTGGTCCTCTGCAACTAAAAAGGACTTAACAAAAATTCAGGTTGCGCAAAATAAAGCAGCGAGACTTGTACTGGGCTGCTCAGTTAAAACAAGTAGAGATCAGATGTATTCCACTCTTTCATGGCTCACTTTAAACCAAAGAATAACAGTTACTTTAGGTACTATGATATATAACACATTGACAATGAAAATGCCTATTTCTCAGTTTAATCAAATAGTGTATTGTAACTCCGCGTATAATCATAACACCAGAAAGGCAAATACTGGTCATATAACAACCCCCTATCCAAAAACTAATTTTATGAAGAAAACCGTCCTGTATAGAGCTATTGTCACTATTGTCATCTGGAATAACATTCCTATTGAAGTGCGTCAGCTTTGTAATAAGCAGTCATTTAAAAGAAGTCTTAGGTGTTTTGTGTTGATGTAGGTTTTTGTAGGTTTTTATATGTTTTGATTAAAGTAATTATATTAATATTGTATTAATATTTAGTCCTAGTATGATTGGAAACTAGATTGTATGTATGTATGTGTTTGTGTATGTATGTATAGATATGAAATGTGTATATGCGTTATTGTTATGATTGAAATGGTTATGTTGTTGTTGTAATGTAATTTTTTAGAATGGACCCCAGGGAGACTAGCTGATTGCACAGACTTTCAGCTAATGGGATCCTTAATAAATAAACAAATAAACAAATAAACAAATGTAAAGAAATACTTTGATATTTTTGGGAAATACAGACACGTATTTGCTTTCTTGCTTAAAGTTAGATGAGACGATTGATACCACTCTTGTTTGTATGCAAAATATGAAGCTAACAGCCAGGAGCCAATTAGCTTTGCTTAGCATAAAGACTGGAAACAGGGGGAAACAGCTAGCCGGGTTCTTACACACCCTCATACCTGAACGACAGAATAGGTTGATTTTCAATGACTACCAAACAACATTTATTAGCGTTTTATTTAACGCTGTGATGCGGCTATTATT
Source organism: Gymnocephalus cernua (assembly GCA_023631565.1). Classification (NCBI taxonomy): domain Eukaryota; kingdom Metazoa; phylum Chordata; class Actinopteri; order Perciformes; family Percidae; genus Gymnocephalus; species Gymnocephalus cernua. The sequence continues at coordinate 14,710,319 of CM042446.1, read as the reverse complement.
ATTATACTATTTCTAGCTGGGTACAGTGTGTCTCAGTAGGTTGCCTGGCAACCTTATGGTAAAGATAAGACTAAGAAATAGCTCCACACATAACCGCAGGTAAATTAATTTGTCATTTTTACATTTTGCTTTTTGTACAGATTAAACAATGATAAATAACTTCGTACTCAGTGAGTTTTAGAGCCAGACTAGCTGTTTCCTCCTGCTTCAACTCTTCATGCTAAGCTAAGCTAACAACTGCTGTCTGTAGCCTAGCCTTTTACAGTATTTTATTGGACAGATGTAAGATATAAGAGTGGTATTCATCCTCTATACCTCTTAGCAAGAATGAGCACACATTGCAAACATGTCAAACTATTGCTTTTAAGCCTTGTTAAATAAATATGAATACCATATTGTAGAAATGTTTAAGCTGCATGTGGAAATGTGACCACAAAAAAAAATTTGATCAGTGTCAACCTAATATTATAACCACTGAGTGACGCAGCAGGAGTTCCTCCATGGTCTGTCTTGTCAGCGAGAGAGGGGTGAGAGGAAGGAGTGTGTGTGCACGCATGCATGTGAGCGGGTAGGTAGGGGTTGGGGGGGTGGCGAGGTGGAGGGGTCAGCGAGATGGAAAAACTCAGAAGATGAGGGTGTGTGTCATGTGCCATAACGGCGACCGCTCATCTGCTTTTAGATGGTGGAAAAGAGACAGCAGAGACAGAGACAGACAAACCGACAGAAGGAGAGAGAAAGATGGAGAGAGAGAGCGAGAGAGAGAGAAAAGAAGGGATGATCAAAAGGATTGCAGCCATAGGGATGAGGCCTTTGACTGAATGGACGCTGTCTCCATCCAGTTTGCTCTCATCAATGTCAATTCTTCTCTGACAGACATGGCGCAGCAGGCAGGAGCTCGATGCCTTATACTCTTACACTCCTGTCTGCCCGCACTCACACGCATACACACACGCACACACACACACACATACACACACACACACACACACGCACACGCACACACACACACACACACACACACACACACACACACATTTTTGACATCATACCAACGCCTGTCTGCATAAGCTAACACAAAGCTAATAATGGCATTTTGGTATTGTGATTTATTACTAATCTGTCACTCCAACAGGTAGTGTGTACTTATTCTGGAAGCAAATCATGTATTGTATGCAGCTTGTTTTGAACTGTGTTTTAAAAATGTACCTGAACTCTGATGCACCTATGAAAATCTATTTATTTTTTTCAGACAGAATGGCAGTAACCAGATCTTTTCTGTTGGGAAGACACAACACAGTATCTTTCACCTGATCCTTAGATCCATGTCAATAGATGTGCTTTGGAAATCCCCGTCACCCTATTCTGTCATGTATGCCTGCGGCCACATCTCTACGGCCACGGCCACATCCCTACTGCCACACACAGTTCTGAGTGAAAGCAATTGTTCAGGATTTGGGGTAAAAGTCCATGCATTTGCTAATCACCAAATATGACTTATTAAATGGTATGCTTAATTGCATGTGAGACATAATGGTAATTGTCAGAATATACCTGTATTCCCCCTCTGTCTGAAATGCTCAGTTTTAGCGCCTGTCTCTTTAAGACCCCCTCATGCTCTGATTGGTCAGCGACATGGAAATCTCCCTTTTTTACAATATAGGACCTTTAAGGGACAAAAAGCAGACAGATTTGACCTTCTGAATAACTATTATGCACCAATCCAAAATACTAAAGTACTTTTTCCAGGGGTTGCGACAGGTACTGGTAAGAAGATACTGTAATATACGTTTGAATAATAGATGTAAGTTTTCAGACACTCACTCAGAGACAAGATTGTTAAGTTATCACAGCAAACATTTTAGCCGCAATCACAAGGTAAAGAGTAGAATCACGCTGTACACATTACAAATTAAATTGCATGTATTTGATTGGCAACCCTGTGATGTTTTTATCTTTTGCTGGAGCCCTGTGTTCTCACCTCCACTGTGTCAAAGCACTGGTCTTATTGAAATGAACAAAAGGGCTGCAATTTACTTTTCTTCTTTTTTTCAGTGCAAATACAGCCTTACTATGACTTCATTCTAACGTTATGGGTAAAATGGCATTTGATGTGGCTGGACACTATTGCTTCATAGGCAGTATATGCAAACATAGTGGGAAAAAAAGCTGTTTTTCAGAGAAAACCTACCAAACGTTGCTGCTCAGAGCAACAAATGTAAAAGCCTTCAAAAGCACTGAATCACTATTGTGTTTTATTAACCAGAAATATGTTGTGGACTCCTCACAGTATCAACTCAACCTGCTTGGATTTAGACTGTTTAACTTCAACAGCTTTTTAAGAGGAGATTTCCCAGCTCTGATAGACACCGTCAATAAAGTGCGCTCCCATAATGAAGTGCTGTTTAGCATTAGCTATTCATAGCTTCAAGTGGGAAGCATAACATCCCACGGGTCGCTTTCACTCTTAAACCACAATAATGGCACTTTCATTTAACCCCTTAATATATGTTAATCCAGGGATGTCAATGGGTTCTCTTAACACTCATGCACAGGCTGTCGGGGGCCGAGAGGCTGGCGAGGAATGAGCTGAACACACAGACAAAGGCTGGCTTGAAAGACGGCCCTGATATTTGATTTAATAAGAGAGCCTTCCTTAAAACAAAGGCACATTGTTGGCTCATGGCTCTGTGTGCTATGTTTGGTGTGTGTATTTATCTGATGGAGAGCGGGTTGCATGTATGACTGCATGTGTATGCGTGTGAGTTTTATCCACCCACTTGCTGGTCTGCCCAGGCCCTCTGTTTGTTTCACTTCTCCTGGATGGGTTGCCAGTTTGGGAGACTCCATGCCTCAAACGGCCAGCAGAAGGGTTTAAAGATAGGGCGGGGAGAGGGAAAGTGATGAATATTTAGGGCCTATTGAAATGAAAATCCCAACAGTCTCTAGAGACCAGGGCTTAGAAGTCATTGCCGAAGGGATCTCCATCTGCTTTTACCTCTATCTATCTATCTATCTATCTATCTATCTATCTATCTATCTATCTATCTATCTATCTATCTATCTATCTATCTATCTATCTATCTATCTATCTATCTATCTATCTATCTATCTATCTATCTATCTATCTATCTATACATGTATGAGGTGGCAGAGGTGGGTTTACGTGTCTGCAGTCACACACTTGGTACTGTGCGTACCTACATGCAAACCTATGCATGTAGTGTTTGCGCTTGTGTGTGTGTGTGTGTGTGTGTGTGTGTGTGCGTGTGTGTGTGTGTGTGTGTGTGTCTGCACTGTAAAACCAGATTTAGTTGTAATTAAACTTTTTAGTGGTCACTACTTATTCTTTCATGTTTTGTTAAAAAACATATTTATTACTAAATTACATTAGTTGTTTGTAATAATCAGCTTAAGTATGCAGTGCACAGATGATATGAAACAGAGATAACTAAGGATCTTAAGTTTCTGTATTGGGGGGTGGGGTCATTTGAACTGGGTGCTGAAGCGATGCAAAGGCTCATGGGAAAAATAATATATGTTCTGAACGGTTTTTGTCCTAGTTAAAGTGTGTTTTAATAATGTTCTGTTATTGTTTTGGGTCTGCATTTATGTTATCTGTGTTTTAGTTTAGAATGGTTGATTTAGTGTTCATGTTTATCTACATTTATTGTTGCACCATGACCGAGACCCGGGGGGGGGGGGGGGGGGGGGGGGGACTGATGGGGTCTGGGCAGTGAGCAATAGTCAGGTAGTAAATGTACAGATTGATAATTAGTAACTCTATTCCTTGTGTGAAACTACAAGTTTTGTGTACATATTATATACATCATTCTTAAAGTCTACTGTCATAAAAGAACAGTGATATTTAAGAATCTTTTTGTCAGTATTAGTAAGTGAACAAATGTTTTGAATTTGTTATGTTTCTTAGAATGTCCCCGTTAGGACTTTTAATTAATGACAACAACAATTCTGGTGCGTTCTCATGACATAATGCTTCAGTGATGATCGCGCACCACCCCCACCCCTCCTCCACCCAGTTGCTAGTAGCCAAGGAGGACACAGAGGATTAAAAAAACAAAAACATGATAGACTCTTTAGAAGAGGTAAAAACTCGATTTTATGTGTGCGAATGTTGCCGGACGACCAGTTTCTGAACATAGCCATGCTGAGAAATACAGAGAGTTTTGTGGAGCTGACAGTCTTAATTAGCTTTGTATCAATTAATTTGGCAATAGCTTGAATGTAACGGACGTTTAATAATATAAAAAAGTTACGCACTAAAACTTTAACATAACATGCTTATTTTAGACAACAAAATGATGTATGTTTACTAATGACTTTTAGTAATGACTACTAATGTAAAGTTGATTTGTCTACTGCATCAACTTACCGCTCTGTGTTACAACTTGACCTGTTAAGTTTCACCTTGTGTAAAAACTAAGACGGTTTAAGGCAACGGGTTTCCACGCAAATTTCTAGTAAAGTCAACTAATTCGGGATAACAGTGTGTGTCTGTGTGTGTCTGTGACTGTATGTGTCTGTGTGAGTATAAGTGTGAGTGTGAGTGTGAGTGTATGTGTGTACGTTTAATGTAGTATATGTCTCATAGAGGCCTGAGAGGTGCATGGCTTTGACAGAGGCAGCCCACAAATCAGGAGTAAATCAGGACCTGGGGGCATGCCGGCTTCACTGAGGGGGAAGTGAGACATATTCACTGAGACCAAATCAGCCTCAATCTGGCCTCAGAGAACCCTGTATAGCACTGACCCAACAACCAACAACCACCCCACACACAAACACAGCTTGTCCGTGGTTATGCGTGTGAGTTGTGTGCCTATAGATGGGTACAAGACATATTGTTTAAGCATTTACCGCATAGTTAGATTCCAATACAAACCACTGAAAACAGGTGATGGTATTGTTAATGAGGCAGGCGCTTCAATCAAATCAAAACTCCCAACGACCCCCCTCTCTGAACAGTGAACTGCCTGCACAGTGGTTGTGTATTTAGACATATAGACAACACTGACAGTCGATGACACAGACAAGACTAAAACTGGCTCAGGGACTGTCTGTATTATAGTAAAAAATGCCGTCACCCAGACATGATGAAATGACGAGGAAACAGCCGGTATAAGAGGCTTTAGATTAACTGTATATTCCAAGATTTCCTAAACACCTGCAATAATACCTGCCATCTCTGAAAAGTGTGGAGGTGTTAGCAAGATGCAGCATGGTTGCTTTGGACTGATATCTTTGTTTCTCCTCTCCTAAAGCTGAGGCACAGTTTTGAAGAAGACAGACATGATACATACAGGCCGACGCGTTGAGTTGTAAAGGATACATTTCGCTTTCAAGAGGAGGGATGGCATGGTGAGACATACTGTGCAGGCTCATTGTACGGCTTAGTACTTGTTTGACTGCCAGCTGAACAGGTTTCGCAGTTTCCATCCAGCTGCTTTTGAGTTTTCTTGGCACTGAAGTATCAATGTATCAAATCAAGACAATAATAGCCCACATCCTTAGACGTCCTTCACATCCCTTTGATGGCAAACAGTAGTGTTTGCTTTGTAAGATTTCATCACAACCTTAGTTTTGCATGAAATGAAATAGAAACTCTCATCGTTAGGATGCTGTGTACAGTCCGGAAATGCAAGAAACCATTACGACTTAGTTTTTTTTTATCATTAATTATTACCATAATTCTTTTTTTTAAATCTTCTAAGATCGAAACTGGATATCACTGTCAAAACACGTATTCATTTAGCTAATGAGATAACAAGCACTTGAATTAGATAACACAATATAGCCAGCTGAGAGTAAGAACCTTTGGTTTATTATGAAAAAAGAAAAAGTATAAAGACGCGGCTTTAAGTCAACATGATTGCTAGACACACATTATTTAAAGACATGTAAGTATTTGTCTGACGTGGCAGTGGCAGTTTGTTGTTTTTAGCTGGGTGTCAGTGGTTTTTCCCTGAGCCAGGGTGCATGTGGCAAATCTGAAGGGCCTTGTGTTCACCGGCAAGCTCTCTGCCAGACACAGGCCATCCCAGGTCACCGCCACTCCACAACCAATCTGTGTCATCACCACCACATTTTCCCACTTCCCTGACAACGTGTTACACCCCAATCCGTCCTCCATTGCTTTCTACGCCCCCTTCCTTGCTTCTCTAAATCCCCACTCTCTTTCTCCTTTCATCCATCCCCTCTCCCTTTTATCCACCTCCTCACCCTACTTTATTTTTCTAATCCACTCTCTCCAATTCACTATTTTATTCTCCTCTTAAACCTCCTCTTCTTCTTTTTTTTTCTCTTTCTACAGTATCTCATTCCTCTTCCTGTTCTCATTACTGCCTTCGTTTCCTCATGCCTTTGCTATGCTTCCTCTCTCTCTTTCTACTCTATCCCTCCCATTCTCCAGCACTCTCCACACATCAGAAAGTGTTGGATTTTGACATCTGCCTGCAGGAGCAGTGACCCATGAAGTAATTAGAGGAGGAATCTCGCCTTCTCTTTCTCCCTCCACTCCCTCCCCTCCATCTTCTCCGCTCTCTGTCTGCTCTGAGCCGAGGATCATATAAAAAGCTGGTTATGTTTACTCCCTGATCCATCTAATTTCTGTAACGAGGGCCGAGCGGGCCTCATCTCCTTACCGCGCCACGCTTAAGCCAAGGCGTTGGGCTGGAGAGGCGCCTCAGGCCGCCGCAGGGCACCGCGGAGCCTCAACCACACCGCTCAGCCGTGGAGACGAGACTGGGACCTAACCGGATTAACTCCCAACCAGCACAGGTGGAGGGACCCTGCTCCAAACAAGCACACACACACACACACACACACACACACACACACACACACACACACACACACACACACACACACACACACACACACACATGCATACATGTGCAGACAGAGCGAGATGCAACTTTACACCATTTAATGTATCATCAAAAAAAGTGCTGGGATGAGACATCTATGTGATTATATGTGTGTGTGTGTGTGTATTTGTTTGTGTGGCTGTTATGTGTGTGCTGCAGAGAAAATAAATAAAGTAAAAAAACTTCAGCTGCTGCAATATGAGATGAGAGAACACAATTATGAATTGCTCCGGAGCTTACTGCCACTCCGGTGATAACTCTCAAGTGCTGTGGTATCAAATTGCTAAAGCATAGAAACACACACACACACACACACACACACACACACATGCATATGGTACACCCCCACCCACAATTGAAAATATTTGCCCCTGGATTGCAAATGTAATATGTAGGATAAGGATTGATGTATAATGCAACAAAGTGAAGTCTGAAGGCCATTCCAAAACATGACAGGCTTGGATGTCAAATGTTTTGCTGGGCATCATTAGAGTGTTTTTCCATGTCCTAATTCCCAGATTATTCATTTAAAAAAGTCTTGAGGGTTTTTTCTGCTTACTTTGTGTCAGTGCTGCTGGTAAACATGGTTCCCTTCGCCTTATATGTAAGTTTATTGTACAGAACAGTAGACAAAAAAATGGGAAAATAGGGGGGAATCCATCCCTGTTATCTTCAACGCTATTCATGTAACCACAAAATCAGTTTGTTCATGATGTTTTGGGTATAGATAGCTGAGGTAAAACCTGCTCCAGAAGTAACTACTGTACAACCCTTTAAAATAGCCATGCTCAACAGTATGTTATGCTTTTCATAGAGGGATGGTCATTTAAACAATTTACAGTAATATTTTAGTTTTTACCAGACTTGAATGGATACCATTTTCCACAATCCCGAAACAATGGCTGGTCAAAAGTCACAGTTTTTGGCAGATTGAGGCCTGTCGAGTGGCAAAAGCACAGGTGCGGCCACACAGTGCAGAGATTACAGCTAAATAGTTGGAAAGATTACATTAAAAGAGAGCATGCGTGCAGAAAGGCTTACCTGTTAAAAGTTATTTATAATAGATGACAGGTGAAAAAGGTTGTTGCTCACACTGCTACAGCTGCTATTCTACTAAATGAGTTACTACTACTGCTATTACACAACGTGACTTAGAACAAAGCCATTTAGAGAGCATTACCAGTCACCGTTTCTGACAGTGTCTCCACACATTTCCATCATGTGGGTACAAGGTGTTCTGTTTTGTTCCTGCTGTGATCCAGAAACAGTTTATGAAACACTGGCATAGCTAGCGCAACTGTGTGTGTGTGTGTGTGTGTGTGTGTGTGTGTGTGTGTGTGTGTGTGTGTGTGTGTGTGTGTGTGTGTGTGTGTGTGTGTGTGTGTGTGTGTGTGTGTGTCTCAGTCTGTCCTTTCCTGTGCCCGTCCCCCGGACAGCTTCAGGCCAAAGACACTGGCCAGAGCAAGGCCACTCTAACCCAATTGGACCATCAATTACTACTGATTAGCCTCAAAGTAGCATCTGTCTCAGGAAGCATTTAACCAATATATTCTCCATAGTGGCATACGGCAAGAGAATTAACTGTCATATGTCAATGTGGTTTAATAGGGTTATTACATTTTTGACATGTTCAAAAGCGCGCGATTTGGCGATTGGAATGGCAGATAGAATACAACAGGGCACCTGGCTGCTGCACTTCTGCATGTCTGTTTTGTATTCATGCTAAGAAGGGAAATTGAAATGATTTGGATTGATGCTTCTTACGCAGCAAACTAACGTGTTTGTTTTTGATGTAGAAGGATGTTGTAATCAAATGACAGCTAAACCCATATAAATTAGCTTTTTTTTGCCACTAAAGACAAAAAAAGTAAACAAAAACAAATAAGAGTTTAAGTATTGTCATTGCCTGCATTTAGCAGTTACCCATAGTGCCACCTGAAGAAAAAGTCTGCTCTTTATTAAATAACAAAACTTGCAGCGCCAAATTGTTAGATTTTATTTACCTCGTAAAGCAGGGAGCTGGGAGGGTACCCAGGGGAATAGGTGTCAGTCAAGGCTATGGAGTTGGTAAAACAATCTGTCAATGTGATTTTGTGTGCATGTGTGTGCTTACGTGCGGCTTTGTGTGTGTGCTTGCATGCTGCGTGTTTGTGTGTGTATGCGTGCGTGTGTGCGTGTGTTGGTAAAACAATCTGTCAGTGTTTTGACAGCCATGTCACACGCCAGGGATCAGTCTCGGGGGATCCTGCGATGAGAACTCCTGATTACCCCCTCTATGCATGATTCCTATATTTAACCCCGGCAACCGTGACTTACATGTTGTACGGATGACTTGCTTTGCGGGGGGAAATTGTTTTTGCAGCAGGTGTGGAGGGTCGTACGGGGCATGCAAAGAAAAGTTTTCAAGGTGACACGAGGCACAGTGGTGTAGCAATGAATTCCGTTGCCATCTGTCTATCATTAAGGTAAGTTGTTAGGAAACAGCATCGCTCAGGCACAGAACAGCAAGTAAGTCACTTCGTCAAACAAAGCTGATCAAACAACAGCTTTTGTGAGATGCTGAGACTTGAATCAAGTGTTATCTTTTGATTTAGTTTCACACGGAGATGCTTTGAATATACATGTATTGCTGCAGCAGCCTAGATCTATATTAAAGGTCACATATTGTAAAGCGATTTCCATTTCTTTTTTAATTATAAAGCAGGTTGAGGTGCTATATAAATACTGTGAAAGTATCAAAACCATCAATCCACAGAGAAATGCCCGTATTCAGAAGCTGTTCCTTTAAACGAGCCGTCAGGACTTCTGTACGGTTGTGGTGTCACAACTATATTATGTATAGGTAGAACGTGCAGCTAAAGTGCAGTTACAGTCATTCCCCGGCTGCAATGACGGTGCAGAGACTCGGAAGACCCGTAAACGCTCACCAATCAGCAGACTGAGCCTTTTCGGGAGGGGGACTTAAAGGGACAGTTGAAATGTTTCAGACAGTGGGTGAATACAGGTATATTCAGACGGACAGTATGAGAAAAACAATGCATTTTTTTTTTACATAAAAGCATGTAAACATGTTTTAGTAGAAACCAAAATACAAGTATGAACTGGGAAATGAGTACAATATGGGACCTTTAACACACAATCAGGGTGTTTTCATTTCTGTTAATCATGCAGGTGTCTTGACAGAAATTATGTAAAAAACTGCAAGCTGAGCTGCCCAGAATACTCACAGTCTTATACTTTTAGCCAATCAACAGTTTCACTGCAGCTATTGGAGGTCAAGTGCCTTGCTCAAGGGTGTCTCTTCAGTAATTGTTGAGGGAGGGGAGTGCATTTCTTAACCTACAAGTTGGGAACCAAAATGGGTCCGGGGCCGCTTTATCGTGGGTGCCCTGACGACAAGAGCGCTAGTAAGTTTTCTTGAGACTTGGACCCATGATGAGGATAAACTTCTCAAATTTCAGTTACAGCCCGAGAGCGAGCCTGATGTAGAGTATTAATGGTTCAGTTGGGGATGCACAGAGTAATATAAAACCCTATGTGCTGCAGAAAAAAAAGCTGTGGTAGTTTTCTCTTCTGTGTGTTAATGGCAGTGGCAGGGTGACATAACATAACTCTTGATTTATAAGGCTATTTGAAATGCCATCGCTCGCGGGGCTGTACCCATAGAGCAGGCAGGGAGGATCGCTGACAGCTCACTGACTACAGGATGGTGAGACAGAAACGCCTAGTGTGTCTGTCTGTCGAGCTCTCCCTCCTTATCTCGCCGTCGACCATCTTTTGTTCTGTCTCATCTGTTTTGTCCAATCTTCTGCAAATCTCACATCTTGCTCTCTTACTTGCTTTCCATGCAACTTTCTTTTATCCATTGTTGTGGTAAAAGGGGTCGTCGCATCGTGGGACTTTTACAGCTCAAACAGTTACACTCCTAGGCACCCATTAAGTTCAAATGACACTGCAACTGCGATGGGAACCTTTACATTAGGTGAAAACTAATACTGTTTTTAGTCACCAAAAAGGTTAAAGCTCTTCAGGAAGAAAAAAAACTCGGGCAGCCTAATAGTGATATCCTTTCACATCACCTGCTGGCCTGTCAGCTACAGGGCATTTTTGGAAATTTTGTAATGATTGAATGTGACATGTTCACATAAGCAATTTAGGTATTGTTAGCAAAATGCAACAAGTAATGGCTGAAATCAGAGCGGGTTGGGGTGTAGCTTGAGGTCAAGAGCTGGAGGTGTGTGCAGGTATGAGATACTAGGTATTTAGAGACACACACCTGTTTAGCCCCCAGGACTGAAGCATAGTGGAGACAAGAGTGAAAGCAATCCTTTAAGAGCATTTGCAATGCTCTATAATTATCAGTGTGTGTGTTTGTGTAAGTGTCAGTGTGTGTTACTTGTACGCCTGTAAACTGAGTTGTGCGCATGTGTGCTGCAAATGCTGTAAAAAGCACGACCTGGGGAATTTTAAAGGGCGACACATGAGAAGTTCCACTGTGAGACGCCAAATCTCTGTAGCAGCTAAGACAAAAGCCCAGGTGGGGTCACCCATTGTCATGCACATAAGTGGACATATATATGATACCTGTATGTAAGCATGTTCACATTACGGGATACACTTTGGAAACCAACTGCTGTAACGCGATCACTGAAAAATAGTAGGGAACACAATATGAGGCACAAGCAGGTTTGACTGGGTGAGAACTATTGTAGCATCAGTGCTCGGTAGGGGAATTCCTACATGAAAAAAATCCCTACACTGTCAAACAGGCTTTGGTGTTTGTGTATTTAGGTATGTTTGAAGAATGTTGCCACTGTATTGTCATTGTTGACGGGGGGGGAAACTGAACACTACATTAAACAGCAAGGGGATATTAGCAAAGGAAAACAGATATGAGTGTGATTGCATTAGGAATGTGGCTCCTGAATGAACCAAAAGAGCTCCTTGAAATGATACTGTTTCACCGCAGCTATTTAATTTCTGACACAACATCACTATGTCAGCTTGGGAAGATGGCAGGCGGTCTACATGCTCCCTGCAGCTTCCCAGGTCGCAGAGGTATTCTGCCAACAGCAAGTCAATCAATTCTTTCCAAAATCAAATACCAATAGTCTGTAAAATCCTTATTTTAACATTTGTATCTCAATAAATTATTGAGTAATCTAATTATTTATCTGAATGCATTTATTACTAATTGGGGCACACATAAACAGAATGAGTCACTAACTCGATAGATCACCAGTTGTGTCTATTTTGGTGTAAGCATGTCATATTGTTTAAATACTAATATAAGTGTCTTTTATAAATGTAAAATGGTCCAGCAAGCAAACCAAAAATCAGCACCTTCAGTCTAAAACATACAGTCACAACTGGCTTGGGGCTTCAAGTATATTTTGTGCTTTTGTGCTATTGTGCTGTTGTGCTTCAAAGTGAATATGTTCCACTGTTGACACCATACAAAAACAAACACACAAATCTGCACATTGTCAAGGTTATTTTTGATTATGATTACTCCTAATTTGGTGGTTTTCCAGCAATCATGCAATTAAAGCATGAGTGGGGAAACAGCACTAGTTGTTGGCTGTTAGAGAACATGAAGCAAATGCCCGGGCCAAAGACTTTGGTTAAAGTAGCAACCTGTGGGAACAGAGAGTGTGTTGCCTGTAACTGTGACTCATGCAGTCTGCCATTTCTGTGGTTAGGCTAACTGCTCTGACCCGAGCATCAGTCACCATCAGCCTACAGACAGGCTCTCAGTTTACCGTCTGAGGAATTCACCACCCTATTCAATGCTGTAAAACTATACTACAGTAATCCAAATCAACAGTAATCCTGAATCATCTACATGACAAATGCTGTGATCTGTTTTCATTTCAGTCATATATGCATGTGCCATATTTTTTAGCACAAGTACCATCGTTCCTGGCCTGGCTGAGTATTAAATTATTGTTTAAACTGGAAGCCACAGCCAAATCACAGTGACGAAAACAAATCTCTGCACAGCCAAAACATTGTCAGGATTTTAAAGAAATTGTGTTGTCTTACTGAAACATCTTTTAACGGATTAAAGAAGAGAAGTTCAAACAAAACACATCCTGGATAAATATAGTAAATCCCTGCAAGTTGCTTGCAACATCTTACTGTTAGCCTCCGCCATGAGTCATAGCTGTCTGGGAGGTCATGTTTCAGTCAGATTAGCAGTCACCTCGTGAATGCCTGTTTTCCCAGTGATTAAATCCTTTAGGTTTTGATGATGATGGACTTAATGCAACCTACATGATCTCTCCTGATTAACTTGAACTTACACAATTAAATGTCTGTGTGTGTTTTTGTGTCTTTTGAGCAACTCAGCCAAATCCACAGGAACACAAATAACGTCAACTCTGACTTCTCAGCTTTTGGCCCTCCCAAATCTTCTTGTATCCAAACATCTCTCCCCCTTCGCTTTTTCTTTAAATGCACGGCCCTGTTATCACCCTTGCTTCCTCTTCCCTCCTTCCCTCTCCCTCCTTTATTTTTTCAAAGCATGAGAACGGGGCCGGGGCGATTAAGGAATCCTAGCCCCGACTAATCACCCCGGACTGGAGCACTTCCGCTGCGCTGATTACCGAGGAAACCATTAAGGAGAAGAAAGTGGCTGGATCTTTCATCCTGGTCGGCCAGGCTCAGGGGAGGTCAGAGAGGGGTGTGTTTGATAGGCCATTTACCCTTCCTGTTCTTATTATTCCAGCATTTCCTCTATCTGGACTCAACACGACTGCAGCAAGCGGACCCCGGGCCCGTCTTGCCCTCCCTCCCAAAGGGCTGTAATCATTGCCATACTGGTGTCCTGGACTCACTGGTACGTATGCATGACACTGCATTGATTCACAAACACACGTAAAGGCACACATGCACCCGTCACCACACATTCCACTCGCTTTCACACCCTCGCACGCGCTGGTATCTACTGGTACCTCGGGTTCACTACAGGTTTGCTTCTCCTGTCCCTCTCCTCTGTCAATACAAGGTCTAGTTGAGCAGCAGTGACCCTGGAAGTAACAAAGTACACACACACACACACACATACTGTACAAGTAGTGCCCCTTCCTCCCTCACTTTCCAGCCCCTTCCCAAAAAAACAAAACCAGCGTGCTTGCGCGCACCAGGGCCTCATGGGTACTGTCACAGATGGTGCTAATGACGTGTGCCCCAGCAGAGGCAGCGCCCTCGTTCGCGCTAGACTGGTGACATATGCTCAGTCGCAGGGCCATCAGCGGAGCACGGCAGCCCCCAGTGTCCGAGAGACACCCCCATAACCCCGCTACGACGGCGACACAATGACAGACACAGACCCTAAACAAGCAGAGAGCCCGCCTCTGCCTCTTTCTCTCTCTTCATTGTATTTCAATCTGTTTCTTTCTCAGCCCCCCCCCCACTCACTGTCTGTTTCTGTCTCTCCCTGTTACTTCTCCCTCCCCTATGTTGTTCATCCCGCCTCTGCCTTTTCCCCCTAATGTCCCCAGTGAGCCTGACTTGATGGATGACCCTTTGCTTTGGCGATTAGGGTCCCCCATGGGGGCCCCTTCCCTCCTCTGTAGGAATCCGGGTACGGCGGAATGACAGAGCAAGTTCAGGCCGCCGCCTGCCTCTGAGTGTAAGCGTGCCCATAGCAGATATCAGGGGGATTGGTATAGAAGGGTGACAGGACGTATCAGCCGAGTGGAGTATCATGGTCGGTAATGGCCAAAGCACTTGTCTCTGTGTCCCGTGGTCTTCCCCTCCACCCAAGCTGCTGGTGGTGCCCATACTGTCGCAGAGGGACGGAGATGTCACCAGATGTGTTGCTGTGTTCTGATCTTATTTCTCCTCCAGGCTTTACAGGCTTTTACTAAAACAGTAATGTAAAACAAGACTAAAAGAAGAAATTTGAATTAAGAGATTAAATTTGTTACTAAATTACATAATCTCCTATTATTTTCTAGGTAGTTTTCATGCTTTTCAATACAATATATTGTTACAGTATCCACAGGTGACACTTCAACAAAAAGCCCCAGAATGGGGGAATTCCTTGAACATGAGGGCAACCAAAAAGAGCATTCGCTGTCATTATCCCTGTAACACTAACCTCCTCAGTGTTACTGTAACTGCACACTGATGCACCATGGGTATGAATAACCCTCTAGAGACTTTTTGTACCGTATAGTGATGCCACACGGGCCTGTTGTACAACAGCATTCCTTCAAAAAGTTGTAAAAATGCTAAAAGGTAGCTACGGACAAATTACCAAAATACACCGGAGCCCCTGGGGAGCACAATGTGGAATCAGTCGAAAGTGTTGGAGAAAAAAAAAAACACTGTGTCATGTTTCTGTAACCAAGAAGATGTAACCGTAGACGCCTTTTGTTCGAGATAAAGCAGAAAGCCAGTTGTCTCTCTATTTGTTTAGAGGGGGTGTTTAGTTGATGAGCTCATGCCGAGATTCACTTTTCCATGGAAATGGATTAGCTATAAGACGGGTGCAGTAATATAACTCCGCAATAATAGAAAAACATGGGTACTAGAATATGCATGCACAGCAAGCAATGTGTTTGAAAAGTTTGGAGGGAAATCATTAGCATTGATATTTGTTAATTTTGTCTCAGTTGCCTAAATTATTTATTGTTAGCTCTGCATTTTTCGACGTGCCGTTCTTTGCCTTTGGTCTCAGAGCAGAGTTGCACTGACAAGAAACAAAAATGGGAATCACCGTAAGAATGGAAATCAACAACAGACTTCAAATGAGTGACATTTGGAAATCAATTCATTTATCTGGAAAATTGCAGAGTTGATGAATTTATGATTATGAATGCTGAGAGTTGGAGCCCTTCTTTTGTAATTGGTGAAATCCCTTTGCAAACAGAGGCATTCGACTTTTTACTGTGGGACGTGCTCCTATCCAGACTTAATAAAAACACAATCTAAAGCACATGGACGGCCAGGAACTGTGTACTTTCTGCTTCCAGAGGGTTGCTTTTTCTCTAGCTTTGTTGTTTTGTCATTAGTATTTGTGTTTACTTCCGAAAGAAAAGCCAGGGTTTACTCGCAGAACAACGTATTTAGAGGACCAAATCAAGAAACGGTGCATTCTTTAGAAATCAAGCTTCCTAAGCACATTTAAATACATTTAAAGATGTATGCATCGTAGATTGGTTTGTATGTAATGTGGAAAAGCCCATTTTGTACAAACACTGCACATTAATCACAACACTAAAGTACAAAGGCAAACAGTAACAAAGTGGTTAAAATGTGCCTCTTCAGCCTAGTCCCTGATGTAACCTGCAGTATAGTAACCACACCTCAGTGGCGATATGAGAGAAATCAGCATTACCTAAGCTGCTCCAGCCAGTGTTGAGGCGTTACTCATTCTAAATTACTCAATGGGACTTTAAAAACACTTCCTGTGGGCGCCTGGGTAGCTCAGTTGGTAAAGCGGGCGCCCACACATAGAGGTTCACTCCTCGATGCAGCGGGCCTGGGTTCGACTGCGACCTGCAGCTCTTTGCTGCATTTCATCCACCCCCCCCCCCCCCCCTCGCTCCTTTCATTTCTTCAGCTGTCCTGTCAAAATTAAAGGCCGAAAATGCCCCAAAAAATAATCTTAAAAAGACAAACACTTCCTGTTCTCTTAAAGATACTAAACAGATCCTTAGTGTTATTATTATTGACTCCCTGTGACTATAGTGGCCACACAACAGTGATTAAAGATTTTTTCAGATCCCTTACTGAAGTAAAGGTATCAGTACAGCAATGTAAAAATGATGTAATTTACACGTAAAAGCCAGGCATTCAAAATCCTAAAACCCTCTAAACATGATCTATGTATTGGATAATTGAACTTATTTGGGCCATGAGCAGATATTTAAATGAAACCACCTGAGATGTTTTAGAGGGGCAATGCATCTTTGGTGGAACTGCTGACACTCATAGAGACTAAGGGGCCCCGACGGTCCAATCCACACCACAGTTTTAATCATTAACTATGCTATGTAAAAGCTTAAGCTTATAACACAAATATAGAAATAGTCAAGTATAAAAAGTATGAGTATCTCAGAATAGAGTACTTGAGTAGATGTGCTCAGTTACTTTCCACCACAGTTTAAATTCAACCATTAAAAGGAAGAAAAAAAAAATGTCCACACAAAGTGTAACTCTGAACTAAGAGAAGAAACTCTCTTGGCATTTCACCTCCTGTCATGAAGACATTTTTTTTTCATTTCATTTTTTTCCAAAACAAAGACGAATCAGATTCTGAGTGTTTGCACACTCACGTTTACAAGCACGGGAAATTTAAATTCCCGATCTGCAAAAAATTAATGAAAAGAAAAGGGAAGAAATCTAAATTCAGCTGGAAGTCTAAAAAAAAAAACCCGCCCTGGTGGTCTTACTGTAACTGGTCATCATTTTCTTACTTAACGATAATGGAAACCATGTGAGGAACCCCTTGGTCCCACAGACAAAGCAGGAGACTGCATGAAAAAGAGGAATGAAGAGGTAGCATATTTATGTTTCCCAAAGAGCTCACATCCGGAGATAATCTGCTGTATCCTTAGATAATCTTTAGCAGTTTATACGCACCGGCTGAGCTGTAATTAATGGCAGGGAAGCTATGCCATGGTGACCCAGGGATGTTTGTCCTATCACCCTATAGGCTGTTCATTAGCGTAAACTAGTCACATCTTCTGCTTCTGATTTAAAGTTGGTACAGTATAGCAAGAAACATGTCAGCAGACAATGCTCTTTTTTCAATTTAGGTAGTCTTAATATCTTCTGTCAACCTGAGACTATGTTCCCCATGTAAACATGAATTCAAATCTGAGTTGCATCTCTCTAAGCAGACCTGTAGTATAGCCTATACCTAAGTAAAAAAATAACTTCAAAAGTCAATGAAAACACACAAGTACAGGCAGCAATAGAAATATGCAGTAATTTAGCATTGAAGCGGTGTTTTGGAAAACATGTGTAACTTAGTTTTGCTGTTAGATTGGTTCAATCTTAACTCACAAAGACTCGTGTCAAGATTTTATTTTCAGCAAAAGCTTTTCTGATGATTAAAACCATACTTCTGCTCACTGAGAAAAAAACAAAGATGGTAAATGTTAACCTAAACCTTTTGGCTTTAAAAATGACAAAAAAAAATTGTGAGGCCACGTTTCATTATTAAATAATCCTTTGGTGATCGAGATATGTAACTTTAGCATTGTGTGGTCCACATGCATCTTTTTCATTCAACCCGCTTTCTTACTGTAGTTTTGATAAGTAGAGCCTGATCTTTCATATTCATTAAATTTTGAGTGAAACGTTTACTAATGATTTTTAGTAATGAACTTGATTTGTCTACTGCTTCAAGCTACCAGTCTGTGCTAATACAACTTGAGCTGTTAAGTTTCACCTTGTCTAGAAATGTAAACGGTTTAAGGCAACGGGTTTCCAGGCAAATTTCTAGTAAAGTCAACTAATTTGGGATAACAGTGTACTATCACCACAAGGGGTACTATTAGTGCCAGGGGGTACTTGGAAAAATAAATCAATAAAAATATTGATTTGATTAAAGCTGTAGCACCTGAAGACAGGAATTTTAAACAGGTAGCTAAACATAATGAGTACATAGATTGTAGAAATAAATAGCTAAAAGTATTGCATAATCAGCTGAAAAATGGTTAGCTAAAATGATTGACTAAACAGTCCAAATAGTTAGCTGATAGTAATGAATAAATGGTAGAAATAAATAGCTAAACGTATTGCATAAGCAGCTGAAAAAGTTAGCTAAAACTACTGACTAAACTATAGCTATGGATAAACGGTTAAATATTCAGCTTCACTCCCAAGTAGTAGTAGTATGATTGCTGACCAAACCAACCTAAATATTGACAGTTCATTTGTATGAAAAAAATATATAAATTTTTATATATTGTTGCACATTTGGAACACATTGGGAATTGATAAAGGGGTATGCAAATGAGTCTGAGGGTACCTCAGATGGTGGGACTGTAGGGAACCACTGGTATAGAGTATTTGCTTTTTTAAATGTGAATATTTCTTTCCTCCTTAAACAAAACAACTTAGTATTCTTAATAACAATATTGCAATAAAGCGATAATGTTGCAACAATACAAAGACAGTTACATAAGAAATCAAATCAAATATACTCACAGAAATACCCAAACAAATACAGAAACATCAGCAACCTAAAAAGGAAGGGGGATGTAGTCTTGGCCTCTAATCCACAAGCAACAAAACCATATTATCAGAACCATTCTAATATTCCAATCCGGCAGCAATTCAATAAATGAAGGTTATTTTTATTCGTTACCACCACTGGCATCATCACCATTAGTAACAGTAACTATATGAAGTGCATGCCATTACACTGAATATTATATATTATATATTGATCATGATATATTGTTCTATAGGACCCCATGTTTGTGTGAAATCTTGCAGTTTCTCTTGTAGTATAAAAATATATATTTTTCATTTTCAATAACATGAATTGCCTTATTTATCCACTCTAGGTTGGTGTATTGAGTACACACACATTTTGTATACACCAATACACAGCTGTTTTTTCATTTTTTTATTTTGAGTTTTTTGTTTCTTTTTTAGTCTTCTATCATCACTTAGGTCACCTGTTCCTTTATGCGTAATGACCCTGACTTTCTTGTACTGAGAAATTATTATATGTTGCATCATAACCATGATTGTCACAGACGTCTCTGACTTATAAGTGAACGATCTGATGTGATGCGATCATCTTTCAGATAACAATCTGAAGCACAAATTTAGCCCACATATGAAAAAAAAAGTAAGTAAATCCGGACTGTTAACTGGATGAGTGTGCGTTCATCCCAACACTGTGAGATGTGTGGGAACTGTTCGCTGTAGCCGCAGCAGCTCTCTGTCATGCCGGCTTCAGTGTCTGGCCTTGTCATTTTTCACCCCACCGCCGACACCGCAGTGGAAGAGGAGAGGATGTGTGTGTTTGTGTGAAAAGCACACCTGGCAGAGAAGGAGACCTATAACCCCACCCCTCCACCAATCAACCCCCCACCCCCTCCCTTCCCCACCTCCCCTTTCTCCACCCTCCATCCCACCTTCTTCCCTTCCCTCCGTCCCAAGCCCTGAGGGGAGAGATGGATCTGTGTCTGGGGCTGGTGATGTCACTCTTGGCAACCTGAGGTTTGAGAGTTCAGAGGAGTGAACTGGAGGAACTATCTCACTTTGTTTACAATGCATGCAGACTCTGGTATACGCATGTGAAAGTTGAAACACTTTCTGTATGTAGGTCAGGTATTGTATACAGCTTGTGGTCAAGTCCTTTTATCGTTTGCTTTGTCTTCAAATTTAGGTAATTTCAATGGTATAAGACTTTTTTTCATACCTCTTGTAGAAAAAGCTTGCAGCAGTCCTCACCTTTTATGGGGTTAACTTTCTTCATAGTGGGGATGATGAGAGGCTCATGGTGGAAAAAAATACAGCCAAACAAAACTTAATGGAGACCAGGAAGGACATGTGTTTCCAGAGGTGGGGATTCAACTTTTGAGATTCAAATCTGCCAGCCTAGCCAAAATGTCACTATACTGTGAGAGCCAGAATAGAAGAAAAAAAAAAACATGGCCTATCAAGTCAGATCAAATATTATCGGACTATAAGAAGAAAGAGCAGAACATCTATACATGTTTTCTTATGGATCTTGTAAAACAACCAGCAACGATGATAGTTAATCGCATCAAGATAGTTCAAAGTGTGCACCCTAAAGAGATACCTTATGTGGTTTGCATGTATACTCCCTATATGTAAACACAAACATGAAGACAAACAGCCCCACAATGCCCCAAGATGCTTCATGTGGCTGGATTTGTTTTTGAGGATTTAGGCCTTGTGTTCTGTACAGTCGAGCGAAGACACGCAAGAGAAGACAGCAGAGCACATGTCATGGAAGTCAGTCCGGATGAAAAGGCTTGTCTCTCTATCCTCTTAGTCAAGTCGTCAACACTGTGCAGTCATGCTGCAGAAGTTTGCGGATTTCTCAAGTCTTGACATTGTCCCATCAATTACAGGACACTGATGTCATCGCCCTATCTGAGTCTCGGTGAATACTTTCAATATATGCAGTCAAAGTCAGAGCAGTCAAAACACTTTAAGCAGATTTTTGACGCCCTCACTTTTTTTCCCCAGAGAACTGACAGTAGCTCTGCTACACATGCATGTATCAGCATTCATGTGTGTGTTTCATGTGTGTGTGTGTGTGTGTGTGTGTGTGTGCGTGTGTGTGTGCGTGTGTGTGTGTGTGTGTGTGTGTGTGTGTGTGTGTGTGTGTGTGTGTGTGTGTGTGTGTGTGTGTGTGTGTGTGTGTGTGTGTGAGAGAGAGAGAGAGACAAACTGAGTGTGTGCAGGTGCCTGTGTGTGCATGTGCAGTGATTAATAACCCCTTCTTGATCTCAGATAAAAAGCATGAAAAATGGCATGGAGTCAAGAGAAAAAGGGCGTCTCCCTCGCCAGTTGTAGCTTTAGTTATCTGATCAATACTGTGCAATTACAGAGATTTATGTCGCCCCACATTCCAGGGCGAGTTCGTCTCACAGCCACCTGTGGAAATATGATCTGTTTTTAACATATCTAACACCAGGAGAGGAGAGAAGAGGTGAGCTACAGTAGTCCATTTCACCTAAGTTTCCACTATAAACACATCTCATCCTTTATGAAATAGCAAAACAGACCAACTTAACGGTATGCCAAGCAGTACGCATTCCCCAAACAACAGACCATTATAGCGTGATTGATAGGGTGTAACTGTGCCTTCTGTTTAAGTCAGGTTTGATGCATATCTCAGAACCCATTATTTCAAGTGTGACTCAAGTGTTTAGGTTTAAGAGGGTCTGGCAATGTTTCTGTCCTGTTGGTCATCTTCAAAACTTGACACAATTTCAAATGCTGACAGTAAACAGAGCCTAAGTGTATTTTGACACTGATATTCAGGTTATATACGTTGTAAGAGGCCACACTCTAGTGTTATACTGCATTTACCAGAGAACAACCAAATGGCTCATTGGCTCCTATAGGCCATATATTTACATAGTTATGAATTTGCATTGCAACATCTGTTGATTTTTTGACAAGAAGACATTTTGAAAGAATACCTATTGGTCTACTGATCTATCCTATCTTAATGTTGAATAAGAATATAGCAGTGATGGAGTACCAAGTTGTTGTTCTCTGAACTCATGACTCGACTTGGACAAACGCACTGATGACTTGGACTTGGACATGGACACAAGGACTTATGAAATCGGACTTGAGTATTCATGAAATACTGTAGAACTCGGAAGTTGGATGAAGTTTCTGACTTCTGACTCTACTTTTATGTGTAATGGGCAGTGACGAGTCGCTATTCTCTGGACTTGTGACACAGGTAATGGTGACCCGACGCGGGCTCAACTCTGACTCTTCTTTGGTGACTCGGACTTGGACTTGGACTCGAAAACTGGGGACTTGAGACTTGACTCGGACTTGACACTTGGTGACTAGACTACAACACTGGAATATACCACTTAGCTGCCTTTGCTGGATTGAGTGGCTAGCTGTTGAGCCTATTTCGTTCTATAAAACAAACAAAAAAACAAGAATTACCGGACATCTTGACATAATAAATGTACAAAGGAGTAATCCAGCAATTTAATATTGCACTTATTTAAGGCCAGGGTACTTGAAAGAGACAGATTTTTAAAAAGAATGGTCAAAATAAAAGGCAGAGATATCATCACTTTCATTCCCAAGTATGGGTCAAGCCCCAAAAATGATGGGTTCTACACTTCCCATAATGCAACTCAGTTGACCCTCCCTGATTGGTAAAAAAAAAAAAAAATGGAACACAGGCTTTCGCATACAAGTATGCCCACGCTGAGATAACCTTGATGAGTTTATCAGTATTATTTATTTAGATTTTCAGAAGCCAAAGAAGGTATGATACAACTTTTTTCACAGGCTGAGTAGTATTTTTCAAACTAATCTTTATCTATAAATGCATCCTGATATAGAGTAACAATGCCTAACTGGTTGTTGAACAGGTCCTGTACGATCCTGGAGTCATAATCGCCAACAGCAAAGAAGATGTAGAAAAGAAATATAAGACTTCAAGGGTGGGTTCCACTATTCAGTCTAAAAACGCATGCACTCCTCTAAACAGCTCATGAGTCTGAGGATAAATGTTGTCTCTGGTCATTCCTGATGTCCCCTGGGCTGCTGTTTTAAGGCTTATCCACTGAGGCGCTCCTTGCTCTGTACGTGGCAACAGTGATTCTGGTTCCACTACATGGGCTCTGTAGGAAACCACATGGTTGTAAAGCTTTGAATCAAAGATCTGACTGTGAGGGCCTCTAACACTCACAGCTCCACTGGAGGATGGACTGATGTCCATTTTAACATGTATGTCAATCATTTATTTCTCCTTCCTTTTGTTCTCCCTCACTGAATTTGTCAGTTTTCTTCATTTTCCTTAATCTGCCCTTCCTTCCTTCTTCAGCCCCCACCAGCCCCCATCTACCCCATTTTACAGACAGGTTTATGGCAGAGTGATAGGAACCTTGCTGCATTCGGCTCCTGCAGAGGGCCATAGCATCAGACAGAGAGTCTCTAAATGTGTTGTTTTGTGCTCTGACATACGGTTAGTTATATAGTCCAGATAGGTCCTGTCAAAACAGGTTTGCTGTGTAATTACCTGAAGTGCTTACGTTTGGTCAGATTAATTTGCAAAAGGTCAAAGCACCATATACGTTTCTCCAGTTCCAAGGGAATTATGGTCAGAGTAGTTTTACTTCCAGTAAACAAAGTGATCTGTCAAGCTTTTTTTAAGGAATCCATCTCCCCAACAATGAAACATAACCATCAGTCTCGCAGAGAAGTTGTAGTTTTATCCCTATCTAAAACTGAATTGGACTGAAAACGCCACTCTGGAGAATAAAGGCCATGCACCAAATTTGTTCATTTTTTTTCTTATTTGGATTTGAAAGGAGTGTCATGTGTTTATTCATGCTGCTTCAAAAGGTTTTCTGTCTTGCATGAAGAAAAATGTCTGAGAGAAACACACTGAGCTAAAGCCTGTTTCCCATCTCCTAAGTGGAAAAATTCTCCGTAATAAATTACCAACGCTGACATGCTAAAAGGCTTTGTGGATCTGTCATATTCGAACATTTCATCAGACAATGGCATCGGTACATGATGAGACAGCTTAGGTCAAACCATTCCAGACCTGGTAACTGTATCTCTTATTTTCTCTCCCCACAGAGCTTCTTAACTAGATTTACTGCAATGTGATACAGGAGCAAGTATTGAGTGTGGAGATGGTGGTTCATTTGTGTGTGTGTGTGTGTGTGTGTGTGTGTGTGTGTGTGTGTGTGTGTGTGTGTGTGTGTGTGTGTGTGTGTGTGTGTGTGTGTGTGTGTGCGTGTGTGTGTCCACATTTGTACAAATGCATGAGCACACAGAGACAGTCGAGCAAAAAGTCAAGCAAAAACAGTGACATGTACACACACGCACACACACACACACGCACACACGCATGCACGCACGCACGCACACACACACACACACACACACACACACACACACACACACACCCATACACGCAGGCACGCACGCACGCACGCACGCACGCACGCACACACACACACACACACACACACACACACGTTTGGGTAATAGATCAGATGTTTGCTTGGTCCATCTCTGGGATGGTGGAGGAGCAGAGGATGCTGGGATATGCCCGGCCCGAAGGGATCCTCTTGTGTGCTGAATGGAATTGAGGACTGCACCATAGACAAACATGCTGCGAGCTATGAAACAACTGCCGTACAACTGAAATCAACACTGTGCGTCCCTGCTATCCAACACAAAAGGGAAGTCAATCCAAGAAATTGAAGGAGAGAGAGAGAGGCAGAAAGAGAAGGAAAGAAAAGAAAAACAAACATTACAAGGGTGCCTCAGTATAGCCCAAAGGGGTTTCAATGTAATGTCACAGCAATGCTTAATATGGAGCACAGCATGTAATGAGTTGATGTAATAATAACGTGCATTTTTTATTTATTTTTTATATTTTTAACAAGATCTATCCATAGTCTTACAAGACACGTGTGGTCAAGCATATCACCACCATTCATCCTAGAAACCCATGTAATGTAGTTTCAAAATACTTTTCACATGCTAGTTAGGCTGCGAAGGACAAAAAACATTGTGGCATACCTACATACACTTCCACATGTAATATTAAAGTGTTCTTGAGAAAATCGGCGAACTCCATACTCCCAAATAACTATAAATGTGTATATTAATATGGAAGTTGGTTTGGACAAAAGCATCTGCCAATCATGTATATGGTTATTTTATGTTATCCTTGGAAAAGCCTTAAAATCGTTTTAAGAACGGCCAGGCTGGAGAATTTTCAACCATTTATCAAAAGCATATCTGGTTCTTCTGATATACTGTATTTATTCCTTAAGGTCTATCATTACAATATTTACAGCATGCTGAAGGCAACAGTTTTCATTGATTTGGAATAATTCCTGATATATATCAGCTTTTTCCTCCTTGTCTTTTGCGCATGATGAAAGGCCCATGAACTCCAAAAGTCCTTGAATAATTCCACCAAGAAGCCCCGTGCTACTAAGTATGGCTTATGGACTTGTTGCATCCATAGCAACCAAAGACCTAGGATGATAGTACTGAAGGATATCTCACGTTTGCATTCTTCTTGCGTGTTGTTTGCCATGTTTGCTTTGTGTAGAACACCCACAATTCAAAAAGCTTCCTGCTCAGCAAGGGGTTTATGAGGTGAGGGAGCTTTTGTTTTTCCACATTCAGACACGTAGCATTAACATAGTGTGCGTGCGGATCCGCAACATTGGCTAAACATTGTCCCTCGTATATTTTCTAATAATTTGGGCATGCTTGGCGGGATATTAAGCAGGCTTACGGGGCATGTGAGACGAAACCATTTTAACTCGTGTTGTGATAGAAGGCGTGCATGTGTGCGGGAATGTAATTGATTTGTTTATTTTATGACAAGGATGCAAAGCAAGTGTGAGATTTGCTACTGTAATGTGGCTTCGGAGAGATACAGGGAGCCATTGTGAGATGAAGGTGGGGGAAGGTAGCTTCTCGTATATATGGCGGGCCCTCGCAATCCTTCCAAACCTTCCAAGAACGTTGATAAGCAGATCCCTGAAATGAAATTCCCCAGCACCCGGCTGGATCTGCCCCTAATCGTTTTATTTACAGTCACTATAAAAGACGCCTCCCTTTTAATGGCGCTGTGAAATAATAAGCAGCCGAGGAACAATCGGTACAGTCCTAAGCGCATTCCCCCCTTCCATTTTCACATTAGGCTAATCGCGGCGAGGGGAAGGATATAAAGACATCAGTTGGATGAAATGAGTGTAATTGGAGAATAATGTAGTTAGTTTGCTCTAATCTTCTGCATAATATTAAAATGTTCTCAATGCACCCCAGCTGCAAGCAATCACCCTTCTCTGAGGGGGAAACCTGGGCGACGATGTTCGGAGTGAGGAAGGATTGTGTGAGTGGAGATAGAGGTAGAGATATATATGAGAGAGCAGGAAAAGGAAAGCGGGAGAAACAACTGCTTCAGTAGGATGTCCAAGAAACTGTCTATGAAGGCCTTCCCCTGGATAAACTGAGCTTTCCTCCATCTTTTTTTCCTGTCATGGAAAAGCAATCCTTGCACCCTGCTGACGGCTGGCTAATTTGTACTGGGGGCTTGTTGGTTGCCAAGACTGGTTATGGTGTTGTTGAAATCAGGAACAGTAGGGACCAAAACTGTCAGCATGGGTTTCAGAGGTTCATTTTCTCCATGCTGAGTACAGCCTGGTACAGCCTGACTGTTTATTTGCTGCCAAGAAGCATCCTATAGTACAGCAGCTTACAGATGGAACCACAATGTTCTGAGCACTCAGATGCTTTTGCCGGTGTACACAAAGAACCATTATTTGAAATGATTAAAGAGCTCTCATTGAGGTGTGAGAACATCTTCGGCTACATCTAATACGGTTTGTGCAGCTGTAAATGGCCTTGCGATTGGAAATTGAGAGGTCATCGGTCACTCGGTTCAATATGGTCTCTTATACCTCTTTACTCTTAAAAAATGACTGTTGCCTGAAACGCCTCCAACGCCGTGCCAAAGAGGCTAAATTAACTTTTGATCATCTCTCTCTATACAATTAGGACTGTAGGGAAGTTGCAGTGTGAGCAGTTACAGCAGTAGCCTTACTGTGGAATTAAGGGTGAGGTTTATTAGTCCCCCTATGGCTTAGCCTTGTCTGTGATTTCAAGGCAAAAAAAAAAAAAAAAACTCGCTCTGAGGCGGCTCTTTAACTGGTGTTATTGTGCAAGAAAATTGTCATTAGACAGTGGAACAAATAACCTCGAAACGTCATGGGTGTCTTCGCTAGGGATCTAAAACAACAACAAAGAATTAATCAAATTAAAAGGAAGCCTTGTTATGCGATTTCAATTTAATTTCCACAACCAAGCCCTCTATTTAGTCTTTGACAAAACCTAAAAAAAGGGCAAGTCACAGTTTAGGGGCTCAGTAACAGTTTTATATTAGTGAAGAATTATCAATCCTTTAAGCTAATTTGGATAAGTTGGGGAGCCATAAAGTTGGCTATGAAAATGGAGTAGCCTATTTGTTAAGCTCCCACCCCCTTCCACAGTATTTTTATGCCACCGGGGCACTAATGCACTTTTGTTTTCCCTTGTTGATCATCTGCCACTTAAGGCACATTAAATCCTGCAAATTAATATAAATCTATGAAAGCTA
Source organism: Gymnocephalus cernua (assembly GCA_023631565.1). Classification (NCBI taxonomy): domain Eukaryota; kingdom Metazoa; phylum Chordata; class Actinopteri; order Perciformes; family Percidae; genus Gymnocephalus; species Gymnocephalus cernua. The sequence goes on along the minus strand of CM042446.1, from coordinate 14,682,587 downwards.
TTAGTGATTTCCGCCCTGTATCAGGCACCCACACAGGCCTGCCTATGAGGCCTTGAGTAAGTCCTACATAATTATCACAAAGATGTAAAGCCCTGTCCTTACTTTTTAATTAACTTTTTTTTACAGTGTTGTTTTAGAGACACTGTAACTTTAAAAACTCCTCTGATTCCCTGTGTCTCGATTTCCTATCCTGTCCCTTCTACTCTCTTTTTGTTCATCTTCTGAGACCTTCCTCTGCAGCCTCTTCTCCACTTTCTCCCAAATCCTCTCCTCTGTTCCTCATAGCCAAGCAGTTTAGGCAAGTGCCATATGCCCTGATTAAAGCTAGCGGCAGGCCAAGGAGCACAGGGAGGCTGTTTTGTCATTAGCCCCTCGCGCGGCTGAGGTGGAAACTCATTTAGCCCCATGCTGGACCTTCATTATGATAGACTTGTATCAGATGGCATCTCTGGCTGGGATCTCTGGCTCCTGGCTAACGGATGGGGAGATGCTGTGGCTTCGGCCCCTCTCCAGCCCCAGCAGGGAAAGAGAAAAGGCTTCAAATGGGGATAGGGCTGGAGGAGAGTGGTTGCGGCTGTGTAATGGAAAGGGAATGGGGATGAAAGCAGCGGGGAATGGCTGAGAGCGGTGCAGGGGGAGAGGTTAAAGGTTATAGGTCCTTGAGGTGGGCATGGAAAAATATGCAAGGTGGGTTGAGTCGGGAAGAAGAGAGCTAAGATTTTACAACAGCTATATTGATTTTCGGATACTTCTAATATTAGTGATACAGCTGACTACAGGGCTGCATGACAGGGACAAAAAGGGTGAGGGGAGAAGACTGGGTTAAGGTTATGAAGAGCATTGTAAACAGATTGGGTTCTTGGCATTTTATGGTCTCTTGACAACACAGATAGTAGTTCAGAATAACTAAAGCGTGTATCTGAAAAAACACCAAGAACCTAAAACTGAAAATACAATGTAAAATGCATTGAATTTGGACAGGGTTCTATGTATACCTCCAAATATTTGTGTACAGTGTTTGCATGGTGCCCCAAGCTCCTAATGATCACTTGTCGGTCAGTGTGTCCATAACCTGATGTCATCTGAGTTGGTGTTCGGCTATCGCGGATACGACCTAGTTCTTCTTGTTAAAAACTGTTGCTGCTGATGGACGTGTAAAAAGGCATCACTTCCTGTGAGACAGGATTTTCCCAGCAAAGCTCTGCTGCACAAATCGGCAAACGTGGATTGTATTTACCATCGTCCTGCCTTTCTGTATAAATGTATGGTGGAGTGAGTTGGCATTTGGATGGGAAAAGGCTGGAGGAGATATGTGAGTGTGGGGGGTCTTGAGAGGCTAAGGCTGGGTCTGAAGCAGAGGAGTAGGATGGGATGGGGCTGGAGGGAGATGAGGCTGTATGGAGAGAATAGATACAGGCCTGAGGGTCCTGATTCAGGGTTACTAACATGGCTTGGTGTGAAGACAGAGAGGTATGGGGCGGGAAGAGCACAAGAAGACAGCTGGGCCTGGAGGAGAAGGCAGTTGATGGTCTTGAAATGGGGCCGTGGAAGGATCTGGGTCTTGCTCAGCCTGGTGCCTCTCTGGCAGATGCTGCAGCAGACTGGATGAGGGGACCACCACTGACAGACTGCTGGCGGGTAGAGCTGTGTGTTCCTGGTAGACCGAAACCACCTCTCTGTCTGGCTGTCTCTCCATGCCTTAGTCTCCCCGAGTTGACCCCTCCCTCTCTCTATCTTTCTCTGTTTCCAGTTCTTCTTCTTTCTCCTCCTTTTCATTGTACCCGCCACTATCCCTGCTTACAGCTGCACCTCCTACACACAAATCCACAAGCACACACACACACACACACACACACACACACACACACACACACACACACAGCAAAATCGTGCTTGCTGCTGACACACACAAAAAAAACTGTGTACACAGTGGGTACATGGAGTACAGAAATTATCAAATGTTCCAAAGCAAATGGCTGAAACAAATTTCTGCGTATTTGCTGACAGTTGTGCTACCTCCTGTAATAAAAAGTCAATGAACCAAGGGCAGTCAATATATTCCAATAACAAAGACTGAGAGATTTGTCATTTCCCCACTCTCTGATGAAAACATGCCTTTCTTCTTTTGCATGAGAAGAATGGGGGGTGGTGGGAGAGCCACACACAAATACAGTCACACTCTGTCTCTTAAAAAAGAGAAATCTAGGGGGAAAAAATGCCTGCGCCCCCCCACCAAACGCAACCTGAAGAGAAGGCATCTGACTGTGACAAACCAAATACGCTCTGTAATAGAATTTTCCATCTCTGCAAAACTGATAAGGAAGAGAAAACATAACAACAGCGAGTGGCACATATCTGAAGGAGGTGATTTCAAAGAACAACACCAAGGCACTCCAGATCCCTCCTCTCGCTGAGTTCTTACATAAATATGCCGTTAAGCAATATGATGTATTATTATTACCTGAAAACATGCTATGAGCCCGGGTAGGCAGCATATGAGCCAAGCGCCTTAGCTCCCCAAAGGAGATTGTCTCGACACCACATATCAGCTTGTGCTATTGGATTCCCTGACTTTTAACTGGGTTAACCCACTTCCTGGTGAATACAAATTCAATTTTAACTGCCGCAGTTTTTTATTTGCCATCCATGCCCCCCCTTTCCCTTTTCACTTGCCTTGCTCTCAATAGACTGGAATAACCACGTAGAAACAATTTCCCTCTATTGAGTATACACAAGCTATAAAATTAAAATGAAGTGCTATTACATGTGTGCAAAGAGGAGCGTGTGTGTGTGTGTGTGTGTGGGGGGGGGGGGGGGGCTGGATATCTCCTCAGCAAGAGGAAATGATCCCTCTAGTTTATTTTATTCCTTCCATCTATCTATTTCTGCCCATAGCTCTCTTTCTCCCCCTTCTCCTGCCATCCGTGGTGGTAGATGTCGATGATCTTGCATGCTCTTGTTTCCTGGTTCTGGATGGATCGGCCATTTGTAACGGGTACGCGCTCACCTTTAACTACACTGTTACAAACACGGTTCCTGGGGGAATTTTTTTACGCTCCAACAAAATGCAGTTTTCAAGGTTTACTTCATGATAATACTGAACGTCTTCTATTGGGCTATCTTGCAAATTACATGACGTTAATGAAACCTTATTAATCAATCAAATTGACAATCAAACCTACTATTAGTATGTTAGATTTTTTTTTTTAAATCATAATGCACTTCATAGGCTAATGTTCTTTGTGGTATTGTTTGCCCAAATGTATTGAGAAACAACTGACATATTTTATTGTATGTTCTCATGTTGTGTAGTGTATGTATATAATGTATATAATTGCATAATATAAAACATGATACGACATAGAGATTACACATCTTCCAGAAGAAAAAAAAACTAACTATTGTGACAATAAATGTAGTTGAAAACCTGAAAATAGAGATCTTTAGATGATCACATTTTTCAAAGCTGCCCAAAGACACTTCGAAGAATTGCAACAGAAAAGAAAGCTACTTGAAGGGCCCTTGAGGTCCTCACAGGCACCTTATGAGCACTCTTTGAGGCACTCTGAGGGTCCCTGAAGCACCACAACAGAGTTTTTTTCTTTAACAGTGCAGGTCTGTCTTCCAGGGCCTGTGTGACTGTCTTCTCAATGGGCTAATGGCTTTCCTCAAGCAAAAGGAGGGAGAGCAGGGCCTAAACAAAGCCAGATGAGCGAGTCAGGAAGCCTTTCAGGACTTCATTAGGTCTTCTCTGTGAGAGGGGAGGTTAAGAGCCCAGCAAGCTGGTACTGTTTAGCTGCTTAACGTCAACAGGAATGCTCACGCAGCTGCCCCGTACACCCACCGACAAGCACACACAGGACACAGCAACATGAAGCAAACACACACACACACACACACACACACGTGCAGATGTGCGCGCCCAGTCTCACAACATACTACATGCGCACATGCCGACGGATAGACAACCACAGATACACATACACTCAGCATGCACAGACCCGACGTATAGCCCCTGGTTCAGACAACACACAGCACTAAACACTGGCTGGTTAGCATGAGAAAAAGGCCACACAGGGACTCAAACAGTCTCTGTGCTTGGTACGATCACACTGTTGCTACGGGCACCAACCACACACACACACACACACACACACACACACACACACACACACACACACACACACACACACACACACACACTTAAACTGTTTGGACATTAGACCTTTCTTCCCTTTTGAAGTACAACTACATGTTTGTGCTGATGTTAAGCTCCGCAGACTATGGACAAAGTTTGGTACTTTAACATTTATCATTTACCCAATGTATCCAGGAAACAATTACTGCAGCAACACGACAAGAACATCATGTGTATTAAAGTCTTTCATTTTCCATGTGTGGATTTTGAAGTATCACTACAGTTTTTTACAGTCACTTTGGCACTAATTTCAGAACCTTGATGTCATTTTTCAAAACTCTTAACACAAAACTCACAACCAATGATCAAAATACACATTTTTCAAAACTCTAACACTTTTTTCAATTGCTTGGATACAATACACATAAACCAAAGATCATTTGTTCATTTAACAAAGATCACCTGTTCAATATGACACAACTTAACATCAAAGTACTACTATTTCAAAAAGAAATTGATGATTGTCTATTCATTTCATTCCAATCATCTAACTATCAATCGATACAACTACTCAAAATGATAAGTAACTGTTGCATGAATCTTAATGCATAGTTGTATGGAAACAGACAAACAATGTTCCATGTTCAGATCATGAAAGTTTCAAGATAACGAGATTCATTGTCACCAATTAGTGTAGAGCATGAACCAATCAGACTACAGTATCTATGGATGTAATATTTCATCATCATTCTTTACTGTAATGTACTACTGTTTATCAGACACTGTTTCTATGAGACTATTTACAGTACTGACAGTACTGCACTGTATGCATGCAGGAATTGGAATTGCTTGTCCAATTCTGCCAACTCGTTACTGATGATTGAGATATATACTTTATATATATAAACTGTATATATACATATATATATATATATATATATATATATATATATATATATATATATAAATATACATATAAATATACATATAAATATACATATATACTCGTACCACATTGTTCGCCATGCCCGAAGGTTTTTTCCAAGATGTTTGGCTAATTGCAATGTAGATGAGAACCTGCGGCCAAATCCACAAGACAGAGTTGATGAATATGTAGAAGTACAGTAATCACTTCTTTGTTTTGCTTTTTACAGTACAAGCAAGTTGAAGAACACTGCATTTGATGTTTTACAGTACTGTCTTTTCTATTTCCTAGCTAATTAGTTTTGCTTTGATTCAAATAAACCTGTTTAAAAATGTTGTGATCGTACTGCACTGTTTTTCATCAATACATTTCAGGTTTTGTTCAATGATTCCACTGTGTCTGTAGTATTCTCTCTACTACTGCAGTACCTTTACAGGATGTATTTACATCTAGTACCATAATGAAACATGTATCACCTATTTTGTACTACAATATTTAATGATTGTACCAACGATGACCCAGTGAATCTATAGGTAGCTTGTGTGTGGGTGATCTAAAGTAACGTTTCAATGGTATTTCACAATACATTTGTTTTTTGAACCAATGATTGTGCAAGTGTGAGATTTATTTAAAGATATGAATGCGCAATACAATGTTTTGAACATTGGACAGCCTGTGTGACAAGTGATGATCGTTTTGAGTTTTGTGTCTAGAGTTTTAAAAAATGACGTGAAATTAGTGGCAAAGTGATTGTAAAAAAACTGTAATATAATCTTTATTATTAGTGGCACCTCAAATGAGAAGAGTACTACATTATAATTTAAAATAACTTGTTGGGACAATCTGATTGGCAAAAGTGGAGAAAACGTTTAGAATGTTTCAAATATTTGTGAAATCAGTATAAGGAAAAAATAATGCACTTCTGAAACTGCTAACAAAAAAAATTAAAACATATTATAACACATAATAAAAGATATTGTTGTCCAAGATGTCCCCTGCACTTGTTTCATGGCATTTATAAATATTACAAGACCTTTTCACCTGATAAATACCCACTGCACTTCACGCACACAAGTGCCCAAATACACGCATCCTGTAGTTCGTCCAAGCATTTGATCATAAGAGTTGAGCTTACGCTCTGCGTGGATCAGTTTTATGTGGAGAAACAGTGTGTGTGCTTTCACAGGTATTGTGTTGCAACTGGTCGCCTGCCCCTGAAACACTGAGCATGTTACCAACCCCTTCCTAGTAGTCCTGAAAGGAAAGAGAGGAGAAAAGGCCAGATTAGATTAGATGGATATCGTAGCTTTCGACACGTGCAGCTGAGACTTGATGAGTAAGGTAGAGAGAAGTGTATTTTTGAGTGTGTGTGTGTGTGTGTGTGTGTGTGTGTGTGTGTGTGTGTGTGTGTGTGTGTGTGTGTGTGTGTGTGTGTGTGTGTGTGTGTGTGTGTGTGTGTGTGTGCTTGCGTGCGTGCGTGCATGTGTGTGTGTGTGTGTGTGTTTGTGTGAAGGCGAGGAGGGGAGGGAGAGGTGAAAGGGAAGCTGATAAATATCAAATGAACAGAGAAGAGGTCTGTAAGTTGAGCCTTGCATCTTTTTGCCTGCTTTGTTTAAATGTACATGCGTGTATATGAGTGTGTGCACGCTCGTGTGTAAGGGCAGGGGTGGGGCTTGTTTTGTTGGTCTCTTAGATTGAAAAGAATAGGAGTTGATGATAGTGTGTGTAAGGAGAGGAAAAGAGGTGTGCGTGTAGATGTGTGTGCGTGTGTGTGTGTAAGTGTGTGTGTAAGTGTGTGAGGGCTGTGTTCAAGCACCACCTAGTGCTCGAGTGTGGCACCTCACCTGTGAAGTAAAGCACAACACCTCAACTGTTACTGTCTTATTGGATGACACACGAATTAAGAGCATAAATAAGTTTGATGTAAAGATCTCATTCATTCAGAAATGTTTGAACTGAGCACTCGCATGCATATTACGGTTATAATATACACAACATTGAAATGAAGGAACAGGTTTTGCAACGTTATAATAGCTAAATAATCTCTCAGAATTTAAAAGTACAAAGTATCAGCCTAATGATGCAACTGAACAGATAATGCACGTGCTTAAAATATCAACATAGTGATATTATACTATTTATTAATCTGTTTTGAAATTGTTAAAAATAAATTCCGTATCATTATGATGCTATAGAAACATTTATGATGTGACAAGACCCTTGGAGAGGAAAAAACAACACAGAAATTGCTCCCATAACACCTTGCGACTGTTTTATTTAGAGGCTATTGTGAGATGGAGATAATGTCACAGTCGATTCTTCACTCATCTGACAATCACCACCAGCCACCAGATAAGAGGCATGAGGAGAGCCCGGGATAATTATGGCACACATGGCTTAGCTAACTTTCCCCCTATTTCGCCCGCTCATTTCAATGTGCCCTTGAATACAGTATACTGTCAACACACATCCATCGCAGTCGGCTTACTCGAACTTAGCACCGCAGCCCCATCAAGCCCTTCCAAACAGCCTGGTGACAGTGATGTGAGGCTGTCGTGCTGGATCAAGGTAATTCAGTCTGAGCCTCCGCCCCCACCACCACCTCCCCACCCTCCGCCCCCGTTGTCAGTCGAGCACGGCGTGACCCTCGGGCCTTCAGATTCAGCTCCCCAGACCTGTTTATTTTTATCACAACAATGAAAATTAGCATGATGCTGAACGCCTATGCACACTGCACGCCTCCAAGGCTGTTCGCGTGTATATATGTGTGTGTGTGTGTGTGTATTTTTGTGATCAGGCTGTGTGTGTGTGTGTGTGTGTGTGTTTGTATGGGGAGGGGTGGGGGGGGGGTTGGAGTGACAGTGTCACCTTCTTATCACAGGGCCAATGCTGTGTAGACAGGAAGATTTAGCTGAGAGATTGAGGGGGCTTGGTGGTTACTACTCTGACAGGTATCACCTATACAAGGATTACCAAAACAAAGATTCCATAAAAATGTCAGAATGAGCGAAGTGTCCCGTGGTGGTTTTGCAGGAGAAATGTCAAAATTACTGGTCACACAGTTTCTTTGTACCTTATCTCATTTGGTTTTAACGTCAAACGGATTTCATTTGCATTCAGATATGCATCGTGCACTGAGTTGGTTTTGAAAATGTTTACTGTTTGTATCCACAGTTTGGACAGTTTAATGTTGTCCACAGTTACACTTAAAAAAAAAAAAAGTAGGTTAAGAAAATCGGATTAATTATAATTCAAAATCAAAGGCATTTCCTATTTTATTGCTTTTAAAAAAAACTAAAAATCCGTAATTGACAGAATTCCCATCACAGAAATACCAATCAATTGAGCCTATTCAGAACTTAAAATGATCTCAAATTGATCTGCTATACTATTTTACAATTCTTTGTAATACAATTAAATTCACTTGCTTCAGTGAACTGTGAGATATGTTTTTATGGCTTATTACACACTGGTGTTTTACTCAGCTTCTGGTTTTATTCACACACATTTTCTCAATTTGCCTCACATTCAAATTGCTGAAATCTAGATGTTACATCATTTTTGTCTTTGGTTTTTGTTTACGTGTCACAAAATAACACACGCACACACACACGCTCGCACACACACACACACACACACACACACACACACACACACACACACACACACACACACACACACTGGACCTTTAGCATGACTGCAGGGAAGCTGAGTGAGACCATTTTAAACATCTAGTCCTAGTAGGGCTGAGAAATACTTCACTAGTCAGTCTGGCTGTGTGGAGGGAGCAGAGACAGATGTTTAACGCTTTGCCTGCCTGCACACGCACACGCACACACACACACACACACACACACACACACACACACACACACACACACACACAATGAAAAAAACATTCTGGCCCTACACACAGCTGTGCATGCAATAGACGCATGCTCTGTCTCTCATTCCGCGATACACACACACGCGTGTGCACACACACGCGCATGCACACACACACACACACACACACACACACACACACACACACACACACACACACACACTTTTATGGCAGCATTTTCCAGTGTGACTGACAGCAGTGATGGAGGTGAAGATAAGCCTGATTAATTGGGAGGATGGGTGGGAGTGGGAGGCTACACAGCGGCTACGCTGCAGTGCTCCAGCGATGCCTCTGTGGCATTACGTGCCACATACTCAAATGATTTGTCAACCCTGCTGAAGGACATTTATTGACTGCACCCATGGTCTCTCTTTTGCAAAGCGGTATTTTGTCATAGCTGAAAAATGGCCCTCCTATATCAACTTTGACACTCAGCTCTAAAGTTTTTTTGCTCTCTTTTCTTTATGCTATCCCCCGTGTAATGTAAGAGAAGAGTGTGATGCTTCAGATCATCAGACAGCCAAAGGTCAATGCAACAGACTGTCCTTATAATGAAAGACACATGTGCCTTTTGCACACAATACATGGAAACAATATATCAAACGAGCCTTCTGCCCTCCCATTCCTCCCTCTCTTACAGGATCCTGTGATAGAGCTCGACATTAATGCCACAATCCAGTGGGACCTTACACAACCTGGTCAATCTCAATGGACAGGTTAGGGTTGAGTTTGGTAAGGCTGATGTTACAGTGAATCTTAGCATCAAGTTCAAGAGTATTTGAACAGAAAGAAGTAGCACTGATGAAAGAAATGTACTGTATTATTTGTAAAATCAAAGCACCTGTGGGATATACAGTATGTGATTTTTTTTTTCTTACTCTTAAAGCACCAAAACATTTAGGCCTGAGATGAGCTCTTACCAAGCATAAGTAAGTGCTTTAAGTTTTCAGCATAAGTATACCTTTGCTGTATTATAACTGTACTGTACTGGCCAAAGACAATGCCATTAACAAAAAAAACCAACGCTGAGGGCAATAAAACCTAGTCTTCTTGGTCTTCTTATTCTTACAAAGATGATTATTTCTTCGACAACTTGTAAAGTAGATTGGAATCACAATCTTTATCATTGGTCAAGTCCATTACAAATTAACTCGCTATCTGTCACTTGTCTTTCTTCTTATATACATTTTAAAATTTCTTTTTTTTCCCTCTGAATGCTCTTGTGTCATATTGAATAAGGTGATCAATCAGACAAACTCTTAAAAAGTCACAATAGTCACTATGCATTATGGCTCTGCGTTGAATAGCGAGAGATATAGAATAGAATAGAGATTCTGTAGTATGCTACTTGGTTTGGGCTGAGAAGAATAACGTATACTGTAATGTGTAATTGCTCTTTGTGTTTTAAAAATATGATTTCTGAAACGTATCTTCTATTTTACTTTTGCTCTCTGCTCATTATCAGTCCTATCAGTTTGGGTTTTTTGTTAATGCAGTCTGCATTGTAGACAACTTTCCCATCTATACAGTTTGCTCAACAGACACTATCCAGTTGTGTGGTTTCCTTATGATTCAAGAATCCCTGAATGCACTCACTCAAAACTGCAGGGAGAAAGACAGATATGGCAGAGCAGTGAAGATCCATTCAAATATGATTATAGTTGAATTAATAGACATTGACGTTTGTGTTTGTTCCAATGTGGTGAACAGCCCAGCATTTCCTGCCAATGGGCCCATGGATGACACTAATACCTTGTAATCAAAGGAAATGTGTATAGCTCCACAACCATTACATTCAGATTTTGTCTCTCTCGTTTTCTTACTTCACTCTTGTTTGTTTCGGTGTAATGCAGATCAGTTCTGGGTTTATTTTCTACCCTCAAAGCTGAATCTTTTATTTGATTTGCAGTGGAAGAAGAAGAAAAAAAAAAAAAAATCACCCCGGTGAAATTACATCCACATGGCAGAGGCTCTGAGCGTACTGTAGCTTGGTTGGCATTGACAACAGCCATGCCACAATGACAAAACAAGGTTAGGGACAACACAGAGCTTCTATTTTAGGTAATAAATTATTAAATGAAGGCCATTACTCATTATGTTTAAAATAGCGACATTTAGAGCAGGAGTGTTTGATTTACTAATGCGCTAATATTTTGACACTTTTGTCATGGCTGTTAAGGAAGGCAGTTACAGTAAAAATTAGAAAGAGTACAAATGTGAAATGGTGCGTGAGTGATGCAGTACCTTCACACCTTGAGGCTTTGCATGTTAAAACAACCATTTTGCTAAATCACTTGAATAGATGAAAACTATCATTGTCTTTGGTCAACATGCACGAATGTAGAAAAGTTATATATAAATATTGATGCATCTCTTCAGCGCGGAAAACACTGACATTACAAAGTTGCAAGGCACTCCCACTTAATTATTCATTGTGTTCTCTTCACCTCAGGATGTGGTTGACACGCCATGAAGGGATCTAGATGCGCTCTCATATCTCTCACTGAGCGACTTTTCTTCCTTTTTCTTCTCTAATGCCTGTGAAGACAGTTCACCCTCAGGAAAGAAGCGGCTAAGTTTTCACCTCTTCCGAAAGCAGAGGGAGGAATTAAGCAGTTGAAAGGTTATGTGGTAAGTCAACATTAGCTTTACGGATTACCTCAGTGATTGAGCCCTGTAATTATATGACACAACTCGGATCTCTTATTGGTGGAATCCTTGTCTCTTTTTATCCTTTAACTTTGACAAAATAAACCTCTGAAGCAACTTGTTTTTAATGAATACTTGACTGGTAACAGCTAATTTGTTATTCGTCAGTTAAGTAATAAAATACAGTATATGCATTTTGGGGTATCCTGGTGGTGTGATGGACTGGGGTGTATTTTCTGTCTGCTTCCAACATTGTGGTTTTTTGACTTGAGTTTGTGTATTCCCAATAACTCTCACTGTTTAGCATTTAATCCCACAACAATTACCTTAGGATCATCTTTCAAAAATGATATATGTATATGGAGCCACAGTAAAGGCCTTACACTTATAGCTTTAATGGGGTCATTTTGAACTAAAACCCCTAGAATAAAAAAGTTTAATGGACAATGCAGGGTAACTATACAGCCTGTACAGAGCTCTTAATCCTTGAGAAAACAATCTTGGTCTTTACTATTGCTAATATTTACTATTAACTGTAGAACTGGGACAAGATGTCCCCCACTGACACTAATCCACAATAAATTAAGGTATTTTCTGTTAATATTTACAAAGTCACAGAATAAAAAGGTTGGTGTCCATCTGGATTTAATAGAAATAGAATGTTCTTGCTTAGGACTTGCAGTAGGATGACAGAAAAAAAGGGATATTCTTTCAGCTCAGTGTTTACAGCAAAGTCAAAGATAGTGTGCCTTTTTCTGTATTTTTACAAGAAGACCAAGCCAAATGGGGTGTGTATATATCTGTTTATCCAGCGGACCCCATGTTGCTGTGACACCCAATAGTCAACCAATAACTATTTTCTTTTTTCCTACATTGAAAGTCAAGATTCATCCAAGATCAAACAGGATACTATCCCAGCATGCGGTGGGTAAAAAGCAGGGTGCACCCTGTACAGGCTGCAATCTATTACTCATCCCACTGTAAATACTTGAAGGACTGTCAAACAAAACCCAAAGCGTGATGAAGTCAAATAACATAAATATTGTCATGTACTGTATGTCATAATCATATATTGGCAATACAAGTCAGTAAATATGGAGCACACAGCAGTACAAAGTTTTGGCAGTGTTTGTCATGCTATTGCAGTGTGTGTGCAGTCAATCGACAGCCAGCCATTGTCTGATGGAGACTTCTGCTTGTACTCCATTACCTTCTTTCTGTTGAACATAGCTCATTAAATCCGACTTTTCCACACCACTTGCCCCAGTAAATAAAGTTGTGTTGGTGCATGCTGCCTTCATGATCTACTCTCGTTCTCTCCCTCCTTCCCTCTCTCTCTCTCTCTTTCTCTCTCTCTCACTGACCACGCAGTGTTCGGAGGTAATTGAAAATGTGATCCATGAAGTCACAAGTGCAATTTAACTCAAAGCCTACTCATGTTAGCGCTTCCGCTCGTAACAGGTCAAAGAATTAAATTAATTTTTAAAAAGGCGACCCATGAAATTGCACTATGATAGATAGCGTGTAAAAGCAATATTTTAATACATTTATGGCTATATATTTTCCATCCCCCTTGATGTGGAAACTTCTCTGTGTTGAAAGATAGTGTTATTTCAGTTCACTTGGAGTATTAGAGGGAATGTAGTATCAGTAGGGTACATTTTATGTTAAGAAATATGTACTCATACAGTAACATTTAAACACTTTACTCCTCACTAACGTAAGCATTTAAGTTCATAATTAACTCAAGCAAGAATAAGATTTGCACAATAAAACGGCAACATGCAGTGCAAATGTATCTTGCTGTTTTGGATATATGTACAAACAAAAAAATTGCTAATATTGTACCCATAAGATGCAAGCAGAAATTATGGGGATTTGTTACTATTTACATAGGTTATGTACATGTCATTATATCAACACTTTTTCAAAATGTCTGCTGACTAGCTGTATTTTATTCTATGTTTAAAATGTTTTGCTAAATTCAGACCAAGTGCACAGCCTCTACACGAGGGTAAGTCAAAAGTCAGCAGGTGCAGGACAGAGGGGAAAGGCAGCAATTGGTCGGTTGTATCTGTTGGGAACAAAAGGGCCCGAGTACGTCAGTAAGTACTGTAAGCATGACATATCTTAGAATAGCAGTCCACGTCTGAGACCATTTCAACATCTTAAGTTCACATCACTTGCCCTAAGAAAGCTCTCCAAAGCAGCGTTCCTATTCTTAGAGAGAATTTTTGCATGCAGGACCTGGCTGGTACAGTAAAGCCAGAGCCAATGCGGGCCTCTCAAAGGTCCCTCACCAACTGTCACCTCCACGCTTTAGAGAGGAGGCGAGGGCGATGTGGAGGATTCTGAAGGAAGGCCGAGGTGCTGAAGGGGCAGCTGTCTTCGCTTCGGTCCGAGTCCTCTGACCCACTTTCCCACCTTTTCCACCACCCGCGAATTCCCCTCCGCCATCTCCTCTCCCGCTTTCTCGCTCAAGATTAATGGTGTGAACCCAAACCTGCTGGCACACTGGATGTAAGGAAGATGTCTGAGGTAAGGCCTGACAGAAGTTTGGAGTGCAGGATAGGCGCGCTGTGTGGTTAGTTTGGAGTGCAGGATAGGCGCGCTGTGTGGTTAGTTTGGAGTGTAGGATAGGCGCGCTGTGTGGTTAGTTTGGAGTGCAGGATAGGCGCGCTGTGTGGTTGTGTATGATCACTTTGTGCTCAAATAAATATGGCAGGTCCGTGGGGAGCGGCCTTACGCTGAGGACATCTTGTTGCAGGAGCGAGCGAGGAGCTGTAGCTCATATTTCACTCTCTCTGAGCTGCCGAGTTCTCCGTCTTTCACTCTTTCTGTCTCTCTGCTGCGGTGCCTTCAGGGGGAAAAGGCAAATTCTAAAGGCCTGAAAGTATGTGAGAAGACTTGGTTGGACAGAAGTTCAAGATGTCATAAGGGAGAAGTTGTGTTTCGACACGAAGGCTTGTTTGTGCTCATCAGTAAACCTGTCAGGAGGCCGTTTGATGTCGCATTTGGGTGATGTCCTTGGGCACTGTGTTTGTGTTAGCTTCCATATGGATTAGCTTCATATAACATGGCCAATCCCTTTGGAAGACGCAGTAAACTCATCCACAGTCTCTTACAATCACATATATTCCTACGCACCAGAAAAATCTGCCCTCACTGGGATTGGAATTGATGAAAAGGTCCAGGAGGAATTTGTCAATATAATTACTCCATGGGGGAAAAAAAGTTTTCTACAGAGCAGAATGTTTCTCAAATCACCACCATACCTCCACCTGCATAATTGATAGAGTCTTCATGATTAAGCTAATGAGGCTCAGAGCGTAAGCCCTATCCAACAGCCCCTAATTAGAAATATGTAATATCCCCCCTCCGCTTCAATTAGCATTAGAACAGAAGGTTAAGAATCATTCAATATTCATGTGGACGGTGAACTTCAAGGTTAAGGAGACTGGTCATTTAACCTCAGCTTTAAAATAAAAGTAATTTTCCTTAATTGTCTTTGATGAAAGTCACTAACTATATAGCTGTGGGAGGTGCTTAATCAAGTTGTACCCAGGTAAAAGCGAAATATTGTTGCATTATTACCTTATTCTTTCTTTTATGTTTGAAGCGGGGGGGGGGAGGGGGGTCTTCTGAAACATTCATACACTTTGCAATGAATTGTGTTTTGTTTTAGCATTTTAGATGTTTAAACAGCTTAGAGGTGTAGTGCTATTGCTTGTATTTCTTAGTAATCCATCTCTTCACATATTGTCTTTTGGAATACCTGAGCCAAGCAGGTGTGTGACGTAAGGTTGCCGAGCTGTCACATTTGTGGAAAGCTGGTTTCTGATTGACAACCCTGGAGGCGATAGGCGTAATGGTGCATCATGGGAAAAGCTCTCTGCAGACTTGTAAGGACCTCTCTCTTATGTGATGGCTCATGAAAAGGGGATCAAATGGCAAGGTGTGCATGTGTAGGGAAATGCGCTTTGTGCAACATAACTACCTTGTACAGAGAGTGTATTTGTCTTACAGTACATCTGCTTTGTCTCTAGCTTTTGAAGGCTCAGGATACGTTACTAAAAATACTATAACATATCAGTATAAAGTAGGGCTGTCAATCGATTCAAAAATGTAATCGAATTAATTACAGACTCTGTGATTAATTAATCTAAATTGTGAAAGCATTTTAAATATT
The DNA here is from genome assembly GCA_023631565.1 of Gymnocephalus cernua. Taxonomy (NCBI): domain Eukaryota; kingdom Metazoa; phylum Chordata; class Actinopteri; order Perciformes; family Percidae; genus Gymnocephalus; species Gymnocephalus cernua. Next base: position 14,666,800 of record CM042446.1, on the reverse strand, counting down.
TAAATTCAAATGAATCAATGACTAATCAGCATTAGTGACATTAAAGTTAAAAAACTCTTTTTATTATTATTTTTACTGTTCAAATAACAATCAACAATATGACCTAATATGCTGAGGAAATAAATTCAAAAGGGTATTTTACAATATCTACGAATGCACCGCGAAGTACACCCTGGACCTGGAAGAACTTTTCTACTTTTCTACTTAACTTTTTTAACCTTTTAACGTTTTAACTTTTTAATTTTATTTTGTAATTTATTTTATTTTTAATTTTATTTTGTAAGTGATATGTGCTTTTGTTTGTTCTCATGTGTGATTGACGACTCTACTGCAAACAAAATCTACCTATGGGTACAAATAAAGTAACTTGAACTTGAAGCTGTAGGTTACCAGTTTCATTTAACGCACCATCTCCATCTGTGTTTTTCCGACAACGGCAGAAACACAGTCAAACTTTACACCGTTTAGCGTTAGCTGTCAGCATTTTGACCGTGTTTAACCCAGCTACTAGCTAGCGGAAGGCTAACGTTACCTGCTGTTGAGTGTAGTGTTAACTAGCGTCACGTGCAGCGATGTTTCTGTTGCCTGTCCCTCCTTCATTTTACAGTCGAGTGGTGGCTACAACGGCTCTGGGTGAAAGGTCAATATGGAATGGATTAATCTGCATTGTTTATTTTAAACGCGTTATTTTTTTCTCCGATTAATTAATCGAAATGAACGCGTTATTTTGACAGCCATAGTATAAAGCAATGTATGAGTTCAGTCTGAGCTTACAATTTGAAGTATTATTGCAGTCATCATTTTCATATGTACTACTGGTCTAGGAGACATTAGTGCATGGCACAGAAGCTTTAACTTTGGTCTTGCTTGAGTCCACCTCCTCCAGAATGTGTCTGACCATTGACTGGGGGCTTGACAGGGGACTGCGTTGGCCTTGTGTCAGCAGTGGAGACCACAGAGCAGGGCCTGGGACTCAGAGACTGGGCTTGGAGCCCATAGCCTGGAGGCTGTAGGCCCAGGACTGCACCCGCTGGCCTAGACCAGCACAGCCCAGCACAGCCTCGACCAGCCCATCCCAGCTCTGCTCAGCCCCCCCCCCCCCCCCCCCCCCCCCCCGTGGCCTCCCTCCACCTACACCAGCTGCGCTTTTCTGGCTCCAGCTGCTAGGTGTGTATGTGTGTATGCTGCCCGCCTCTTCCATACCCCCTCTTTCCCCTCCATCTCTTGCTTTTTTCCTTTTCTGGTTTTCCCTCGTTCTCTTATTTTCTCATTCCCGATTTGTCCTCTCTGTGTCTGCCTCATCCTCTCTCTTTTTTGTATCCTCTCCTCCTCTCATCCTTCGCTCCCGTGCCAGACACAGGGGTTGTAATAGTGCCCAGCAATTACTGAGTTGGCATGTGCTGCATTGTTTACTCACAGTCCTATTCCTACTGGACTTTATTAAAACACCATCTGCCGTCAGCTCTGGAATGGTAGAAGAGGTGGTGGAGGAGGAGATGGAAGAGGAAGGCAACGGGAGAAAAGCAATAGATTTGGCGTCGGAATGGAAGGAGAATGGCTGGACTCACGTGGAGAGTGCGGGCTGCCACGGTGGTCTCCTGTCGGAGGGACATCAACAGTACATGAAACAGATGAAGCTAAATGAGATTTTTGGTGCAAAGAAGGGTCTGGTAATGGGAACAAACGAAGTGAGTGTGAGTTCCAAGAAACATGATCCACGTATTTGGAACAAATGATTCAGCCTTTGTAGGCTTCGAAATATGCATGAAAATGTGAAATCTAAAAAACAAATTACCAATAAAAAGTGTGTATCACCACCTCTTTGTCTTTGTTCTACAATTGGGGGTTTTCAGATCACGTTGGACCAAAGGAACACGAAGGCAGGCGACAGAGATCCTTCATCAGGCCTGTGGATCACAGAGCGGGGTAATAACAGCATGACCACGCCTGTTTATGAACACTCTCTCTCTCTCTCTCTCTCTCTCTCTCTCTCTCTCACACACACACACACACACAAACACACACACACACACACACACACACACACACACACACACACACACATACATGCACATATAGAGCCATGCTGGGTAATAATGCTGATGGCCCTGCCAATGTAATGACATTCTGATGGTTATTTCATTAGCTGTAATTTGTTATGGGACATGCCATCTCGGACGAGAGCCTGGATTGATTGGATAGTAATTGAGAGGAGGCGGGCTGGACACACTACGAGCTGGATCAATTAGTCAATTATTGCTTGGTGTGAACATTTCTGGCATCAGGTGTTTATAAGTAGCATCTTACAGTAATATTCATAAGAATGCAGGGTGAATTTAAATCCTAGGGATGATACGCAATCAAAATGGTAACACATTTCAAAATATTGTCCTGAAGGATGTCTCTATTTTTTCCCCTAAATAGACATTTCTTTGCACATGTTGGCATTTGAAGTGGGTCAAATTGAATATTTTGAATCCTGGCGGACATTAAGAGGTGCAAAAAGCAAGTGCAATGTTTGACTTCCAGTATTCATGGCTACAGCTGTTGCTTTTACTAAATGAGGACCCCATCACAATAAAATGCAATGTCTCGTTATGTTTTGTAATTTATACCAGGCACTGGAGCAATCATTGTCAGGCTATTAGACTAATCACATACTGACAGTTTAACAGCCAAAGCTGATCCTTCATGCTGTCCATACAGGGTGAAGTCTAACGGCTTACAGTGGATGTTTATTTGTGCTCCGGAAATGTCTGCGGGGATCAATGAGGTGGAAGACACAAGCGCACTCACACAGACGCATGTGTAAACACAACACATGATTATAAGGTCTTTTTTATGCTCTGTGGTCAGTCTGCTTCACAGAACTCCTGTACTATAATTGGGTGCATTCTGTAGGAAAGTAAAGGCCAGATGAGGGAAGATGAAGTGAGGTTAAGGAGGGGCACTTGTTTTGGAAGCTGGGCTGTACAGTGAACACAGGGCCTCTCATGTGTGCGTTGTGCCCCTATGGGAAGCATGACAAACGCTAAAGAATATTGAGAGGAGGAATACCACATCCCATTGTGAAGCAGAGTACCAGATTCTGTAGAGCAAGCTTGTAGTGTGGCAAGATACAGCTAGCTAGCTCGTAGAGCTCACAAGTGAGATATAGTATGCCTTTCCTAATCTATATATTTAATAAACAGTGGGGGGAAATGTGAGGATCTTACTTTGAGTTCTGTGAATATGTTACACTTAAATTATAAACAATCCCTTAATGTTAACTTGTCATAATCATATATCCTTTAGTGATAGTATAACTGCATGGCAATATTGAGCTGAATATAATTGACTTACTGTACATTCACCATGCACTGCTGAAAATATCATTTCTACCCCACTGTACAAATATTTTCTCAATCTGATTACATTTTTTATATTTTCCGGGGCTCAAATACTTGTCAGACTGAACATCCCATAAAGCATGTACACATTTGGCATTCTATTTATGGCAGAATAGAATATTACTGTAATGGATTGACCAGAATCATGTGCTTTTATTGCATTGAATATGTTCAGTTGCAGATGAGATACAAATGTATACAATAGAGACATAAACTGGAAACAAATATCTCATTTGAGGCACAGAACAGCGGAAATCACAGTTGCAGTCATGAGTTATTCATGCATTAGAGATATTTTAGATTGACAGCACAATCATGTCCGAGGGTATTACGCATCAGCAACCATGTCATGCCCCCTGAACGGGCACATACACTACAGTACAGAGGGAAAACAAAAAGGGCGTCTGAAGTGAATTCTCTCTATAACTGGAAGTTTGCAGTAATATTTAGTTTTTTGTGTTTGTGAATATTTAAAACTAAAATGCCTCTCTTTTACAGATTAGGCAAGGCAACTGTGTGTGTGCGTGCGTGCATGTGTGTGTGTGTGTGTGTGTGTGTGTGTGTGTGTGTGCGTACGTGTGTGTGTGTGCCATACCACACAAGCAGACTCTCTGTGGCAGCCCTCAGCTGGCGATGTTGTCGGGGGGGGGGGTGTCAAAGGTCGGACCAAGGTTCATTATGTCCTCCCATCCTTCAGCCTCCCCAGACGCCAACAGTCCGCTGTCTGCAACACTGCACGACACAAAAAGATCAAATGAAGGATTATTGTCATTTAGACACAACACATGAAGAGTTCCACTAACAAAAAGGAAGATGGCAAAGCACCACAACATTGTCTGACTCACCGTGAATTGTTACATAGGTTATTACTGTGTCGCTTTTAAAATATGAATAAGTTCCATTATACAGTGTGTTTTGAGTAATCTTGATTAATAAACACCTGGTCATTTTTCTTTTTTAAATATGGACATGGATATGTACAGTTTGGTTAGGCAACCTTTTTCATGCAGTATTCAGTAAACTGTGTGCTTGGCCTCCATGTTGCAACTGTGACTTCATTGTTTAATTCTGATCATACTGTGCAATCAAAGCTTAGCTAATTAAAGACAAATAACTAATATTTAACAATTTTATAAACACTGTAAAATGTCTTTGGTGAAAGAGATTCACCGGCTCCTCATATATCGAAAATGAGCAGCCATGCCGAGAGAGGACACAGTAACTGAACTATTAAACACAGAGGTGTTGTGCATCGGTGTACAGTAGAGTGTAGTTATCTTTAATGAGAGTGAAATCACTGTCTCTTAAAACAACACATACTGTTTTACGGGTCACATCAGAGCTGCGTTCAAAGCAAGCATCCACCGCAACAACAGGATGGACGGCTTGCCACTTCCTCCTCCGGTTTCTTTTACTTCCTCTATTAACTCTGTTATTATTAGGTCTTCATGGATATCGTGTATGATGCTAGAAGAAGACAAACAGAGACGTCTGTGTCAACACTACCGTAGTTTAATACATCAACAAGCAACAATATTTTCAATATACGTTGTTGAAAAATCCAGCAGTTCATTTATTTAGTTAGTTTGTTGATTATTGTTGGCAGAGGGATGTGAAATGATGATTTATTATTATCTGTAACCTATAATTTGATATGGTTTTAGTGCAGAAATAACAATCCCACCATAAAAAGGGACAATAAATCAACATCATCATGTTCAACTTCTCTCTCCTAGGATGTCTTGTAAATCCACCAAAGTAACAATTTGCTGTAAATGTAAAAAAGTGTATATGCATTCAACTTGTGTCCTGTCTGAAGTCCGTCCCTGGCTTTCCAGCACCACGTCAGCATTTCTCTCTCCTTCAGGAAATGGAGAAAGGCCAGCTGAGGCGCCTTTTGTTACATTTTTATTTAACGTTGTTAAAGTGTTAGACGCAATTTTAGGTGAGAAACTGCGCTTTAAGCCCAGGCATTAAAAACAAATACACGAATTCAATTATCACTTGGCACAGTTCATCAACTGGTGCGACAGGGAGTTTAAAGTAACAAGGCTGGGGTGTCTAGCGCAGTGTCAGCACATCTCTATCACCTCGGTGATGGAGAGGCCAGCTGAGAATGGACTCGAGTGGCCTGGGACATGTTCCTCCACCCTGACACTCCCTCCCCTCCCCTCCCTCGGTCCCGCATGCCCTGCCTCCTACAAGCCCCTTTTGTGTGGGCTAAATGGGGCTGGATGCACCCCTTTAACTTTGATTTCCATTTTCCATTGTCCGCCCATTGACGGGGAGGGTGACTCCATCTGTGCCTGCCTTGCATGGTGCCACCCTTTCAATAGGCATATGCTCCACATGTAGGAGCCCTAAACTTGCAAAAGAATGGGTGGAAGGAATAATGATATACAAGACGGGCCCCTCACTTCACAGAGCGCGAGAGAGAGAAAGAGAGAGATTGAGGGAGAGAGAGAGAGAGAGAGAGAGAGAGAGAGAGAGAGAGAAAATACTCCATTCATCAATTTATTGTATGGCCCTTAAAACTCTACAGCCTTTTTATGTATATTCAAGAGCGCAGAAGAGATCACACAAAAGCCCCCACTGAACTGATGGCGTTTTAAATTGCGGTCAAGCTGCTCCACTCGCCTCCTGAACTGTGCTTAAAATGTGCACGTGTGTTTTACATGAAGGCAGACGCAGCTTGCCCCGTCACCGGCCACAATGGAAGCCCCACAGAACAATTGATAACTGTTAACTGAGGTGGCGCGCCAGGGTCAGTTTTGACTTGGAAATGTGCAATATGCTGTGAAAACAGCCCCTTGTGCTCGCTCCCCACCCCCCCTTCCGATCTTATCTCCACATGTGATAACACCACTTAAGATCTCATACAGTAACACACATTAAGTCATTTCCCTCTCCAAACAAACTGAAAAGGGAAGTCTGCAAAAAAAATAGAAAGTGAAATTCGGTATTAGACTGTTAGTAGCCAGTGGTTTTTCTGTTGATTTTTATCTGCAAGCCCGATTTCGATTTAACATTTTTTTGTTCCTGTTAGGATTATATTTGTCTTGAAACCTAATTTGGCAGGAGAAAGAGCCTAAGACAGGGTGGGAGAGGGTGAAGCTCATGGCTTAATTTGCCTTCCATTCCACTTCATTCATTCACTTATTCATTCATTGCCTCTTTCTCCCTGTCCATCAACCTTATCCTAATCTCTCTCTTTATCCCTCTCCTCCTACTCTTTCCTTGACACCCATGACGCCCATTGGCCCCACACTCACCCTAACGCCGTCTAACCCCACCCCTCACCGCTCCTCCTGTTCAGTTATAAGGCTCTATCGATTACAAGTCTGTCGTACAAAACGACCTAATGGAGGGTCAGCTTTAATGTGAGGGGCGGGGGGCCTCAGTCCTGGTAGGAGCTGGGCCTGGCTTTTATACACCCCTTCTCCTTCCTTCTCCTCCTCCTGTGTCCCCACTCCCTCCCACTGGGTTCCACCTTGTCCCTCTTAGCCCCTTTCCATTGGAGAGTGGGAGCCATGACAAATCAACAGCGGAGCCATCAATCCCCCCCCGCCCTCCTCCGCTCCCTTTACAAGACCCACCGCCGGCTGCAGCGGCTGCCCATGTGCGAGGGTATTTAGTGGGGGCCTAAAAGCTGAAAGGAGACGCGCTTGGATCAAATGTGTGTGTGTGTGTGGGGGGGGGGGGGATGGGGGAAGGAACAGAAGGATCCCTCTCAGGAGGGGTGCTGAGGCCCCGGCTTGTTTTATAGACTCCCCTGAAAGAACGTGATTACAGATCATTATCCAATTGAAGCAGATTGATGGGCTGGGGTCAAAGTAATATAGCTCATAGTAAAGGGGAGGGGTGACAGGAGAGGACGGAGGGCAGCGCAGAAGTGTGGGGTGAAGTAGGGGGGTTTGCAGGGTGAAGATGGTATAATGACTGGATTGTCACCACCGAATGGAGTATGGGAAGGGGGGGCAAACTTGTCGAATGAAAGACTGGGGCTTTTCTTTTTCAGGAATGGGTTGAAGTAGTACAACAAGTGCTGATGGAGAAGAGAGATGCTGGATTGGCCTTGTCACTCCAGAGGGCAGATAAAGAGAGCTTTGTGTGGAGGGGAGGCAGGAGAATTTGTCCAGGGTGATTTGGCTGTGTGTCTCCTCCTTGAGATTGGATCAAGAGTTGTTACAAAATTAGACAGCTGTTGGATTTGAAGATATTGTTCTCTACAAATAAATGCTCCTCACACGAAAACACTAAAATTCATCTATGTTCACGAATTATTATTCTCCCTCGTATAAACAAGTTTTCAAAAGTTATTTGAAGCAAAGACGAAGACAGTGTAACATTTATTTATTTTTTACATTCAGTAAGTCAATTACCGCCGTCAGCTGATACCCTGACCTCTTATTTTCCGATCTTCCCGATAGCCTACTGGCCTGTGTACCATTTGCCTCAAACTGTTCTCTTACATAATAGCATGCATTACAATGCATGATGTTCCTGACCTTTCCAATGCACTGGAAAGGTAGAACTCAGATGATTATCAACAAGAGCACGGCTCCGCTTCTCCTGCCGTTTGAATGTACAGTACATGTTGATGGTGAGTCTGTATCGCTGTTTATGAAACCTTACATGACCTCGTGTGTATGAATGAATGAATTGAACAGTAGCAATGGCAACAACAGAATATGTTTTGCACTTGTTGGATGCCACAGTGTTAGTCATAGTTCTGGTATATACAGTTTTATTGACAAAGAAATTTGGATAGTCTGTAGATGTGAATTTCAGATTGTATCTGTTGTTTTGTCAGCCAGGCTTCCAAAAACATCCTGCAACTCAAACCACTTTTTTTTCAGAGCAAACACAACGCGCACACACACATTCATGCGCGCAAGAATCTCGCCAACATGCCACGAGTTGGTATGTCATGGCGTTTTATGTTACATCTATGAATCTGATGCATTCATTAATGGTTTGTTAGCAGGATGGTGGTTCTGTAGATGGTGCCAGAGGACTGGAGTCTTGTGACAGGGAGTGTCTTCATCCACAATAGAGGGCTTATGGGTAATGGCTATGGCACTGAATAGCCTTTTGATATTGGCTGAGACAAAAATGTCTCTTAATTTCCCTTGCTTTCAAGATGCAGATAGAAAAAAAACCTTTAAGACAGCTTGAGCATGTTTTAGATCAAGCTTGACATTTTATTTTTCTACTTGAGATATTTTAAACAAAATGGATCCTAAATGATGCAGAACTTTGGGACTTTAATCGGACTTGACAGATGCACATGCTGTCCGTGTTTGCTCGGCATGCAGGAACTGGCACACGGCAATTACGGGGAATGTGCGAGAGCGTTAAAATAAACAAAAAAAACATCACAACTTTGCTATGTGCAGCCTTTGCGTAATTATTGGATTAATGAAGAATGCACTCATCATCAGCGGCTGTGACGCATAAAAAGGGGCCCATACTGTACATTTAGGGAGCGCTTTATGCTCCTCCTGCTCATTTTAGGATGTGAATTTGGAAGGCAGCGTGCAGTCACATGTGTTCAGGAAGCACACACAACAGCTTCAATACATGCATAGACAACATACTATGCTTTTATGGGTCCTTACCATAATGATTTCTTCTAAGTTACAAGCTGTGATTTGTGAGGAATTTTTGCAAATGCATGTCTACTTAAAGAAATACAGACACAGACAGAGTCATAAGCAGCTAAAAGCCCTGCTTCCTCTGTTTTCCGCCAGTCTGGGAACTGACACTGAGCAGACTGACCCATGTGATTACATCCTCAGAGAGAGCGTGTGTGTTTGCATTTGCGGATGTACTGTCTGCATGTGTGCGCCTGTGTTTTGGCTCTACACTTCCAATTGTTTTTCATGCGCGTAGTGGAAAGATAGTGGGTGATTTTGTGTTTGTGTGTGACTCAGCCCAGCTTTTGGAACCATCCGCACCAGGTGGATCTGATTGAAAACAATGCAGGATGACCGTGATGAAGAGAAGATCCTTTTCTTGACCTGCATTTAAGATTGTCTATACAGTGGGGGGAAGAGAACTCTATCCTCCAGGGAGAACTTCAAACATCTTCCATAGTTTCTCTTTCATGTTGGCAACCATTTAGTAACAGTATTTGTAAGTTTCTTCTGTTGGTTCCTATCTCTAGTGTTGGACATTCATGCAGGCAGGGTGAAAAAAAATTATCAAGCGTCAGACATCTCTATAGGTCAGACTGTACTAAGCAATTGATCTTTGATTAAGCCGCTTTGTTACATCTCACAAATGTCTCTTTTCCAACATCCAAACAGAGTCACGAGCTGCTGTTGCCCTTAATTGACCCAAAAGCAAAGTGATGAAGATGGTCACGAAGGGGATTTTTCAAACATGCTGAGGTTTCTAGAGCTGTTGCTGTTTGAGACATAAAGGTCTTAAAAGCTCCGTTAATAAACAGCATACCGCATCCTGGATCACGGATCACAGCAGCAGCTATACTCAATGTAATGTGTCTCACATTGTACGTGGAATCGAAACAGGAAAAACTCTTACTCTTACTCTCTTACTTACGTACTCTTTATTCTTCAACTGCATCTCATTCTTGCTAGATTAAATAAAGTTAAACGTTTTAAAAATGGCAGAACACAAAGTTAGTCTGTAACTCAATTAAAGCATTGTGTAAACAAGTTGTCTTTGAAGACACCACACACACTGTAGCTACAGCTCTGCGACCTGCATGCTAAACCCAGTTACAGGCAAGAGAGGAAGCCCTGACTCCCTCTGCGTTACACTTAGTCAGATAATTGGAAATGCGAGGGCATTAACTCCAACGGGATTAAGAAGGGGAATTAAATATGTTAATCCCCAAAATAGGTAAATAGCCTCAGTGATACAATAACCAATTTCTAGGGTTTTCCTCCCCCGAGGACACGTCTGCCTTTGAACGCAACACGCTCACACACAACCCCACACCCCACACACACACACACACACACACACACACACACACACACACACACACACACTCGAGCAGAACTGAACTAGTACACATTTGCACATCAACACTGAACACGTTGCTTGCGAGCTGGAGAGAGTCTCGAGTGTTCCAGAAAGTTCTCCAAGGTGATGCCTGTGGTGTCGCGTGGCCCTGTGGCTGACTCTTGAACCTGTTCTCCCAGGTCTGCCTCTTTGTTCTAGAGATCATTACCTCTGTCGCTCCGCTCTGCTCTGCTCCGCTCCCCTCCCGAGACCGCTTTGTCGCCATGTGTTCATCTGCCTTGTAATTATAGCACGGTCCTGGATGTCACGGTTTAGGGACTCTGCCTGGGTATGAGTGAATGTGTGCATGTCAGGGGACTGAGCGGGTGCGTGAGTTGTGTGGCTTATATTGTGCTTTTTATGCCCGAGTGTGTGGGAAGTGTGTGTGTGTGTGTGTGTGTGTGTGTGTGCGTGTGTGTGTCAGCGATGGAGTGTGGGACAGCGGTGTTTACGAGATCACAGTGAGCGCTTGTGTATGCGCATATAATTTCAATCACCAAAAAAAAAAGGAGGCATCGTAAATTGAATATAACGCACTTTCTCTTTAAACTATTCGAGCAGAGGCATCGCCTTTGGAGATGGCAACAGAGCTGGATTTTGATGAGCTACTGTACTTGTGTCAGGGACATGAAACAACTGAATAAAAAAGTGTATCTTCAAAACACTGACACATAAATCATCAGTGCCGGGGCATCAGTTGGGGGCAAAAATCAAGTTAAAGTTGCCCACTGAGTTCAAAGTACATTTGTATACACAATTAGTGGAGTGCAATTTCGGTTGGAACTGAAGCATAGCGAAGAAAACCCCAAGGTCAATTGCTGATCGCCTCTGAGAAACATTATTTTTATGTCTCTGTGTGTCCAAAGATGAATTTCTTGGAGGGGAAGAGAAAATAAGGAGAAAAGAAAACATTAAAAGAGAGAAGTCAATCATTCAAGAATGCAAGACCATAATGCACCACAGTCAAATTCAATAAAGTCATTATTCCTGGCTTAGCCATAGCGGTAGTATTTTTCCTGGATATCCTATACCGCTTATCCCAATTCCTTTCTCTCTGTCGCTCTTACTCTTTCTCTTTCTCTCACCATTCCTCTTTTCTCAGTTCTGGCTACAGGGCATGTGGAATGGCATCAATACTCTCATTTCGCAACATGAAACCCTCTATTTACTCCAAAGATTCATCTGTGATGGATGTCTTTCCGCAACAGCTACCTCTACAAAAGGCAGAAAGCAGCTTCTTCATGCCAACCCTCTGCGTATTACCCCTGACATATTCTATTAGGCCGATTACGCATAATGATGCCAAATAAGTAGCAAATGAAGAGCTGGGGAGTTATCACAGGGCCCCTCCCCAACAGAAAAGAAGAAGGAAAAAAATGCTCAGCAAAGTTTCTTATCTCAATCCAGCTGAAGG